>VWZO01011573.1:105669-163640 GCA_013396975.1 Bucco capensis | reverse complement strand
AAACAGTGTCCATATCCAAATTCAAAAGTTCAAAAGGGAATATGACGTACACTGTTAAATTTTAATCACTCCAGGACACATATTAAGGGTAGGGTTGTTTTTTTTTAAGCAGAGTGAGATGTTTGGTTTTGTTTATTTGGGTTTTTTTAAAATCACTTCTCAAATTGTGTGCTTCTAGTTAGAAGATTCAGTTAGAGGATTGGGTTCTGCCAGCAAAGAAGGAACAGGAACTGGTAGAAATACTGTAGTATAAGGACCAAAATAGTCCAAGTAAATGTCATACTGCAAAGTGGATGTGAGTGGCCCTTTTGTTACCCCTTCATAATTATCTCCAGGCTGTAGCTATTGACACATCAGTGACTGAAGTTTATGCAAACATGTTACTCAGTTTCTGTAGTATGGCCAATGATGATGTTCATTACTGTCATGACTAGTGTGGTACAAGGATGAAGTAGATTCCAATTTCTAATTCTTTGTACATGAGACTAATACATGCTCACATGAGAAAGACACATCCTGACTTATTGGCAACTAAGACTTGGCCAGCATTAAATGGTTAAATGATACTCTGTTCTTCCATTCAAACTGTATCCATCTCCTGTAAGGACTAAGCACTCATATTACAGAATGTCTTATAAATAATATTTTTTTTAGGATACTTAGCATTTTTAGTTGGAAGTGCCTGTGGTTTGAGCAAATGGCTTTTAAAAATCAGGCTTTCCTTTCCCTATATAAAATTAATATGATCCTGTGGGTGACAGTAAAACATATTTAAGTGCTTCCTTTCTATTTTATGTGCTCGGAACAGTTTTTATTTAATCTGATCTAATAAAATGCTTTTTAAAAAGCATTGTAATGTTTTTATATATAGTTTGAAACGCCACAGCTCTGGAGGAGGTGATATGTTGTGTGGTGTAGGCTACACACCTGTGACAGGTAGCTTAGCACATAGATATTGGTGAGATAGCTGTCTAAATTTAAAAAAAAACAAACAAACCAAAACCCCCCAAAACCTCCATATTTTGGTATATAAATGCAGACGTTTCTGTATTAATTTTTGTGAATTCTTCTTTCTTTAGTACTGCTCCAAAAGTGTAGACATTTTTTTATTTCTCCAAGGAGTGTGGCTGTTTAAAACATGAACTGTGATGTGTGGATAATTAGTACCAGATGGGTGGTGTTAGCTTGTTTGGACATGCATACTTGAAAGCTGGTTTCTGCCATGATTTGCTCTTTTACACTGAGCAGCTGTTGAAGGGCTTGTATCTCTTAACATGGAGGAGAAATCTGCAAAATATGAATAGGGCTCTTTGGCCAGGCAAAATCAAGGCTCTGGAAGCCTTGATGTGCAGGCAGAGCATGGGGTTCCACACCAGGGCCACCTCACCTGGCCAGGGGCATGACTGGACTGGGAAACTTTAAATGATTAGTCTGGGTAGTTGCACTTCTTGTTAAGGAAATAGAGTTGCCTATTTGCTGTAAAACTGTATGCTTCTGGATTTGGGGCCTGCAAAGGAGCTGTGGGATACTTGAGGAATACCATACATTCCAGCTTGAGAAATGCTCATAACCTGAGCTCTTGGAGATATCTGCTGTTTTTCTCATGTGAAGATTGGGTATAACTACACAGCCAGGAAGGCTCGTTGCTTCCATGCTTGTTGTAAGTACCTTTGTTGTTCATTCTAGGGCTTTTGTAGACCTTCCTGCTTTTAAAGCAGAGTGATGGAAAAACTGTTCAGTGTTGATGTGTCTTCACCCTCATTTGTATCTAAAATGACCCTAGGCTGGTCTGTTTGAATCTCAAGCTGTAACTGGTTGCCAGGAAAAATACTCTTAAGACTGTAAGTGGGCTGTGTAACTGGTCGTCGTCATCGTGGCTAGGCTTTGTGAACGATGCTCCAGGGAGGGCTCCATCCATGCTCCTCCTCAGCGCCTTTTCCAAGCGCTGATAAAAAGAGGATAGCAGATAGCACCCTCGAGCCTGCACAATGGGGGTTTTTTGGGGTGAGAGACAGCATGTGCAGAGCTGAACCCACCCTTTAGTCCTAAGGTTCATCTGCCAGGGCCTAGCAAGCTTGGACGCTGGCAGCGAGGTCCTTAGGACGGAGGTTTAACCTCTTAGCTGGAAGGCCTTACAGGGCTAAACAAGCTCCATCTGCCTGGGTTTGGAATCAGAGTTGTCCTTCTCCTAGGATGACTGCCAGAAGGCTAATGAGCTCATCCTACCCNTGGCCCTGTGCTGGACTCTCTCCAGCAGCTCCCTATCCTTCTGGAGCTGAGGGGCCCAGAATCAGACTGTGCCTATGTGTAACTGGTATAACACAAACAAATGACAGATTTCGTAATTTATTCCATTCCTGACTTAGTCATTTTTGTCATCTTGAAACTGTCATGTTCTCAAGCCTCCTACCTTGGACCTTTTCTTTCTCCATGCAGTTCTAGTGGAGCATACCTCATCTTCTCAAGTGTCCTTGTTATGGGGCACACATCCCTCTGAATTCGCTTGTCAAAATTTGAAAATGTAAAGGATTTTTAACTGCCTATTTATTCACAAGAAATGTCTTAAGTCACCTTTTTTTATGCTGAAAGGTTTTTTTGTAGCATCTGGTAGTGGAGGTGCAACGCCCTGATACTGCCTGTGGCAAAGCTTTTATCTCCAAGCTCTGTTCATGGTCCTTTCTACAGCTCCCATTTTTATAGCAGGGAGAATGTTTTGGCTATAAAGCTCCCCTAGATTTCTTGTGCTCCTACAACAGATTTTTTTTTTTTTAATTAACAAAAGTAAGTACTATTAAAGTATAAGTACAATCATCCTATGTGGTCTTGGCATAAACTCATAAAGTGTGCCAGAAACAGCTTTAAATTGGTGTGAAGATACTGCTTGAGTTGCTGACAGTTAAGGAAGGATGATCCCTATTGCTGGATGTATCTGGATAAATGGACAATGCCAAAACTGCTTAATCCTATATGTTTTCACTTGGTTCTGCTTTTTCCATTTCTGGTATTGACTTTTTTCAACTAGAATCTTGTAAAGCATAATCTAGATGGTTACTTGATACTCCAGCCCAAAGCACTTGCATATCTCTCTTAAGATGCTGAAGATGGCCCTTATTGGATTATTCAAGTGGTCTTTGCTATTTCATGACACTTAAATTTCAGGTCTTAAACTTACAAGTTTTCTTGGGCATACTCGCATACCTAGAACTTCAGTTCTCTCAGAATTTGGATAAAGTATGCTAAATTAACTGCTAGTCAGTCTGACTACTTCATGTGGCCATATGACAAACTTATTATTATTATTTTAGGCTAGCAGTCTCTATGGCTACCTTTTTCTAAATATATGCTTTAACAGGCAGTGGTGATAAAACTCTGTCTGTCTGGATTTCTTGATTTGAGAAACTATGAATGGGCAAGCTGGAGGTTGAGGCACAAGGTTAAACAGCACCAGTAAAAAGCAAAAGGGCTGAAGAGCAGCAAAAAAGCAAGAAATTCTTAAAAAAAAATTAAAAATTAGTAAGACAGTGTTATTCTATTTTATTGTGGGTTTTTAATCTCAGCCTCTATTGGTTCTTGGTGTATTTTGATGTCATATGCCCTTTATTCATCAAATTGCTTTAACTAAAAACAAATACAAGATGTGTGTACTATAAGGTAGGGGTTTCGGAAACACTAGCCAAAACCATTAGTGTTCCCAAAGGGTTTGCTGCGTGGTCCAGCCACTGGGTAGGAAGAAATCAGGTTCAAGGATGATTTTGTGAGAATTAGAGCAAAGAATGAATATACAAATGAAGAGAGGCATTAAAAACAAAATAAACCTCCTCAGTGTGTTTGTACACTAGTTTAGTAATGGACAATGATACTTGATCAGTGCTTTGGAAAAATCCTGTCAGGAACCCACAGGATGAAAATGAAAGCACTTTGGTATTTGGTATTTTTGGCCCATGCCAACCTCATGAAGTTCAACCAGACCAAGTGCAAGGTCCTGCATCTGGGTCAGGGCAATCCCAAGCATCCATATAGGCTGGGCAGTGACTGCCTTGAAAGCAGCCCTGAGGAAAAGGACTTCGGGGTGCTGGTGGATGAGAAGCTCAATGTGAGTCACCAGTGTGCACTTGCAGCCCAGAAAGCCAACTGGATCCTGGGCTGCATCAAGAGAAGTGTGGCCAGCAGGTCGAGGGAGGGGATTCTCCCCCTCTACTCCACTCTCGTGAGACCTCACCTGGAGTACTGAGTCCAGTTCTGGAGCCCACAGTACAAGAAAGATATGGATGTGCTGGAAGGTGTCCAGAGAAAGGACACAAGGATGATCAGAATGCTGGAGCACCTCTCTTATGAGGACAGGCTGAGAGAGTTGGGATTATCCAGTCTGGAGAAGAGAAGGCTCTGAGGAGACCTTATTATCATAGAATCATAGACTGGTTTGGGTTGGAAGGGACCTCTGGAGGTCATCTAGTCCAACCCCCCTGCAGTGGTCAGGGACATCCCCAACTAGAGCAGCTTGCCCAGAGCCCTGGCAAGCCTCACCTGGAATGCCTCCAGGGATGGGAACTCAACCACCTCCCTGGGCAACCTGGTCCAATGTTCCACCACCCAGTATCTGTAGGGGGCCTACAAGAGAGCTCATGAAGGACTTTTTAGGATGCCAGGCAGCAATAGGACTAGTGGTAATGGATATAAGCTTGAGGAGGGTAGATTTAGTTGGGTGTTAGGAGGAAGTTCTTCCCCATGAGGGTGATATGACAGCAGAACAAGTTGCCCGGAGAGGTGGTGAAGTCCCATCCCTGGAAGTTTTTAACGCCAGGCTAGGTGGTGCTCTGAGCAACCTGATCTAGTGGGGAAGTGTCCCTGCCCATGGCAGGGGGGTTGGAACTAGATGATCGTTAAGGTCCCTTCCAACCCTGACAATTCTATGATTTTATGATTTCACTTGCTTAGAAATCTACTACATGGTTGTGTCCCAGCATGCCAGGGTGCAGCGCAAACACCTCACTGCAGCATTCCCACTTTCATCATCAGATACTGTCCATAGCAGGAACTGGTGTTTCACAGGAGTGAGATGACTCATCTCTCCTTCCTGAGCAGGGAAATGGGGAAGAGCAGGGTGAGTCCTTTCAATAACTGAGCTCTCAGCTCCCCTGAGAATTTATTGTGGTTGGCTAGGCACGGTTTTCAATCTTAGCTCACTGTCACTGTAAAAAGCTTCTTAGTGTAAAACTGCAACACAGCTACGTTTTACACCTACCAGTGTGTCAGTATCCAAATAACTGTTAAGACTGCCTGAACTGTAGTGATTAAAAGGGGATCTTTCCCATACAGGGTCAAAAATATGAATATTCCTAGGAAGGGACTGACCCTTTCTTCTAACCAGCTTTTTCAGCTGCAGAACTATTTCCTATAACTTGCAGCAGATGAGTGCATAGTATAATAATCACTCATTTTGATTAGTCACACCTTAATATATGACTGGTTTCTGGATGCTCGTTCCCTCTCTCTTTTGTTAAGAAGGATGTATGTTACTGCTTTATTTGTTCTGCAGGCACAGAGTGGCTATCCCCACCTCCAGAAAAGGGTGCTCTTAACTGGGCAACCTTGTAAGCAAGTGCAAATGATAGCCTATGTCAGCCTGTGACAAGAGTGACTGGGGGCAAATGGGGAACCTGCTATATATAAAGGTGAGGTTTTACCTGAGTAAACCAGATGCAGACATGGCCCTGCCAGTTAGCTGTGTGGTAGCTAATGAAAAAAAAAAATCTGAGTGATTTATTAGAGCACTGCATTATTTTTAATTTTTCTAATGTATTATAGATGAAGAAAAAGCATGCAGTGAGTTTGGGGCTCGTTGCATGTGCAGGAGTTATGAACATATAAGCCTAGGCACTGACAGCAGCTCTGTATCTGTGGCTCTCCCATTCAGCTCAGGCCTCGTGGTTTATTTTTGCATCAACAAATTAAGTGTAAAAGTAGTGTCTAGGAAGCTCGAAACGGCTAAAAATAAGCTCTGTTATCCGCAGAGAAGAGCAGAGTTTCCTTCTTGGTCCCGGCTGCTGTTTGAGCGAGCGGAGATCGATCAGTCTCCTGTCTGGGGCTCGCCTTTCACAAAAGAAGGGCTGTGGCTTTAAGTAATCGCTGGCTGCTTGTGCCAATTGCAGAAGCTGCAGCATCTGCCGCTCGCGGGAGCGATCGGCACGGAAGTAGGATAACCTGCGGAGGCAAGGTCCAGCGTTCAGCAGGGTCCAGCGTTCAGCCTTGCCGCTCGGCCATGGCCAGAGCAGCCTGGCTGGTGCTTGCACCACCACCTGAGCGTCGCCGATGAGTGCTGGGGAGGGGGGGCTGAGCGAGGGGCTGCCGGAGCTGGAAGATGGGCTGCTCTAGCAGC
Source organism: Bucco capensis (assembly GCA_013396975.1). Lineage (NCBI taxonomy): Eukaryota > Metazoa > Chordata > Aves > Piciformes > Bucconidae > Bucco > Bucco capensis. Next base: position 157,264 of record VWZO01011573.1, on the reverse strand, counting down.
AAACTGTGCCTCTATTCTCAGTGTGCTGCAGCAAGGGTAATTAGTATTTGTTTCGCAGTGCTTTTCTGATGGCAGGGAGCTGGACGGGAGCTTGGCAGTCAGAAAGGTGAAAGTGCCCTGGCGGTGGGAAGGCTGGACCTGACGTGGCTGTGGGTGTGAGGTGGCGAGCTGCTGTGGCCATGCCTTTGCTTTTCCCTGGGGCACAGGTCTCGGGGCAAAGGGGCCTGGCCAGCCACCTTTCCCAGGCTGAGGCGCAGCTCCTCAGCAAAACAGGGAGATGGGTGCTTATGCTTGTTTTGAGCATAGATTTATGATTGTCTCAGTGTAAGAAACAGCTTCGATCTAAAAAGGAAAAACTTTTGGGTTTGTGTTTGAGTGAACTTAGGATAAATGTTCAGTGCATACCCTTTCACATATGTACTGTACTTTTGTGCCCTTGACAGCTATTGGTTCATTTGTTCTGGAGGCTTATATTGCTACATGCATTATTTGCTACACTGATTGATTGCTGCAAAGTAGGATTTTAATTTCAGTGTTATCCTGGAAAAAGCTATTCTTTGGTTTAACCAAAGGGTAACTTCCTTAACAACAGAAGAACATCTGTGTATTTTGTAACAGCAGAACTGTTATCCTAAATGATTCATATCTTGGCTTCTTTCTTCTGCCTGTTGTTTTCCTACGGAACTGATGTAAGTTAATTACTGGAAGGTGCCCTGCTCAGAGATCACTGGTAAACAAATGTTTGTGTTCGGTTTTGTTTTCTGCAGAGGGAGGAAGCACTGAAACAGCGTAAAGAGTTATCGCAAGAACTAATCAACCTTCGAGGAGAACTAGGTAAGAGTTTATTTTTGTATTTGCTGCAGAAATGCAGCAAAGCAGAGCTGTGGAATGACACATGCACTGGTATTGTAACAGCAGTCATTTAATTCCCTGACTGAATTCTGCTCAGTTGCTTTACTCACTGCATTTCTCTGGAGCCCTGACCCCAGGTTCACCGAATTCCTGGCACTGCTCTGACTGCGCCTAGCGGGGCCTCCTCACTTTCTGAAAAATGGGAGGATGGCTCCAGTATATATACTTCTGTTTGATCTTCAGCTTATTTGTATAGTGTCTTCTAGAGATTTGCGGGCAAAAAAATGCATAAACTTAGACATAATCCTTAAAACGTACTGTGCACAATCTGTATTTTGCCACAGTGGCTTGTAGGTGAATGGGTACAAAATTAACAGAAGTGTGGTAGCTAATGCTAATGAGATTAAATCTCTATGATTCTATGATTCTTTGAACTCATCCTAGTGAACAGCTATAATATGAAATTGAGCTATAATGCGCAGGGGCTGATTTTGCCAACTTTGAAGCTTGATTTAACTGCATTTAGTGGTAACTTCATAGAACTTACTTGAATTTAAAACAGAATCTTGTGGAGTGCATAAAGTCATTGAAGTCATTGGCTTGAAAATGATAGTACTTTTGAAAGTGAATCTAGCATTTTCTAAAAGCATGCTTCTGTAATGATGAAACTTTTTTATAAAGAAAAACTTTAAAAGTAGAAGTAATATGTGTGGAGTAGCTTCAGACACATAACTTACTAATGAAAAGTTGGAACTGTTTATTTCATGTTCTTTGGAAACTGAGTATTGTCTCAGCCAGACATGAATGTGAGTATATGTCTTGTTACATGCAGGTGTTGCATGTAATGTTCACAGATATTTTTCAGTGCTGATTAATGAGGTGGGAATTCCCTGGCAACTCCTAGGAGTTCCAAGTGTGGTGGCAAGGGAGGGGTTTCCCCTTCTCCCTAGGTGAAGCAACAGAGCACAACTCCTCCTCTTGTCAGTGTTACTGTTGTCCAGTTTAGAGGGCTGTGTTAAAATAAAGCTCCCAGAAAGCTGCATTTGATGCTGCTTTCAATAGCATATGTGTGAATAGTGTCACAAGCAGAGAAAGCCTTGCAGCCTAAATGGACAAGAGTACCAAATGTGTAGCACTTTCTTTCTTGGAAGCTTAGTACTAAAAAGCTGGGTCTTTTCTAGAGCTTTGTGCAATCTGGCATCTATCTGACTGTCAAGCAGCAGCTTCTAACCTTCTTACTGATGAAGCACCTGGCTTGCAGTTTTGCAGTTGTTTCAGGCAGCTCTCAGTGAGGGCTGGCTTTGAAAGAGCCTGGCCTTGCTCTGCTTTTGTGTCTTTCTGTCTTGCCTTGTGCCAGCACTGCTGCCTGGGCATCCTTGTGCTTTAGCCATGGAGTGAGCTGCCTAGGGACATAAGCCAGCTGAAAACTAGTGTCTTGAAGTGCTGTTTTGCCAAAGCTGCATGGCCTGGCTCAGCACGTGGCTGAAGGAGTGTCAGTGCCTGAGCAGAGAAAAGGGAAGGAGCTGCAGTGTGAAGGGTTGTGTCCCCCATCAACTGCAGCCAGCACTAATGTCACTTTAAAATGACAACAAAAAACCTGGAGTCTTATGGTGGAAGTGGGCCTCTTACATTCCTACAAAGTTTGGTTAGGAACATTATAAACTAGATCTGTGGGTTTTTTATGTACATACACATGGCTTTCTGGGCAAACTCATTTGTTTACCTTATTCTGAAAATTACTTCAGAAGGATTGCTATCAGAACAAGAAAGCCTCCATTCTTCCATGTGCCTATAACTTCATGGTTTTTTTTTTCCTATAATCTTTTTCCTTTATCAGCCTAGATACTATGTCACTTATCAGGAAAGGGAAAATTCAGCTTAAATGGGCAGACCATTATCACTTTTTGAGGTGGTGTGGGTTTTTTGAAAGCTCAGTTCTTTCCAAGGATGCCTCATTTCTTAAATGAACTTCCTGTAAACTTGTTACCTTCCTGCTTTGATTAACAGCCTGCTGAGCTTGTATGTGGGACTCCCTTTGCAAGAATAGGCCATTTAAAAGGTTGATTACTAGAAAAAACTTTAAATGCAACTGAGCTTGATGGATCTGTGACACCTGAGTGCACAGAGCTGTCAGCTAGGGATTCCAGTGGATGTGCTGCTGGACTAGGGTCAGCCCTTCCCCTCACAGAGTTGATCTTACTCTGCAGGAGCATCCAAATAGCAGCTTCAGGCTCACTTCCCTTTGTAAGGTTTCCAGACCATGGTTTCAGTGAAGGATTTATCTTCATGCAGCTGCTTTGTCTCAACCACATCTGCCTGTACTTCTCTCTGCAGCACATAAAGGGAGTGGATTTAATCACAGAAATTAAAAACTACACAGATCTTCAATTTTATCTGGCTTTCAAAAGATCTTTCAGAAATAAAAATGAAGAAAAATGAGCTAGCCAGCTTGTTGATAAGGTGTAAGAAAAGCAGTCTTGTTACAGTAGCTTTAGCTCAAAATAATCTATTTTAAGAGACAACACATCTACTAATTGGCTTTCTACTGCCACTGATAAATTGATATAGCTGGATTTAAGGTTCCTATAGGCTATTTTGACTTAAGTACTGCAAATTTTGATTTACAGTATGGTCTAGGCACAGATGGGCTCAGGAAGCAGAGTACAGTTTAAACCTTATTTTGCCTATATGGATGTTTTTGTGGAGTCCTAGCTGCTGTGGTTTGTAGTTTGGGAGTAGGCAGCCTAGGAGGAGGAACCAGGCATGCCCAGCTCAGTGTAGTGTGTACCTTACACATTGCCAAATTTGAGAGGAACAAGAAGCCTATTGCAGCTTGTACCCTGCAGTTTGGACTCCACAGTTTCTGACTTTAAAGTTTGTGTGCACTCCCAAGCTCCTTGATTCACCTTGCAAAACAAAATTGGCTTGCTGTCAGTTTTGCTGGGTTAATCTTTATGACCCTTTTTACCAAAATATATTGTTGTCTCATGGTTTAAATATGTATTACCATCCCAGAACCTGTCTTTGACAGCAGTCTCATGGCTGTGCAGGGTGTGGAGTGAATGGTTGCCAGACACTGGTTTGTGCTCTCAGTAGCTGGAAGCAAATGTGAGGTTTATCTATGATAATGTGTTTGGGGATGGGCTTTTCCAGAGGAATTCAAATTCATTAACTATCAGGTCCTGAACTTGAGTTTGCTTAAAATCTACAGCCACAAGGACTAATCTTTGTGGTTTGAATGTAAATGCCCTAGTTCTGGTTGCCTGGAGCAGGTACAGATGTCCTGTTTGTCACCTGTTTCATTCTTAAGATGCAAACTAGTGTGTAAATTATTTTTGGTTACCTGTTCAATTAGGTAAGTAGAAATTGCAAGATTTGCATGTTTTTTCAGAGGTAACAAAACGACTCCTCTGTATTAATTGTACTCTGAATTGTTTCAGAGCCTCTTTGCAACTCTGCTGGACATGATCCAGCTCAGTGCTGCTGCAGAATTGGTGCAAAGCTGACTCAGCCCATGGCTGCCTTGGCCCTTTGAAAGTTGCCCTTTGTGAGCCTTTTCCAGCAGACTGGAGAGGCTTGCATGTATCCTTGCACAGCCAAATGCCTTACTTCTCTTCCCTCCATTTGCTGCATTACAACTGATAAACAGTATTCCTGCAAAATACCTTAATGCAATTTTTTTTATTAATAAATGACCTTTAAAATATTTGGGAGGTTAGGATAAAAAAAACCACAACTATTCTGTTTTACAGGTGGATAGGAGACTAATTTGGTTTTCAGATTTTGCTGATCCTTAAAATTACTTAATTGATAGAAATGTCTATCTACTATTTGGACAGAGCCTAACTTGCCACAAATTGCACTCTTGCCTGCCTGTTGACATTGTAGTGTTTGCAGTAATAGAGGAGAGAATTACTTCCTGGCAGATAACCTGAATGCTTCACATATGTATTCAGGCTTAAGGCATGTTTGTTTTTTTTCTACCTGCCTCATTTCAACTTGCCCAGGAACAAAAATACCAAATGTGGCTCAACATCCTTGTACTGTTGCTCTCATTATAGAGGTAACTCCAAGATAAACTTGGTCATTATTAGATAAAAATTAAAAAAACCCCAAAAACATTACATGGGGAAGGAAATGAGCCTTTTGTTTTTTACAGTAGACTTACTGATCAATGGAAACACATACAATAGATCTTGCAGTGTGAAGTGCAAAGAGCAATGAAGTGTTATGCACCATGACTTAACAGTATGCTGAATACTTGATGTTTTCTGGTAGTTAGCCGTTTTGCACAATCCCCCACATCTATTAAAATGCTGCTAGCTTACTCTCCTAGTGACCTCTCTTTCCAAATGTCAGACAGCCTAATGGCTTTTCATAAATCATAACTAGACTTAGACAATTCTGTGATGATAACTTTCGCTTCAAAAAAATTTGATTTAGGATTCAAAACAAAAATCTGTGTGTTTTTTTTAGAGCTATGGTTATGACTTTTAGGGAGATGTAAGTTGAAAAATGTCTTTATGGTAAGCGTTTTAGCTGTAAGAACTGAACTGGATGATAAATTGTTTTATAATTTAAATAAGAAAAAATAGATTTTGTTAGAAGGAGATATTGCACAGTATAACATCTCTTGGCAACTTTTAGTGAAAATAGGAAATAGATTTCTTGGGCATACTAGAAAGTAAGGTGACCTTTGTAGTCGTCTCCTTCAGCTGGTGGTTCAGTTTGTGGTTTGGATTTGCTGCTGTTTGCACCATTGCAGGGAGTTGCCACATGCCTGCTTCTCTGGACTTCTGTTTTGCAAGCATTTGTTTTATAGATCTGGCACACAGAAAGCTTTGCAATTAAATACTCCAGATGCAAGTGGCCTGTCTTTACTACTACTAATGAATGTTGATTTTACAAAAACCAGTATTTCTGAAAACAATCTTTCCAAATCTCAGAAACTTCCTGTGATTGCCAAAGGTTGTAGTTCTGCCCAGAACTAGACTCTGTTAAACAGGTGTTAGTAAGCCTAAAAATACAGATTAATCTTGTTCCCTGTTGTAATAATACAGGGAGAGACAGTGTTGTATGATTGGAAGGAAGTGGGGGAAAAATATTAAAGGCTTTGCTATTTGAATATTGAAATAAATCTTGCTTCTGGCTGCCAAGTACACCATTCCCCTTTCTCTATCCTTAAAGCTTAAAGCTGTTTAGTGTTAAGGATGAGATTGAACAAACTTGATGGACAAATAGAAAGCACATATTTCATCTCTGTGGCTTGACTTTTTTCTAAGTGCTTTTGGACCATTTGTCTCCTGTTGTTTTTTTGCTCAAGGTCTGTGGTCTCTTATAATGCATGGCATAATAATGATGCAGAGCTGCAGAGGGAAGGGAGAGGAAGGAAGTGCAGTCTTCGTGCTGAAAAGTTCTGAAGCATGCTCTCCAGGTGTCTCTGAACTGGATGACAAATGGAAATAGAGATTTGTGTGTGTGATACAGATGTTCTAGTTAAAAATTTGTCTTCGAAAATTTTAAGTTGAATATCCATGAAGTTTGGAGTTTGCAGCATTGCCTTGCAATGGATGAATAAGCAAACGAAGGAATTAGTTGCCTTTTTCATGGCTTGTCCTTTTCTTAAAACAAGGCAGTATACAGTTATAAAAATACATGATTCACTCTAGAGATGGATATACTTGCTTCAGCCACTTGAATCTCAAGTTTGGGGACAAACTTTGGTTTCCAGGACTTCTTATAACTTCAAATTGACAATTCATCAGTCAGCGCTTTTGCTCACGTGCAGTTTCTTGCACCACCATGGTACTGGGAACTCACTGGTAGTGTGATGGTTCTGCTCCTGGATTGGATGCAAGAATTACAGTCAGGCTTGTGATCTGCAAGGAAGCATTGCAGCCTCCTGCTTTGCAGATGCCAAACATTACCTTCAGGGAAACGCAACATTCAACTGCTAATGCAATTTAAAAGTTTTTGTTAGCCTTTGTACCAGTAGTCTCCTCACAAATCTGAATTTCATACTGGCTGAAACAAGAACTGATGTCTGTTTTCTTGACAAAGGTGTGCATGGTTGTTTTCTGAAGTGTTTTGCATCCTCTGAAGTTCTGTGTGCTGACATCTAAAGACAATCATAGGTGGCACATTCTTTTCATTAAATGGAGGCGAATGAATGGCTCTGGCCTTACAAGTAAAGAATTGAATGCTTGCTTCTTTCTCAGTTGGTTTCAAAGGAAGTGGATATTTGAAGCATTTTGCTACAGTTATATCAAATGAGGCATGTGAGTTGCCAGCATCTCAGCTATACCCCCCTCACTCTACTACAGGTAGTCAGATCCATTCTGCATGTGACTGGCCATGTAATCTCTCTGACTTGCTGCCTGGTTCCGATCTATGGTGTTTCCTTTTCCCTCAAAGGCTGACACTGCAGAGCATACATATTCACTAACTTTATGCTAGTGTGATAGCAGCACCTATGCTGGTTTTTTCCATATTTTTCTAAAGGGAGCTGTTTGTGGAAGGAATAAAGTAGGGAAATAAAAACCTTTCTTGGTAGTGGTATAGAAATTATATGAAACTGTAAAATCTGCTTGGGTTGCAGAGAACGTTGTGGTACATTTCAGTTGCACTATTGCCAGTCACAGGATGAACAGCTTGGCTCAAATCTGTCCTGATCAGCAGATCTTTCACACAGACCTAGTGCAGAGCTAAGCCTGCTGTTGAAACTAGTTCAGGTAGACACAGATGCAGTACAGGCCACTCTTAACACTTTCTGGTTCAACTGCAGCTTCTGAGTGATGGCAGCAAGGCCAAAACTTCTTTAAAGTTTCCTTAAAAGAGACTGCAAGTATCATTCATAGAGTTACTCACTTGCTTTTGATGAGCTGCAGCAAACAGGGGATCTGACATGTGTAACTAAAGGCACTCTGCTGGGTCAGGCTGCTTTCCCTAGTGCTGAGCCCAGGACTGCTTTGGGAATCAGTCCTTGAACATGCTGTCATTTCCCTGTCTTAAGGCTCAAACAGGACTGTGATGAGTTGTGTTTTCTACTGTCTTTAGAAAAATCCTTGAATCTTCCCATGCTTTCATGCTGTTTGGGCAGTGTGCCAAGCTGTTACAAAGTGAATGTATGCCTGACTTGTGCCATATTTGATTGAAGATCAACTTAATGTTGATTTTTGTCTCTTACATAGACACCTGACTCTTAAACCAAAACACTAGAGTTGGTATAGAAGCAGTTTTACTTAAGGTCAGTGAGCACACACTTGCATTAGAGGTCCTGTTTCACCTTGCTTCCAGGCTTTGGGTGCAACTGGAACTGCATAACATTAACAGTACATTAACAGTAGGAGAATTACTCATCCTATTTGGGCCTCTCTAGCTGGAGTTAGGAATGCTAAATTTCAGACTCAAAAGTGCAAGTTACTAACTTCGGTTTTGCCATTTAATCAGCTGTAAATATGGGGAGACAAACCTAGGCTGTCTATGCATGGTATTTCTTTCTGGGTTTGGGGTTTTTTTTAATCCTTTGGAGTTTCTGCCTGAAACTGTTCTGTATCTTGCATCTTGGCCTGTATCAAGAATGGTGTGACCAGCAGGACTAGGGATGTGATTCTCCCCCTGTACTCTGCACTGGTGAGGCCTCACCTCGAGTACTGTGTCCAGTTCTGGGCCCCTCACTTCAAGAAGGATGTTGAGGTGCTGGAGAGGGTCCAGAGGAGAGCGACGAGACTGGGGAAGGGGCTGGAGGGGAAGCCATATGAGGAGAGGCTGAGGGAACTGGGACTGTTTAGCCTGAAGAAGAGGAGACTCGGGTGACCTTATTGCCCTCTACAACTACCTGAAGGGAAGTTGTAGTCAGGTAGGGGTTGGGCTCTTCTCCATGGCAGCTAGTGACAGGACAAGAGGCCATGGCTTGAAGCTGCAGCAGGGGAGGGTTAGACTGGACATTAGGAAGCACTTCCTCACGCAGAGGGTGATTGGGCTCTGGAATAGGCTGCCCAGGGAGGTGGTGGAGTCACCGTCCCTGGAGGTGTTTAAGAGAAGATTGGATGTGGCACTGAGTGGCATGGTTTAGATGTTGTGGTGTATTGGGTCATAGGCTGCACTTGATGATCCTGGGGGTCTTTTCCAGTCTTGGTGATTCTGTGATCTTTAAACATCTTGGGTGTATGCATGTTAGCAGTACATTCCAGATTGGCATTTCTGTATCAGGCAGTCCATGTCAGGCTAGAATTGCTTCTCTGCTGCCTATTTGAGTGTGAGTACATGTTGAATGGATGGTCTTTAGGGTATTAAGGCTTTCAAATTTAGCTAAGTGGTTTCTATATAAAAAAGTGAGTACTCTGACAAATACACTACTGAAATGGGATCAAATTAAGTGAAGTAGCACATCCAATTAATTTCTTTATTGGAGCGCTTCAATGTCTCACTCTTGCGAGACATTCATTCTTCTATGTCGTGACAAACTGTCATGCTTGTGCTTTCTCTATGGGTTCTTAACTAGACTCAATTCATTCTTGGCATGAGAAACATTGAATTTGGTGTTTTTGGAAGAATCTCTTAATGTGTCCTTGGAGGTGCTGCTTGTTTCCTGGATAGATTATATTTGTCTTCTTTGTATAACCGTGTGGCTGTGCAGAGTAATCACTGAGTAATCACTGATACTTGTAATGAAGATGGTGAAATTAGAACTGAGCTTGATCCAGATTTCCCTCTTTTCTTGTGGCATCTCCAGTAACTGCTTCTGCAGCTTGTGAGAAATTGGAGAGAGACAGGAATGAACTGCAAGTTGCTTATGAAGGCTTTTTGCAGAAGTTAAACCAGCAACATCACAACGATCTAGCTGAACTGGAGGAGAGGCTTAAACAGTTCTACACTGCAGAATGTGAGAAACTCCAAAGTATTTGCATTGAAGAAGCTGAAAAGTACAAAGCTCAACTCCAGGAGCAGGTACTGTGACATTTTAAGTAGAAATGTTCTCTAGCAGTTGCATTCTGCTACAAAAGAGCCTTTGGAGAATCCCTGGGGTTTGCTAATGATGGAGTTATTTTGTCTAATCTGAAACTCCACTTAATTGCAACTGTAAAAATAATACTACACTAAGATGTCCACATCTTAAGCTTGTGTTTAAAGATGGTGGAGATTCCTTGTGTTCTGCAAATTTTAATGACATCTGCAGCTCCTCTGGGTATTTGAGGCAGCTTGAGTTTTAAAATGTATAGAAACCTGGCCTGCAACCTTGCTTTGTGACAACTCCATGTGCCACATATATAGATCATCCTGTTGCTAGTAGTGAACTAAGGCATCATTCTCATCTATGAAGTATTGTATGTGGCTTAGCTTCTCCTGTGACCATCTGTTAAGTGCTTCCTAGACCATTTAAAATGTACTTGACATACTGCATGAAGCCATTAGAAGAATAAACAAGAGCTGACACATGAAAGGGGAGAAAAATCATATTGTCATATTGCAGGTGGACAACTTAAATATCACACATGAAAACTTTAAGCTGGAACTTGAGAACAGCCACTCAGAAAAAGTAGAGGAGCTGAAAAAGGAGTATGAATCCTCTTTTTCAGGCAAGTATTTTGTATTCAAGTACATATATTACAGTACTGCTAGTCACAAACAAAAATACTCAAGCTTTTACATCAGTATGTCCACTTCATTGTTCTTGGTGGTCAGCTACCTTTAAAAACATTGGCTGAACTCCTTCTTTTGGAACTGAACAAGTCTCATTTTTACATACACAAATAACCATGATCCCATTGTAGTTGAATGTAACTTTGAAAAGAGTTTTAAGAGTGGAGATGACTTGCCATACAACATTTGCAGTCTGTCCTCAAATTCTCAAGTTAGTGAGGAACTGCTTCCACACTCCTAGTTCTATAAGGAACACCTCAGAATTGTTGAGGATAAGGAGGGTTATGCACTTTCCAGACTGACATGGGAGTATTGAGAAATACTATACACTGCTTACAGTATACTGGGGGAAAGGTTATTTTTCAGGGAGGGGGTGGTAGGTGTGCTTAGTTTTAAATGGCATTGCATCTAATTGATTTAAGTGATGATGATTTCCATCCTCCCTCCAACTCCACTTCATAGCCAAATTTCCAGTGATACTTTTGCATCATTAAACCTGGTGACACTTCCACTGCAAGCAAAGAGCAATCTCCTTTGTGTAGCATCTCCAAAGTATGAAAGGAAATGTTTTTCTAGAAGTTTTTAGAAGAGACTATCAGATTTTACTGTTTACCATCAGAAACTCCTCTTTTGTCAGCTTTGGCTCTTGGGCTCTATTTATCCATTTGTTGCATGTTGATGAATGTTTTCAGAATTGACACACTGTTAACTAATGGAATGGATACACAAGGGAGGCAATCAACAAATCTGAAGTAGCAATAAACCTGATACTTTGTACATGCTTTGGATCACTTGATGATAAATGTTCTTCCCGTGTGTGTGTGTATTGGCTGACTTTGCCTGCTGCTGGCTTTCAAAAAATGTTGAAGTCCTCCACAGTACTGAAAATCTGCAAAAATACTTTCTTGCAGAGCTCAAGAGTGCCCATGAATCTGAAAGGAAGTCACTTGAAGATTCCTTTAAAGAGAAGCAAGCATTGCTAGAGGTTTGTTAAAGGCTGGGGTCATTTGAACAGTCTAAAACTTCAGACTGTTTTAGACTGCCAAAAAGGCAGTTTGGAGATATGCACTGAATTCTTGGCCTAACTATATAATATCTTTTCAGAAAAAAATAAGTGAATTAAATTGTGAAAACGAGACTCTGAGTGAGAAGTTGAAATTAGAAGAGCAAAAACAAATAGCCAAAGAAAAAGCCAATCTTGTAAGTAAGTCTTGAGTTTCAGAAATAATGCAGATGAGCATATCTTGTAAGCCTGGGTTTATTTTATTGCACAATATGAAAGGTTTGCAATTAAGCCTGATAGTGCTCCCATACTTGATAATGTTTTATGTAAATGGTTCTCCTGCCAGAAGTTTTTCTCAATAATATTAACCTTACCATTGTAAGCTTATGAAGTATATAAGTCAGTGGTGTAAGTTTTAGCCTAAGTTAAATTGAAGAGCTGTGTGTACCCTAGAGTTGTAGCATAGCTTGCTGCCAGCCAGCCAGTAAAGGGGCACTGTGATCAGTGGGGGCTTACTACAAAGCTCACTTTTCGTACTGGAAACTTCCATGTATTTGTTCATTGATTCTTACCTGTTGCTGATCAGGACCAGGGGGTAGAGTGCACCCTTAGTAAGTTTGCAGATGACACCAAGCTGGGTGGCAGTGTGGATCTGCTTGAGGGAAGGGAGGCTCTGCAGAGGGATCTAGACAGGCTGGATGGCTGGGCCAAGGCCAATTCCATGAAGTTCAATAAGGCCAAATGCCAGGTGCTGCACCTTGGCCATAGCAACCCCCAGCAGTGCTCTAGGCTTGGGGAGGAGTGGCTGCAGAGCTGCCAGGCACAGAGGGACCTAGGGGTGCTGAGTGACAGCTGAACAGGAGCCAGCAGTGTGCCCAGGTGGCCATGAAGGCCAATGGCATCCTGGCCTGGGTCAGGAACAGAGTTGTCAGCAAGAGCAGNCCAGCTGTAACTGTTCTATGATTCTATGTTTTGTTTGTTTTTGAAGATAAACTTAGTTATGCAACACAATCATTGATTACACAGTATCCCAGTATGTCAGGGGTTGGAAGGCCCCTAGAAAGATCATCTAGTGCAACCCCCCTGCCAGAGCAGGAGCACCTAGACCAGCTCACACAGCAATGTGTCCAGGCAGCTCTGGAATGTCTTGAATGATTGATTTTTCTGTTCCACTCAGACTACCTGGAAATGAACTCAGACTGGCTTTAGTTATCCTTATTTTTGCCTGTGACGTTGCCTTTGAAATGCAGATAATTATGTTTTACTCTGCAGTTTCTGAATGGCTCATTACTCTGGAAAAGAGGTCCTTGAGAAAACCAGATCTGACCCTGCCCTCCACCTCCTGAGTAACAAAAAAGTGTGAACTTGCTATCCTGTAGATAAGTCATGGATATAGAGCAGTGCAAGATTTTTATGTGCAATTGCATTGCTAGGCTTTAAGAAGAAAGTGAACTCAAAAATGTTTGGTTTCTGCTGATGAATCAGCTATCTTCAGACAGAAAATAGGGAAAATTTACTACTGTCAAGTTCATAGCTTTGAATTTCTGATACTTTTTGAAGTACTCCAGCATTTGAAAACTCCTCAAATGTTTACTCTAATTATCTCTTGGGATGGGTTATGACTAATATGAAATAAATCTTGGAACTCCTAGCCTTAAAGGGAGCCTTTGGACACTCCTGCAAAACACGTTTTGCTGTGACAGCTTTAGTGCCTTCCTTTGACTCATAAGGGTTTTCACATTGGTGCCTCAAGTGGTTTCTGAACAGCTTCTAAGGAAAACTGCAACTTTCCACCTGTACAGAAGGACAAACAAAATCAGAGGAGAAAGTGGTAGCAGATACTTTTTTTTTTTAAATTCTAAACTGTTCAACTTGTTTTCACTTAGAGCAAGTAACTGTTGTTACTGTAGTTATTTTCTTGCTCTTGCTAAATAGTGCAGGAGCACTTGAATTGTTGCTGAAGTTCAGGGTACTAAGCAAACTTTGTGGAACTCTTTCAGAAAAACCCTCAGATTATGTACCTGGAACAGGAGCTGGAAAGTTTGAAAGCTGTGCTGGAGATCAAGAATGAGAAACTCCATCAGCAGGATATAAAGCTAATGAAGATGGAAAAACTGGTGGGTTTTCCTTGACATCTGGCAGGTTTGCAGTGTGTCTCTGACTTATGTTCTGATAATAAGCTGGGGCTGGCCAGACTTACATGCAAGGATTAGGTGTTGTTGTTTAAAAGGAAACATCAAGCTGTGATGGAACTTTTCCCACACTACTGGTATAATTACATCTCTATTGGGCTGTAATGTAAAGAGAGGGAAGGAATCACCAAATGTGGTAAATGACCTTTTAACATCTTAAGACAACTACTGGTTTGCATAAAACAGTGCCAAGTTAGTACAGGGTTATCTAGGAACCTCTCTGACATTTCCTTTCCTTTTCCCTCTCTTCTTCCCCATCCCTCAAAGAAAAAAATCCTTACCTTAGATTGTGCTGTCAGGAAAACATGAACATGGAAATGACCCTAATAAAATAAGAAGGGATCAAATATGAAATGGAGTAAGTTTTACTCTAGAGTTGATTAACTTAGGTCAATCATATTAGCTATTAATCTTTAGGCTATTTGTTTTGCTCGTGATCTGTGCATAATTACAAATGAAAAGGCAATCTTGGGAGCAGAACTTGTGATTACTTAGCATGTTTAAGGACCTATTACATAGATCCTTATTCTGGGTAGGGCTTTTGAACACTGTTGAAATACTTGCTTAAGCAAGATTTTGATGAGGAAGTATAGAACAAGATTTTGTTACGAAGGAATACATTCATGTCAGTTGTTCAGTGTTGTACAGCATCATGTGTTGCCCTCTCACACAATTACTAGTAAATTACTAGTAATCTAGTAATTCATCTTTTCTGACAGATGTTGTCCACAGTGTAGAAGCCCTTGGACCATCTAACAAATTAATCACTAGTTTTCCCTTAACTTTTGGTAACATCCCCCAGCAGTGGAGTGGAATCAGGAGCACAACAGAGAGAGGTGTTTACAAAGGAGAGCTTTTGAATTTGTCACATTAGCATGTTATTTGTAGACAGCCTTCTGCCTGCAGCAGCTTCTAACAGTGCTGCCTGTCACCAGCAGAAGTTACTAGAACATGCTGGCTAACTAGTAGAGGCCTTATCCAGACCTCCTTTGTTGGCATCTAATCAGCCCAAGAGGCACAATGCTAATGGTATGCAAGGATCCATTTGACTATTACATGATGGCAGGTCAGTCTCACATTACTCTGGGTTATTTGCACTTAGTTTAACAAGGCTTGCAAACTCTAGCTTGAGTGTCTTTGAAAGCCAAGTCAGTTTCCTGATGAGTACATGGATGGGTTTTCTTTTAAACTCTGACCTTTTTTCTAAGCTGGAGAACAACACAATCCTAATGGATAAATTGAAGAAGGTTCAGCAAGAAAATGAAGAATTAAAAGCTCGGATGGACAAACACATGGAGCTTTCAAGGTAAAAAAATATGTAGAATTTTAGATATTCTTATGAACCAGAGGAAGGTGTTCCTATGACAAGAATGAAAATTCTGTCTGAATATTAGTGACAGGGATTTTGTAGTACTCTGTAAAAAAAACATATCACTTTCTTCCCCACTTTGCATTTCTACAAATGTGCATTCCTATGTAGAACAACATGCAGGAATAGTAAAGGGGTAAAAAGCTCAGTATGTTCTTCAGTGCTCCAAAACAGTATTTCAGAGTAGAAACTCAAGAGCTATCATCTTACAGAAGACTGGCTCTTAAACTATTACTGGCTTATGAGCTAAACCTGGTTTTACATTTAACCACTTAAGTTGAATGATCTGTCCTCAGTTTAGCTCAGTGTTTTATTTAGCAAAAATAGGAATATTTAACATGAATATAATGGGTCTGAAGTTCTCCTAATTTCAACAGTTGCTTAAATGGATGAGCAGACTCTTTCAGTTTGAAGGGAACTATAGAAATACAGCTTCTATGTAGAGCTGAGCATCCAACAAGACCCAAAGGCTCCAGCACTGCTATTTAAAAGCATCTGCCATTGTACGTAGAACAAGTCTCACTACTCATATGCTTTTTCATGCCTTTAAGGATGTTTCTTATTACATCTTTCACCTGCTCTCTTCAAGCTACCAGTTTAAATCCAGCAAGGATGAAAACACGCTAAATCCTCCTTTTAAGGAAGTGATTTAGTTGTAAGCTAAGCAGAGATATATACAACTTCAAACCTTTCTTTAATGATTAAGTTCAATACTCAGGCACAGTCTGACAATCCCTTGTGTTCTCCTGTGGCCCCTGGTGCCATAACTGTGCCCACAGCAGAGGGAGCATTAAACTCATTGCCCACGGGAAAGTGTGAGGAGTGATAGCCATGTTCCTAGAATCCTTGCATGGGTAGGATGAGCTCATTAGCCTTCTGGCAGTCATCCTAGGAGAAGGACAACTCTGATTCCAAACCTGGGCAGATGGAGCTCGTTTAGCCCTGTAAGGCCTTCCAGCTAAGAGGTTAAACCTCCATCCTAAGGACTTGGCTGCCAGCGTCCAAGCTTGCTAGGCCCTGGCAGATGAACCTTAGGACTAAAGGGTGGGTTCAGCTCTGCACATGCTGTGTCTCACCTAAAAAAAATCCCTAGCACAGGCTCGAGGGTGCTATCTGCTATCCTCTTTTTATCAGCGCTTGGAAAAGGCGCTGAGGAGGAGCATGGATGGAGCCCTCCCTGGATCCTCATTTGTGAAACCTAGCCATACATACAAGTTCAATACTGTAGCCTCCAACCTGGCTTATTTGTTCTGACCTAAAGCTCATGTTTGCAGGCAACTTTCTACAGAGCAGGCTGTTCTACAGGAGTCACTAGAGAAAGAATCCAAAGTAAACAAACGTCTGTCAATGGAAAATGAAGAACTGCTGTGGAAGTTGCACAACGGTGACCTCTGCAGCCCCAGAAAACTGTCTCCTAGTTCTTCATCTGTGCCTCTTCAGTCCCCTCGAAATTCTGGTCAATTCTCTAGTCCCACAGTATCACCCAGATGACATCTCTTGAGAGAAAGAGGGGATTGCATTTCATTTGTGATCTGCAGAACTGATCCTAACTTTAATCACAGGAGCAAGAACTGTATTAGTCAAATATGACAACAAAACATAACTGGAAACTATTTGGTGCAAAAATGGCAATAAGAGACTGAGACGAGGGGAGTGAGACATTCATGTTGCTCCTCCCCAAAAAAAAACTTCTTTATGACTTCTATGGACGTTGTTGCACAAAGCACTTACAGAGCAAGGAGAAACTTGTTCATTGCCTTTTCACCGACCTATAAGGAAAAGCTCAGGGTCTTAGAGACAAAGATCACCACCTTTATAGTATGGTCCTTATCACAGACACATTTTTAAGGCTGTGTGTGTGTGTGTGTGTGTGCTGTGGATGGAATGGATGTAACACACTGTGCGTGTGTCTAATGCTGCCTTCTTTGCTGTGTACATAATAAAGGATGAAAGCTGAAGACTATACATTGACATGTACTTCCTTAACCTTGTGAGTATGCATGCTTTTAGCAAAGAATACCCCCACCTGGGAATGAGGAGAAACTAGTACTATAGCTTAGCTTCCTTCATCTTTCTGGCTTCAGTTCAGTAAAAAAAGGGCATGAAAAACTTTGTCAACTGACTCATTAAGTGTCTTGACCTACCTGAGTATGCAACTTTGAATTTAAAAACAAACTGAAGTTACAGCTGTGTTTTGTATGGATTCCTAGTTTAATAGCTATGCACAACTCTGCCATTTATAAGATCTTTTATGCAGGATACAGTGAATTTTGGCTTTCAAGTCACTGGGGTCATATTCAGAACCATGGTAGCCCTCAAGATCAGAAGTTAGGAGTTGAGCTGCAGGTTTAGAAACCTACACCTATCATCTTACCTGCCAGAAAGGAAATCATTTATTTCCCCAAAACAGCATGTGCATTGCTGAGGATAAACTAGATGTAGATTTGAAAGCCAAAGAGAAAACCACAATAACTGTAATTACATGCATTCTTAACTCAGTCCTCAAGAAGAATCTTATTTGTGAATTCTAGTGTATGTGATGACATGCTTTGCCTTTTTAAGCATGAGCATTTATATTACTGTTCTTCAAGGTTGGCTAAACTCACCTGAGGGAGAAGGGAGACTGCACAATATCCATGTTTTGCCAGTTTATTTGGCAAAAGATTCTGCAGAGTAGAGGAAAAAAAACCTGTCCTGGCTGCTAGAACTGGAGGCTAAGGGTGTCAATGTTTCTGGAAATGTCCTATGCCTTGCTAGACCCTTGATCAGACCTGTTTAAAATGTCTACATTGGCCCTACTAAACACAGGTTGAACTTCAAGTTAGTGTTACAAGACACCATCTATGCTTGCAGTAACCTGAGTTTTACAGTACCACTTCCAGGACCACTGTGATACTACTGTTTAGCTAAAGCTGTTCCCCAGCTCTAGTGGTAACTGTTACAGTAAATTGTATCTGCTGGGTTTCCCCTGTGTTTTTCAGTAGTTTTAAGGACAGGAATCAAGGGGATGGAAAGTATTTAGGGAATTCAACTGGAGAACCACTTCAAGCCATTTTACCCAAATCTTGGCTAGTTTTGAGGAACACAGACATAAACACAAGACTGTTAACAGCACTCATACAATAATAAGTAAACTTGTAATATACTTTGACTTGTAACTGACTATTTCCTCATTAAACTTGCTTAATTTTCTATAATCAAGGGCACCATTTCAATTGAAATTTATGCTCATTTTTAATCCTCTTTAGGGCACTGTACATACCACTTATTAGTGGTATCTGTACTTCATGTTTTCTAGGGGTTTCATACTTGAACTATGAAAATCCTCTGTGGGCTAAAACTTGGCTTAAAGGATATCATGGAACATTCTTATTTTCTATGGTCAAAGAGATCTGATGACATGTATTTGAGCTGACTGATTAAAATAAATTTTTTGTACTGACTGAAGAGGTTTTCTCCTGCTTGTATTAGTCAAATGATCTTTAATCTAAGGAGGAACATTCCTCCAAGTATTAAAAACTCTTAATGCTTGCTCAACACAGCAGAACAGCAAAGCTTCACTGCACAAATTATTCATGTTCAGCTGTTAGAAAATTTTAACTCTGCCCTTGCTACTCTAATGTAGGTAGAAGTTGCACAGAGCTTGCCTGTAATCATTAGCAATTCAGTCTGAGTTGGCTGTTAAAAAGCAGACTGTAGATAACATTACAGAATTAAGCAGCAATAAAATACCCAATGTGCATATGTTTGTGGTAAAGGCATCCTACAGGACTCAGTAAAATTCTCACCTTACTCATAAAATACTTTGGGTGAGGAAAGCCACATAAGAGTTTAGCATGTCACAGGAACAGCTGTCTAGCCACTCATAAGAAAACTTCATTATGTTAGTTGCAATGTTAGTGAAGATGTGCAAGAAGAGTGCATACATATGTTTTAAAGAACAACTACAGTGTTAACCCTTCATGTAACAGAAAAGGGGGAAGCTTTTCTGGGCTACCACTACAGAAAAGTAAGTATGGAATAGTAAATTATAAAAAGACTATTAATTTTTCACTAGTTTCCCTTCAGAATACAGGACTGAACTTCTCGCAAGTAGACTCTGTAATGCTTTTATGAAGAAATGAAGAATCCTGGTGTATAGAAATCAGCCTGCAGAAATACCTGTTTAGTGTTTCTCTTGTTGGTCCAAATGAATTAAATAATTCTGTCCATCTGTTTCACTATTCTTCTGTTTGAATATTATTAATTCAAGCTTGAACTTAAATACCATGAGTTAGCAAAGGCTTTCTTCAATCCAGTGACTTTTACAGATTTTTTCAGTAATTTCTTTAGCATAAAGTTTCCTTCAGGAAAAGCTAGAAACTTAATCACCATAAATATATAACAAAGGTCTAGTGCTAGTCATGCAATTACCCAAGTCATTTTCTTCAGCTACTCAACCTTACCTAGCAGTTCCAACTCTTAACAATACATTTCAAAAGGAAGTCAGCGTGCCATTTCTATCTGTACCAAATAATTTGTTGCCATTTAAACTATTCATAACATGGCTCACCTCCCTTCAGTACTTATGTACAAAGGTTTTCAATGAGTATTTGCCATCAAATTTGAAGTGAATCATTTCCTTATGCTAACCAAAGGCCTGAAGCATCTCATTACAAACACCAAAGATGTTTGTAAACTGGTATCATGCAATTCATGCAGGGAGTTTGTTCTAGATAGTAAGTAACCACTGATCTTTAAAAAATATATAGTTACCTGACTGACAGGAAATAATTCATGACTGCACTGGAGTTTAAAAAGGTCATTGGAGAACTGGAATAATCATTAAACCCATAAGAAACAAATACTTTCTGTCCACTGCTTGTCCTTAGGGCAGTGACTGAGGTATGGAAATAGACATAACAATGCTGGTGGGTTTAGGCATGACTTCCACAAGTCACTTGGATTTCATTTCCCAGGCTTCATTCTCTTGTGTGGAAATTTGTAATTGCAGCAATATAAAAAAGAATCAAGCCTGCCCAGGAGGCTTTTGGTAAAACAAGAACTATAGAATCATAGAATCCTAGACTGGTTTGGGTTGGAAGGGACCTCTGGAGCTCATCTAGTCCAACCCCCCTGCAGTGGCCAGGGACATCCCCAACTAGAGCAGCTTGCCCAGAGCCCTGGCAAGCCTCACCTGCAATGCCTCCAGGGATGGGAACTCAACCACCTCCCTGGGCAACCTGGGCCAGTGTTCCACCACCCTCGTGGGGAGGAACTTCTTAATGTCCAGTTTAAATCTACTCCTCTCCAATTTCAAACCATTGCCCCTTGTCCTTTCACTGCAGGCCTTTGCAAACAGGCCCTCTGCAGCCTGCTTGGAAGTTCCCTTTAGGTACTGGAAAGTCACTAGTAGTTCCCCTGAAGCCTTCTCTTCTCCAGGCTGAACAATCCCAGCTCCCTCAGCCTCTCTTCATAGGAGAGGTGTTCCAGCCCCTGAGCATTTTTGTGTCAGCAGGGAAATAAAAAACATCACCTAAATTCTTCCTTGAAGGTAGTGCTGCTGTAGTTGGTCTTGAAAACCACGTGTTTGGTACACAAAGCCATTAAACATGAGGGAGGCTACTAGAGCAGTGATGCAGCAATGGATTTGCATCATCTATTCCCTTCCTGCCAGACTGTCCCCAAGGAAGTCATGCTACCACATGAACCACTGTGCTGCTGAACAAGTCTTATTAGGTGACATTACTTGCTAGATATTTTAAAAGAAATCAATTATCTTGAAATTTAAGTTGCCACACCTCCTGCAATTCATAGAGAAATATATTGTTTGTTTTGATAAATGAAAATGAACACATTGAACAGCATCAACCAGAAGCCCAGGAACTGTTAAAAGTTACTTTGCTTAGACTGAAGTCTTACCTAAAAAATGTCCTCTTTTAGGTATTGATATAAAATTGTGTAACACCTGTTTAGTCATTTGCTTAACAGTGTAATAATCTTGATAACTTTTAATAGTAATGAGTGAGATTAACAAAGGACTGCCTCTTACACCTTCAAAGTTAGTCCTATTGCTATTGCTTGCTGTATTTAATTGTACTTTTTGCTTGGTGGTTACCTTGTTTCTGGAGGCCAACAATATTACAGGTAGCTGGTGAGCATTCTCCATGAAGCCTGTCTCATGAGCTATGTAGAGCCATTTCAGTCTTCACCATTGATATTTCCTGCATGCCAAAGAATAAACTTTGAGCAAGCTTGTTTAACATCATCATTAGCTACACTAATAATTAGGGTAATGTCATTGAGAAGCTTCCCTTTTTACCTTAGTAGTTACTCGATATTCCTACTCAAAACACTACTGTACACATCTGCTCAAAGGTTTGAATTATCTGGAGCAAAGGGCTTACTTCAAGCCTTCACCAGAAGAAAACTTTAGGAATTCTAGTCAAATGCAGACAGAGACACGTTGAGTCTGGTTTGAAAGTTCCTGCTTTGGTTCCTTGTAAGCTGAAAATAAGCTGGTTTTCACATCCCTTGTAAATAAAATGGCTTGCATTAAGCCTTCTTTTTGTTACACAATTACACTACCAAAGAGATGTATATTAGAAGCTTATATGACAGCATTCTGTACTTGAGCCTAGGAAGAAAGCAACATTGCCAAATGTCCAAGAACATTGTTACCAAGTTCTTACCTTTTCTCTGGAAAGTATCTTTCCTTGTAGTGGTAACTAAATGCAGAGTGAGAGAAGCAGTTGCTTATTTCTCCAGATACAGGTCTGTGTAAATGAAACATATTTCCTTTTCTCCCAAGTAAATTAATACAATTGAGTTGAACTTGTTATTAAACTGAGAAGAGATTCTGCTGTATACCTGAACATTATTCTAATGTTACATTTGGGGTTTTTCTTCTGTAAGTGATACTATATAAATAAAAGTCAGTTTTACCTTTAGCAACATAAATTGCTACATGATTTAGTGACCATAACACCATGTATCTATTGAGGAGTGAATTCTAGGTAAGCTATGTGTAAGGTTTTAAGAATGCAACACCATAAGGAAAATCCAACCTATTCAAGCAACCACTTACACGTCTCTGGAGATACCCTCTAGCATCTTAATAGGCATTTAATACTACTCTTGCCCAGGAGTGAGAATGTTTTGTGTTTGGCTTTATACATATATGAAATGAACACACGTTTACATTTTCATTATGTTCAGAAATTTAATTTTTCTTGCCAATGAAATATTTGCTATTGGTTAATTCTGTAACAAGGGGTTTTTTTGTTGTTTGGTTTTTTTTGTTGTTGTTTTAAACATATCCAGTACTCTATAATTGCACAGCACCAGAAGACAAATACCAGCTTGGTGGATATATCCTCTTAGTTCTTGCATACACCAAAAAGACACAAACTATACATAAAAGAGTCTGAGGAAAATGACTATATGCAAAGGAAAGCCCAAGAGCACCTCTTCCTAAATATAATAAGCTCTATGCATGCTCAGGCTTAAACTTTAATGCTTCAGAGCAGTAGTATTAACTCACAATTGGCTATTGCTGGCCATAGGGAACTAACTGTTTTGGCCTGTCAGGCTAGGGAATACGGAATATATTAGCATACATAGATAGTGATAGAGAAAAACATCATATAAACATTAATAAAGAAAAATGGCTATAATGTCAAATAACATACAGTTCATTTCATGTCCAAAAGCCTTTCCTATCAATTTAGTTCAACTTCAGTAGCTACTGTGGTTTCTCCTTGTAGGTTCTGAGCTATACAAATGTAGTCTCCAGCATCTGTGGCTTCAAAATCCTCAATCAGAAGAATGCTCTTTGAAATTCTTGTGGTATGTCCAGTTCCTCTGTCTATCAATCTCCAGAAGTTTTGGATAATCACAGACCTCTCAGACTGTTCAAAGAAGAAGAAAAAAACAAAACACCAACCCACTCACATAAGAAAACAGATGATTCTGCAGCATGTGTTCAGTGACACTACCCTATGAAACCCTGAAGCAAGAGGTCAGATACTAGGAGCCTACTACCAAGAGCCAAACTTAAGTGAGGAAACCAAAGGTGTCTGGCTATTGGGGCAACATTCCTGCATTAAAATTGACCATACCACTAAGTTATGCCAAATAAGGATAATGCAGTGGCTCTTCCTCTCCAAGGAAAGATACTGTGTACCTTCAAATTAGTAATGGGCTGCTAAAGAACTGCCTGGAGTGCATGAATGAAGTCAGTTACAGTTGGGCCAGTTACTAAGGTTGCATTTGGGTACTTGATCAAATAGGTGAGGTATCTTGGGAGAGATGTAAGCATAGAGGAGTGAGCTCATTTTCAGACTTTCAGCATGCCTCAAAAGGGAAGGAAACTGTTGTATGAGTTAGTTGACCAAGGTTTACCTAGATCTCTTTTAGCACAGGAATAGCTTTAAATAGTGTGTTGCAAACTAATTAATCCTCCTCCAGTTTCTGAAGTGCTGTATTAGCTAACATACAAGCAAAAAGTACCAAGTCACAAATGCATCTAAGTTAATCCTCATGTTATGCTTTCCAAAATGTACATGCAACTTCAAAGCCAAAACTACAAAAAAGAAAGCTTTGAAAGATGCTTTTTAGATTTTGTTATTGTTATAAATAAGACAGCCCCCCCCCCTTCTGCAAGAGGAGTCTCTGATGGACAATTTATCAGGTCCTACTCCCTGGCACCTCAGAAGTTTGCAAATGACCAGGTAACAGGATCTGGCCCAACTACAGACTAAGGCAGTCTCTTTCCTCCTGAAGTCCATCATGCTAATCAGCAGCTTGAGTCATGTTGGCTTGTGCTACACCAGTAACTTGGATAACACTGGTAAGAGAGAGAGGTTTTTGCTTGGAAACCATCTCCTCTTGCTTCATGAAACAGACGGATTAGCCATTTACCAGCAGGAATGCTACAAGGCTCAAGTAGCAAGGATAAGTTAGATACTTATCTAGAGCCAAAGCTACAATCTCATACTTGCAAAATGACCAGTACAGCCAGTTCAGAAGCTACAGTCTTCTCAAAGGTTAGGGATGAGTCACAGTACAGTCAGGGAATGCCTAGGAAGTGGCAGCCATTTACAAGTAATAAAAACTTCTTTGAAAAACTAATATCTAGAAATTCTTAAGCCTTTAGAAGGAATCAAGCCACTTAGAGCACTACCTAGCAGAGCACCATCAAGATCTACCTACAATCAAGTACTACTGTACACTTGATTCAGGCCTGAGTTAGTTCTTAAATATAGCAACTGGAACTTCCCTGGCCCTACTGACAGTGAAGGCAAAGGCCACATAAGACAGATGTTATTGGCCTGCTTGGGCTCCTGCTAGCCCAGTTTTTCTCAAACAAAAAAAAGTCTTCCACTTTGAAGCTAGTTCCAGGGACTCCTATTAAAAAGTGGATCAGCATACATTCAGAGTAGATGAATGAGCAATTGCCAAGGAGTGGCAAGGGAAAAAAGAAACAACAAATCAACAAAACTGAATGAGTGGAAAAAAACATAAGAGGGCAAGGTTAGTGAGTACAGAGCTGAGATGTGAGAGGAATGTCTCTCCAATGCAATGTACCTACAGGCAAGCAGGGATTAAAGTTCTCCTGCTCAGGGACCAAGTGGTAGGTGACAGCCCAGGTGCTTGGTGAGGTGGTGGGGAAACTATCACTGATCTTCCTGCATGGAAAACAATGAACTGGAACATCCAGTGAATCTCAGAACTTTGTCAGTCTTTTTTCTTGCACAAAAGGATTATTTGACTAGCAATCACTGATGGTCCTTTTTCTTCCCCTTCCACTCCTACCTTTTTCCTTTTCAGTATGTCAATAGTTCCTTAATAAGTCTCCAGCAAGCATAAGGTAGGATCCTAGACTGGTTTGGGTTGGAAGGGACCTCTGGAGGTCATCTAGTCCAACCTCCCTGCAGTGGGCAGGGTACTTCTACTCTGACATCTACTTAATCACTTTGTTGAGGCAGAAATCCAGACACAACTCTTACCTCCCCATCTCCAGGCACAAGTGGAGCTAAGACTGTTTACTTCAGTGGATAAGCACATCATCCCTTTCTAGGAGAGATGCAGGGCACAGGCCTCAAGCCCCACAGGTAGGTGCAGTGAAGGAGTGTAGTCTTCTGCTGATAGTGCATGTGCCCTACACTGCAGCTGCAGTATCCACAGCAAATAAGTGAGAGAGAGAATTTGCATGCCTTGTTTAGCTGATACATTCAATCAGTGCTAGAGAAGCATAACTGCAATGCACATGCCAGTGCTGCTGTAAGACCACTGCAAAGGAAGCAACTGGGCCAAGAACAGCCAACAATCAGGCCTGAGCAGCCATTCAAATGTGAAAGATGTCATAGTAGCAAGGGGTGGACACTAGTAAGATACAGAGCTTTGGAAGGCCAGAGTGAGTCTAGAATTTAATTCCTTCAGTGTTTTATTCTCAGTAATTACAGTTACTTACAAAAGCCTTAGAGCTGGGTTTTGTACAGCCAGTTAATACAGTCCAATAAACACCTCCCAAGAGAAGCTAAAAAAACCCAAACAAACAAAAAACCCCCACAAAATAAAAAACACCAAAATACACACAACCCAAACCCCACCATGAAAAACCACACACACAAAAAATCCTGAAAAAACTGTTCATTCAATCAACACAGCTGTTGTGATCAGCAGGGGCACTTCTCTTCCCCTCCCAAGACTGAATCCTTGTAAGATTGTTAGACTTAAAGCCCCAAAGGACAGAAACACTACTGTTTGTTGATGCACCTCACTTAAAGTAATGCTAAGAGCTAAATTCAGAGGAATCACAGGGCATTTAACAGCAACAACAAAAAAGACAAACCCAAAATTACTGCTTCACAGCGCCCTAAAATTGAAGCCACTTCAGTTTTCCCTAGCATTTTACTTTTTAGCTCACCAACAGCTGCAAGCTTCTCTGCTTGCTTCCTAACTTTAAATGGACACCATGACCAGGAAACCTGCCAAACTCTCCCAGTGCCATCCAGCAGTTAACTCTTCAGATCTTCACCTAATTCATGCTATCAGTAGCAAGCCCCTAACCACATGCAGCTGAGGCTGACCTCGTTTAACAACCAGAGCAGGGCAGGGAAGGGATGTTGGTAATTGCTCACAAACTCTGACAGCAGTCAGAGCCTTAGCAGGAAAACTTATGCCAAGCAGAAAAACAAAAAAGAAGAGTTGGTGAGTGATAGAATGAACTAACATCTAAGCAAGGGCTGGAAACCTGGTTCTACATGGCCAGTGGCCTCACCAGCAGTTCAAATCCCTCTTGTGCTCACTTGATCTCTCACCACTTTTTCCCCTGAGAAGGTACACATCTTCCCATGACAGCAGAGTGCTACAGTCTCTATCTTAATGGCTACAGCAAACTTCTGGGGCTTTAGATTGGGATTTTCTCAGGCCTTCTAAGCACTGAACTCAGTCACTCACTTTTGCAATTACCTCTGCCATTAGATTACTTAATTCTACACTGGTTCAGGGACACTACTGCTCATGTAAAACTTTATTAGCAAGTTCTACATTGTCCTTTGACAACCCAGCATCAGGAGGGCTGGCAAATGGAATATAATGCAAATCCTCAGGTCCCAGAGAATCTCTTTCCTCTAAGAAAAGAGTTCCATCTTCCAGCAGTCCTTCCTTTGCTCCTAGTCTGCCAAGGATAAATAGTAGTAGAGGCAAGGCCTGTTAAGATACAAGTCCCTACCATTACCCTACAGGATGGGAAGCAGGAGAAGAAAGGAGACCATCCAATGATGCCAGTCAGGTACACCTTATTTTTTGCAAGAAAAGAGACAACAAAGTTCTAATATTTGCCAGCTGTTTCCAGGGGATTCTTTCAGATGAAGCTGGGCAGAAGCAGATTTCTGTGTTTCTGGGTGTGGGCAACAAATAAACTTGAAGAGTCTGTGCTGATGATTCATGTGNCCTTCCAACCCAAACCAGTCTAGGATTCTATGATCTTACCTCTTGCCCTGGGTATTGCCACCTGAAATTCACATCTACATCTGGTTTCCCAAGGACTGTGCAGATCACATGAATCCTGTCACTCACTTCTGCTCTACTGGATGATGCTGCAATTGTGGTTGAGGGTGGGCCCTTGGGAACTGACAGGAAGAGTGTTTGGAAGCAGAAAATTAGTTTCTAAAATTCAATACATAAATAAAATTTAAGAGTCAATTTTTGCTTTAGTTTGCTTAATGCAACACCTGCAACTTTCACCTCTACACAGCAGAAGTGCAGGAATTTAAACCTGTAATTTCATCACATACACTTGTGATCAAGATTTTAAAACTCTGCAATTAAATTTTTGCTTTGTTTAGAAAAAAATTAAGAAAGTCAGCAGAAGAAATGAGTTGGTGTAAGCATACAAAAGAACTGCACCTTACCTTCCACATACAGTAGATGATACTTAATGGAAATCTGAGGTGCTCCCTGTGATTCTGCTTTGCAGTAGACAATACCTTTATGATCAGAAGTAGGGTGCTGGTAGACAAAACCCTTCTTCACATCATAAATAACATCAGTTCCATCTGTTTCTATTTCTTCTGCTGGAAATTCTCTGTGTAGAGTAACTTTTGCTGAAGGAGTAGTAACACGGCATGGGATGACTGCAGGTTTATCTGGGTTCAGGTAGACAATCTCAAAATAACTAGGAGTAGGTACAAAAAGTTCCTCTTCATCTGTGCAGAAGAGTTGATATAGTTAAAATAATATTTACAGATATTGGCTTAACAGAAAGAAAAAAGGAAGTATGTATGACAAAACAGCTGCAAGTAACTTTAAAAATTAACCCAAAGCTTTTTACTTTAAATACACACAAAGGAAAAAACCCAACCCCACCTATTCTAACCTGGGATTATATATTTACATAGCTTGCATTAAAAACATTGAATCAAAAATAATAAAAAAATACTCCTCACTGTAATTAGATTTTTTTTTTCTTAAGAAAATCTTTGGAATTCCTTTTTAGTAAGTTTCTAAACTTACTCATCTGGATCTGATTTTATTCATCAGCCAACCTTTAAAAGGCAACACACCTTAAAAACCCACCACCACTGCTAAGATAAGCACTATTAGAAAGATCAGATATTCCATTTCATACATATAAAAAACTGATTTACTGCTCCATGCAGCTAAAATATTCAGTGCTTTTAGAATTACAGTTAAAGAGTATTTCCATATTTGGCATGCTGCTTCAAAATACAAAGCTGAAATTCCTCTTTCTAGCATAAGCATTTACATAGTAACTTGACTGAAAAGGTTATTGCAGCCTTTCCAAAGGAATGCATGGTCAGAACATGAAGCATTTCTGATAAATAGCTTCTGTAGTCTCATGGTCCAATTCATCTCCAACACATACCGTTAGCAAACCCATCTGAGCATTTTGCACCAAACTATTTGCTAGCCAATAATGCTTTAGCTAGAATGAGGCAGCAATGGTTGTTCTACCATTCAGAATGTCTTCAAATTAACCATTTGATTTCAGCTCTGTTGTACCAAGTAGCAGTAAATTGTACACAGTTACCTACTAGAGAATCATAGAATCATTTCGGTTGGAATAGACTTTTAAGATCAAGTCCAATTGTTAAGCTAGTACTGCCAGATCACCACTAAACCATGACCCCCCCCACCACATCTATATATCTTTTAAATATCACCAGGGATGGTGACTCCACTGCTTGCCTGGGAAGCCTGTTCCAAGGCTTAACCACTCTTTCAGTGAAGAAATTTTTCCTACCACCCAACCTAAACCTCCCCTGGTGCAACCTGAGGCTGTTTCCTCTCGTGCTAGCACTACTCACAGAATATTCATGGCTGGAAAGGACCTCTCAGATCACCAAGTCCAACCAAACAGAAAAGAAAAAAAAAAAAAAAAACCCACCAAAAAAAACACCCAGCCCCTGCCCTCACTAGAGCATGTCCTGGAGCACCACATCTACACATCTCTTAAACACCTCCAGGGATGGTGACTCAACCACCTCCTCTGGACACACACCAGCACCTCAATGTCCTTCCTACAGTGAAGGATCACAAAAAGAGACTGACCTCCACCTCGTACAACCTCCTTTCAAGTAGCTGTAGAGAGATAGAAGGTCTCCTCTTACCCAGACTAAAAAACTCCAGTTTCCCCAGCTGCTCCTCAGAAGACTTGAGCTCTAGACTCTTCACCAGCTTTGTTGTCCTTCTTTGGACATGCTCCAGCAACTCAGTGTCGTTCTTGTAGTGAAGTGTCCAAAACTGAACACTATTCAAGGTGTGGCCTCACCAGTGCTGAACAGATGGGGACAATCACTTCCCTAGTCCTGCTAGCCACACTGTTTCTAATACAAACCTGGATACTGTTGGCCTTCTTGGCTACCTGGGCACACCTGCCAGTTCACGTTCAGTCAGCTGTTGACCAGCACCTCCAGTTCCTTTTCCCCTGAGCAGCTTTCCAGACACTCTTCCCCAAGCCTGTAGCGCTGCATGGGGTTCTTGTGACACAAGCCCAAGACTTGGCACTTGGCCTTGTTGAACCTCATAGAGCTGGCCTTGCCCCATTGATCCAGCCTGCCCAGATCCCTCTGCAGAGCCTCCCTACTGCCAGGGAGATCGACACTCCTGCCTAAGCTGGTGGTCGTCTGCAAACTTACTGAGGGTATGCTCAATCCCCTTGTCCAGATAACTAGTAAAGATATTAAACAGAACTGTCCCCAATACTAAGCCCTGGGGAACGCTACTTGTGACTGGCTGTCAACTGGATTTAACTCCATTCATCAAAGCTCTTTGGGCTCAGCCATCCAGCCAGTTGTTTATCCAGCAAACCATACACCTAAAGCATACTGTGACACTATCCATGCAGTTATGGCTACAGTCAGCTTCAAGCTCCATGGGACAATTCATACACTTAAAGAGTGCTTTGCCCCTCAACATCCTATTAGATAGACTCTTGGGATAAACTGTGGCCTTACCAAGATCAATGTGGTCAAGGTTTTTAAGTCAATGCAGGCAACTGGAAGGGGGACAGAAAAAGAGGAGTCCATGTCGTAAGCTGAACGTCATGACAAGATTCATCTTCTGCACAGATTAGTTTTCTTTACCCAGATACATTTTCAAAAATTAAACCTTTTATTCATTTTGTAGAAGACCCTCAGAACATATGCTAGTATTTTCAAAGGTATTTGTTTAGCATTGCCCTTATGCATTATTTTGGGTACACATTTGGCATAATCTACGGGGAAAATGGACTCACAAATCACACTATGCAAGTGACTTTCTGCTCACCAGCACCATCTTCCTTAACATCCACTAGAAAGATGAAAATTGAGGAGGAAAATCTTGACAGTGAAATTGCTGATATAGCCTTATTCCTGTCTTATTAGCAAATATACTTCCACTAATAATTCCCCAGTGAGTTAATTACCTGTGAAAAAGATGTACGTTGAACCTGTTTTAGTCTCATCCTTCCTGCATTGTTTAGCATTGCAGAACTGAAGCCAGCAGCTATATTCACCTGTGTCTGCTGCGGTGGAGTTTGCCAGGATCAGCTGACTGTACCTGTCAAGCTGCTTTATACTGGGGAGAAGAAAAACAAAAGGCACAAACAAGCACAGATGTATCTCCTCATACATTTCTGTCAGCTAACTTCTACTTCTGATCTTTTCATTCCTACTCTGCAACTGACCTACCTCGTGCTTTCAGAGCTCTGTTGCAACTTACTCTTTTGCCCCAGCAAAGAGCTGCTTAGATTCATAGTTTTAGTGATTTCAACTACACAGAAGGGCTTGCAAGCATTTGACTTGTACAGTTCATTCTGGGATTCCTTTCAGTCCCCATTTTGAAAGCAGTCTGTGACTGCTGTAAACAGTATATTCATCTGTGTTTTGTCTCAGTTTCTCCTTGTCTGTCCTGTACTGTCATGCTGCAAGTCAATCTGCATGCATCTCAGTACTTTTTTTAATACCATTAACTGTAGCACTGCTTTAACAGCATTTAGCAAAGGTAATTCAGGAGTAGCAAGTAGCAAATACTTGAGTAACAGTTAGCTTGATGATTTTTGCCTTCTTTCAGTGTGAACACTTTGTCCATCTTCAATATACTGGTCCAGGTTTCCACTTACAAACACCACCATAAAGAGCTTCTATCTCAAACTGGATCTGTTCTGCAAGTAAGTCATTTTACATTGCCTACCCCTCTGCCCTAAGCCACCTCAGTAGCATCCTCATTACCTGTCAGCTGTTTCAGAGCATGACCCTGAGAACTGCTAGAGGCTTACTGGCAGCACCAACACTTAACTACACAAAAGTCAACCTGCATGTATTTCAGACTTGATTTGCTTTTTCTCCTTCTCCTGAATTTTCCTGATATATCTCTCAGTGGATTGGCATTTGTAAAGGTGCAAATACTTATAAATAAGTAGATATATACATATCTGCAGCTACAATCTCATTTTGGTTTGTTTTTTAAGGTTTGTTTTCCTAGCTCTTTCCTGCAGACAGATGGTGTTCTGGTTGGCACTCTGCTGCTGTGTTGCCTTTTAATGGATTGCAAAACCAATGGTTCAGCAGTCCCAGTCCTCAGGGACCACTGTCAGGACACTCATGTGGTAGTACTAATGCACTCCACTGCTGCTCTGGCCCTGTTATTCTCAACCACTTGCCTTTACATGGTAGCACATCCAGAACAGAAATGTTTCCCATTTTCCTTTGCAAGACATCAAGTTACAAGGTCATTTCTCTTCTAACCAAGTCAGGAGAGATCTTTCCAGTTTTAGGCATTTGATAGCTAACTTATTTTTGGTGTTTCAAATGGGGTCTCTACAAATACACAGCTTGCAAATCTGCACTGCTCCCATACTTTTATTCAACTGTGGGTTCTTTGAATATTTATTACCTTTTGTTCCTTATTAATGTGGCAGTTATTCTGTAAGGCAGATGCCCTACTGAATCATTTATGTTGGGAGTTAGTGTGCTTTGAAGAAATTATCCTCTAAAGCACCTTGTTACTGTGTAACAGTGGTAATATAGACACGCTTGACTAATACTGTATGCTCTATATGCTATGGTTTGTTTACATCTCCCTTGCAAACAGAGGCCACTACTTCCAGCTACATACACTTCCTGAAATTTCTGATTCCCTAGGTATTCTGCTACCAGCCATCATGAGCAACAGTTCATGTAACCCAACATTTGGCCTCCAGCCAAGCCGAGTAGCTTAGAAATTAAAACCACACCAAATACACAACCCAAACAAGGCTAACTGAGAATTACTTTTTCTGTTCAAGTCCTCAGACACCAGGAGTACATTCATACACCATGGGGCAGTTTTGAGGCCTGCCTAAAGCAACAGGCAAATCATGTTTCCTACCCATGAATGTGCCTGTCCTACATGACGTTGCCCGAGTCCACTTTTTGGAATCATGTAATTATGGAGTAGTAGTATTTTGATTTTTAATATATACACTATCTTACATTATAAATTATCTTCAGGTTTTGGATAAGCTTTGAGAGATTCCTATCTGTGCAAGAGATTCTGTTGTGTATCATACCCAACATGAAGAGAAACCCAAAACATGTCCCAGTCTGTTTTATGATGATGATTATTTAGTTTCACAGTTCACACTTCACAGGCTATACACTACAGCAGCATAAAATGTTTTGCAAGTACCCAGCACTAAATGTCAACATTGCAGAGAAACCATTATGACAGAACACTTTTGCCTCCAAACTTTTATGCAGACACTGCACTCTATATCTCCAAATCCCAACAGACAGAAAAATAAGGTCAGAGTTAATTACTGTACAGTGTGTTCTACTTAACTGAGAGAAAGTCAGCCAGTAATCAATCGAAATAGCCTAGTGAGGTACTCATCCACAAATATGCACTAATAAGACCTGGCAACTGAGAGTAGCAATGTTGAGACTTGTGACATGACCATATTAAGCAGACAAAACAGGCCATATAAAGTAAATTATAAATGGTAAATGCTGCAGCTGACCAAAACTTTGCTGTGCTCTACATACCACAAAGTAAAAATGTTGTATATACAAACATTTAAAGACTGTTTAAAGAAACCAGAAAGTTACTCCAAAATCTTACTCCATATTTAGTTATCTGAAATTCACAAGATCTTGGACAGAAAAACTCTATCAAGTTTAGAAGCTTAAAAAGAAAAAAATAGAAAAAAAACCAGTGCACATAGCATCACTCAAAGAGCATCTAGCAAACTCCTCTCAAGCAGCTGCATTCATACCAACAAGAAAAAGAGCTTATCTCAAACATAAGATCACTAGGAGGGGATCATAACATCTTGCTGTTTAACACAAGAAAAAAAACACCTAGCTTTCAGACTTCTGAAAACATGGAACAAAGTGAAGTTTAGTTATGTACATGAGTACAAACAACATCCTGTTAAGCCTGCAGGAGCCTCCATCCACTGAAAGCAGTCTAGTTTGGCCCCAACATAGTTTCCTCAACACTTGTGAGAGTGCTCCTGTTCACACACCCCCTGCACACACACACACACACACACTGTGATGCACACCCAGCTCTTTGCTGCAGCTTTCTCTGCTGCAGCAGTTCCATTTCACCTGAGTGTATTTATCAGATGAAGTTCTGGCATAAATGCAGTTGGTCTTTGGCAAGTGAAAGACCCACTCTCCAAGTCAGGCAGAGCAGAGACTATGTGAAGTTAGACTGCCTTCATCTGGAGCAGCTTTGTGCTATAAAGTGTAAGAAACTGAAAGTGTGCTTGCCCTTATTTTTATTTCATCCCTCTCAGCTTTTGATCCTGCTCACACATTGTAGATCCAGTTTCTGGGTGAGCCTACAGTCATTAATTTGTTACGCAAAGTCTTACAGAACAGCATTCCATGTTCTAGAGGTGCACATGCTATCTTTGACTGTTAACACAGATTTTTGGCCAGTTCAGCCAGTACACACAATTTTCAGACAAAAAGTTAATCTGCAGGGTGTATTTATTTTGCACAAGGCATTACAGATAAGCTGTTCCTGAAGGAAGCTGGTGTATGTCTAACTCAGGAGCCAAGTTTGCATGATTCTAGCTTTCTCTCCTGAGATGCATTGCATGCTAGAATCTCTAAAGCTAAACAAGTAAGTTCAGTGTGTACTGTTACTTGCTCCAATTAGGAAAGTGGAAAAGAAGGTTTCTCCTCTGGCTCAACAAGAAACAGCCAAAGAGTCACTGCCCTCCTTTCACTGAGCATCTTTCCCTCCCCCCACACGATAAGTTCAGCATAAAAACCTATTAAAAACAAAAACTCCCTAGTACAGCAAGGAAAAAATATTTTATTTACCAAATCATAAAGTATACCTACAAACTCAAAGAAAGCACAGCCACTAATACTACAGAAATGGCTTTTCTAATTACAGTTTCTTCCTTCTTAGAAGAGCCATATTGTCTTCCAGGCTGGTATATTCACCTAAGTGATTACCTTATATTTGGGTCTTCACACACTGTAGGTTATCTGCTGCTAATTTTTCCTCCTTTGTCCTATATTCAGCATTCTGTTTACAAACAATGAGTGTAATATATTAGTAAAATTTTAAAATTTGCCTACTGTAGCTGGTGTTTTGTACATGCAGCAATCCAAGATGCTCTTCAAGGATCATACCACTCTTAATGATATTTGCTGCTGCCAGTTCCATTACAAACTCTACCAGTTTTGCTAACTAAACAACACACTATCTTTATATTTCGAGCTAAATTCAATCAAAGCTTTCTAAAACCACATAACAGAAAATGTCCTATTTCACATTCTATAATGCAGAATGTTTCATATGCATCTATAAGCACTACAGTAAAGATCCGGAGATTATTACGAAAGTCATGCTAAAAATGTGATGAAAAAGTAACTGCACAAGGTTCTGAGGTCAATGTCTCCATAAATTATTATTATTCTGTGACTCTGAAAAGTCCTACTAATCTATTTTTTCAATTTCTCTGGTTAATTCTAGGATCTTTTTACATTTAAAAAACCTGATTCAGTCTAATTCAGCCTTACTGCTTCAAAAACTGACTTCAAAATAGTTTTTCTGAAGCAAAGATCATATTTCAACACAGACACTTAACTATAATCCTAACATACTTCTAAAAGAAAATAAATACTTAGGCAAGTTATATCCACCAAGGAAAAATGTCTTATAGCACTTATTTTGTGTGATAATATTAGCTTTTCTTATATGGTTAAAATATTTCAAATACTGTGAACCTGAGTGAGAACAGAAGGATAAATTGTCAAGGCAACAGAATCCCAAACTACTTTAATACTGTAAAATGCCCTAACACCATGATCAGGAAATGCATAATTTTTTCCCCAAAAAACTACCTTAAATTCTTGTATTTTGTCCCATGTGCATCACTAGAAAAGTACTTCGTTTACAAGAGAGAATAAGACAGTTAAACAAATAATGAAGAAGCATTCAGATTCCTCTCTAAAAACTGGGAATACTTGCCTTGCCTTCTTCAATGCCAGATGCCAATAGTCAGATAACATGACCTGGAGGTCTACAGGACCAAAACATGCCAGCAACCTATTTGCCAATGCACAAAGCATAAGACACATTTGAGAACAACAGCCATCACCACACACACAGACTCCTTGTTGATAGATATGGCCTTCCAGTCTGGCTCTTTATTTTGGAGTGCAGTGATAAGAAAAGGGGTAAAGGTCAGAAATTGAAAAAACTTAGATTTAGATTAGATATAAGGAAGAAATTCTTTACTGTGAGGGTGGTGAGGCACCAGAACAGGTTGCCCAGAGAATCTGTGGAATTGTGCCGCCTCCCTGGAAGCGTTCAAGGCCAGGTTATCACAGTATCACAGTATCCCAGTATGTCAGGGGTTGGAAGGGACTTAGAAAGATCATCTAGTGCAACCCCCCTGCCAGAGCAGGATCACCTAGACCAGCTCACACAGCAATGTGTCCAGGCAGCTCTGCAATGGCTCCAGACAAGGAGACTCCACAGCCTCCTGGGCAGCCTGGGCCAGTGCTCCGGCACCCTTACTGGAGAGANCTCTTGTCCAGGCTGAAGAGACCCAGCTCTTGAATGAGCTTTGAACAACCTGGTCTAGTAGAAGGTGTCCTGGCATGGAGGTTGGAACTAGATGATCTTTAAGATCCCCTCCAACCCAAAACATTCTATGATTGTATGACCTAAGTCTGCAGCTCCAGCTTTGGCTTGTGGGAAGGCCATGCATGTAGTGCAGCTGCTGAATGCCACCTACTGGAATAAATCCAGATGTTATGGTTTGAATGAAATAACGAGGCTTGTNTTAGATTAGATATAAGGAAGAAATTCTTTACTGTGAGAGTGGTGAGGCACCAGAACAGGTTGCCCAGAGAATCTGTGGAATTGTGCCCCCTCCCTGGAAGCGTTCAAGGCCNGCACCAAGATCCAAACCTCCTGCTCTCCTTTCCGGTCGCTATGTTACCGCAGCAAAGCTGGGCCCCAAAGCAGGACTGCAAGGGAAGCCAAGAAGAGAACGCAGAGCGAACTGCCTGCTGATTTTATACCGAGCATGATGTGTATGAAATGGAATACTCAGTTGGTCAGTTTGGAGTCACCTGTGTTCCCTGTTCCTTCCCTATAGGTGCAGGCTCTCACCCTGCACCCCCCTGACTTCTCAGTGGAATCACAGAAAGCTTACATTCCAGTCCCTAGCTGTAAACCAAACATGTTAAGCTTAAGCTATCAGAAGCTGGGAATGTTATGAAAACATACTGCCAGCTTTCAAAGAAAAGCAGTCACTTTTAAAGGAACCTTGGCTAGAAGCAATACCACTTTGGCAGAATCAATTCTGCTCCAGCCCGAACCAGGACTCCAGATAAAACATTATTTCTTGCAAAATAAAAAGTTTTTTAAAGCAGCCACAAGATCTTTTGAGAGATACCACTGCTATGAGGCCCTCTGCAGAAACAGCCTTGCTGCTTTCACTTACTATGACAAAAGCCTTGCACTAGCTACTGAAGCTTATTCAGTCAGGGTACTTCTTGGAACTTAACCTTCAGGAGAAACACTCAAGACCAAAAACTGGCACACAAATTTCAGAAGGATGTGCTAGAGATCACAGTGTGTAACTGCCAATCTTCAACACTCTTCTTTGTAAAGAGAAGTGGAAAGGAGATTAATATATCTGAAAATTAAGTGCAGTGATTTTAAAGTTGCATCATACCTGTAAATAAGTGGAATGGATCATGGAGATTCAGACAACCTCAGTTATTTACAAGGAGTATACACACTTGTACTTAATTTAGGAACAAAAGGACAATAGGAGATGATACCTTTGCTTATACCTCTGTGCCTCTCTCACCTAATAATCCAAGGAAAGCTCCTTACAGCTCTTTCTTAGGGCGTTGTTCACAGTACTCCACATTCTCCTCACTACTTGTCTTTCACAGACACAAAAATTCCATAAAACCTGTGACAACAAACATCACTCAGGGCAAAAAAAATGCCTATGGAAGACACTCTTACACTCCTGATATGCCCCTCCTCTTTCAATTACAGAGCTACATTACTACATTTAATTACCTTTACCTATGTGTACTTCTCAAAAACTGAGAAGTAAAACATTTGGATTTTTGAAGATGATGTTTGGAGCAACAGGACACTCACCTGGTGGGGCAGAGAAAGGGAGAGAGTCCTCAGTTCCTCTTCCTGCTCTAACAACTATGTAGTTTCCATTAAGATGTCACTAGATGAAAGAAAAAGCGTTCCTAAACCCAAGGTGACTATCCTCAGCATTAAACTCTGCCACACCTCAAGCTCTGCAATTCTCTTTGGCACATAAGGATAACTTTGACTGAAAAAGTAAAGACTACTCTTCTTTGCTCCTTAGCATGGCAGTTGGTGAGAGATGTGGGTCTGAGCCTCTTCAAGAAATTAATCTTAGTGTCTCAGGTAGTAACCAAATTAACAACCAGTACAGTCCCCCAGGAGCAGGTCTCTGTAGAGCAACAGAGCTGGTAGTGAGTACCTGACATCCACACTCATATGTTCCAAGTGGTTTACTAGCTCTAATGTGCTTCCCTCTTAGTGGCTGGAGCACCTTGGTGTCCTGCTGGACCACATCTTCTATTTTAGACTAATCTGAAGGACATGCAGCTCACATGCTGCAGGACAGTTCCACAGTGCAAACCACAGTACAGCAACTGGCAATAACTTGAAGGTGCTCGTCCTTTTTTGTTACTAGAGACCACCAGGTGGAACATCCTGCCTGTAAAGATGCAAACAAAGCAACCAACCAACTGGTGTTCAAAGTGGTAGGAAGATAAAAAGTTTTGCAATTTTTTTATCCAAAAAATGAAGAACAGCTTACCTGAGTCTGGAGTCTTTAAAGGTGTCTAAGTATGAAGGATAGCTCCAAGTAATATTACTCCCCTTACACCGCAGTTCTATGCTTTGTCCTGCAGGCAGGCTTAAAGTGGCACCTAGCTTCTGGAAATGACCTTTATCCATCACCTGTGTTAGTATAGACTGGGACTTCAAAGAGGAGTCAGCAGATTCTCTCTCCTTCATTTTGGTGGTTTGGAGTTTTACTTTTTTGTTAACAGACTTAATCTTGTTTTCCCCAGGTTCTTTTGGACGCTTACTCTTTGCAGGCTGTCCAGTAACTAGTAACATAAAGAAAAGAAAGCTATGCTACTGATTATAAAAAAGTTATATAGTCTTTTTGGAAAAAAAAACACCACCACACAACTTCCTTATTATCACACAGAATAACAAAAGTTTTGTTCTTCCTATAAAGGATGCATACAAGTGAGTAAGAGTTAATTTCCATAAGTTTTTGAAGTCTCTGGCATGACCCATTTTTCTGGGAAAAACGGAAAAGGGAGCTTTCAACATGTGGAAAATCTGTACTTAGAGTTCACATAAACAGAGAAACATTTAAGGTATGAGAACTTTACAAATGGGAAAGGAAAGAAATACAGTATTTCTACCTCCAGGTACTTTTGTCATTTCTATCTCATGTCATTGCCATTTAGTGCACAATGCCACACCAGTTCTCTATCTCCATGTCACACACATCAATTCTGCATAATATTTCATACTATGCTACCATAAGAGATGGATGAACAAAAACTGACAAATGTGGAACTTCATGACAGTTTATAAAATACTGATAGTAATGCATTTTTCTTCTTTAACAATAAGTACTGTGAAAATAAGTACTGTGTCACTTGGAAGGTAGTATTTAATTCATGGCTTCTCTGTAACAGCCATTTATTTTGACAGTCCAAATGAAAACAGCACCTTATTTAGAGGCAAATGGTAAGAGATTTCATCACCTACTAGAGAAAACA
The DNA here is from genome assembly GCA_013396975.1 of Bucco capensis. NCBI lineage: Eukaryota > Metazoa > Chordata > Aves > Piciformes > Bucconidae > Bucco > Bucco capensis. Next base: position 117,889 of record VWZO01011573.1, on the reverse strand, counting down.
GGGATGCTCAGCCGCCTTTAAAAAGCACAAGGGAAAGGAAAAGTGAGATGCTTCAAATAAAAAGAATAAATTAAAAAAATATACATATATTTCCACTGTAACTGATAGCAGGAAGCACAGATCTTTTGTGAGATGAGTCTAAAAATGCTGTTCCCAGACACCAAAACCTCTACTAACTGTGCCTGATAGCTAATTCATAGAATCATAGAATGGCCAGGTTGGAAGGGACCTTAAAGATCATCTAGCTCCAGCCTCCCTGCCATGGGGACATGGGGAGGGGGTGTGTGTGTGTTTCATTCACAGTGAATATGGCTTTTCCACATGAAAATGCTCCAGTATTTTTTATTGTACAAATCAATCAACAAGCTCCCTCTGCAATTAAAAATAGCCCTGTTGTATACAGAGTTAGCATGAACTAAAACTGACACTGACAGCAGTACATACAATAGCATTTCCTGACTCATGCCACTGATGGCTCCTGTGACATTTCTCATATCCCAGCTGGGTACCTTGCACTGCTTCAGTCTTCCAGTTCTCAAAGTCCAGGCTGATGTACACTATGTCTCTTTTAAGTGGCACAGAGCCTTGTGAGCACAAATTTAAAACACAGGAAATTCAACCTGAACACAAAAAAATGCTTTTACTGTGAAGGGTAGTCAAACACCAACACGGGTTGCCCAAAGAAGAGTATCTATCCATAGCGATACTCAAAACTTCACTGGACGTGGTCCTAGGCAACCTGCTCCCAGTTTTCCTGTTCCTTATGACTACGTGGAAGGGAATTGCTCTTTGGACCAATGTGGTGGAAGATCTGATCTGTGGATGGGCACTGCCACATCAAAAAAAGTGTTTTGTACTTGAGAAATAGACAATAAAAATACAGAATGAGAAATAAGTTGTAACTTGGGCAAAAGATTTCCCAGTCTATGTAAGTTAAGGATTAGTTATGAATACCCCTTCCCAGTCAAAGGTTTGCTCCTTTGCCCACCAAGACTTCAACACAAGATGAAAACGAGTTATGAGTAAAGTTCGGTCCTCTTTACAAACGAACAACCGTGCACAAACCCTTTCAAAAAAACAACAACCAAACACCACCAAAAAAAAAAGTAAAAATTCGAGCACCACGTCCAGCACTGACCGAAAGAGAAACGGCGATGAGGGACTGCTGCAAATGCCTCTCCCCAAAGCCCCAGCACGGACTGAAACCACCTTCTCGGTCTCCAGCAGAAAGCGCCGCCGTCTTCCGGGCCGCAGATCAAGAGAGAAACCCACCTTCCCTCTGCCTCTGCTCAGCAGGACGGCAGTCCCGCTTCGCCAAGCCCCGAAAACGCCTCTCACCCCTGCCCCAGGGGCTGTCATGGCGGGGTTTGGCTGCAGCCACCCGTCGCTGGCTTCGCGGGGCAGGGGCGGCCGCGCTGTTGGCGGGGAGGGAGGTGGCCCGGCAATAAGGAAAGCCCAAGGCGGCTCGCAAAGTGGGGGGGAACCTGGCGGGACGGTAGAACTGAGGACAGCGAGGGTCGCGGCTCACCGTGTGGCAGTGTCTCCTGTAGCAGCAGCACACTGAGCAGCACCCAGAGCCGCATGGCGACAGCGACTGGGGCGCTGGGCTGAGGCGAGGTGGGTCGAGCGCGGCGGCGACCGGCGGCGGGGTCGGCCTCGTGGCGCCTCGGCGGGCTGCGGCGCGGGGTGGAGCCTGCTGCCGCTGGGGCTCCGTGCTCGAAGCTCCCCGCTAGCGGAAGAAGAGTCGCGGCTATGTTGGCCCGGGGCTATTGTGGCCGCCACCTGCGCCTCTTCGCTGAGGAGGAGAACCGCGACGCCCTACAGGCGGGAGGGGGTTCCCCGTGGGTCTCTCCTGCCGATTGGGTCGGAGCATCTGCTGTAGAGCTTCACCGCTCACTTGAGGAAGACTTCGGCTCCTTGTGCCTAGCCTGAAGTCCTCTCTCTGCGGCTCCATCTCCTCCGCAGCTCCTCACCGGGCGGTTGAGGAGGGTGACAAGATTACCCTACCCCCAGTCATCGCTGCTACAGGACTCCATGTTCAGAGCAGGAACAGAGCTGCGTCCAAAATAATCTCGACCTCAGGGACAGAGGGGAAGTTCATTACTTGGCATAGCTCATCAGTGGCAACTGCCCTCTGCCATAGGTGGCTTTGCACAGGTGCAAGCTGTTGGTTGCTTTTGAGCTTGTGGCTGAGTCCATACAGGGGAGCAGGCAGCAGAGTGTGAGAGCATTACAGGTGACCCTATGGATGGACATCAGGCATAGATCAGCGTTTGCCTAAGACAGCAAAAATACATTTTTAAGTCAAACTATTGCACTCATTCCAGCCTGCCACAGCAGAGATTCCAAAAGCCTGCTCAAGAAAAGCTACCTCCCAGTGAAAAAATGAAGTACTGATGTGTTGCTATTTGGGGCTCCACAGTCTGCCACAGTTTTCATGGATGATTGATGCCTGTGTGAAGCACGTTGAGGAGATGCAGGTATCTGTCTTCACTGCTAGAAGATGAACATGGTAAACTTGACATTTGCTGGGAGGGTTTGTGCCCACACTGAGCAAAAAAAGCCATGTCATGAAATCTGAGGGTTTACTTGGAGGAGAAGGGAAGGAAAGATATGACTGGAGGGGCCACAAAGGTAAATGCAGAGTAAGGTATGGTCGCTGGACTGGGAGAGGGAAAAATAATGGCCAGAAGTCACAGGCAGATGCCGTAGTAGACAAGACTTCAGTTCTGTGTGAGTCAGGATAAAGTAAATGCGGAACAGTGACCCTGGCTACAGCTCCAGGGCAATAGTAGGTGTAAGAGTAGAGCATTTACATATCTTAAAGGAAGTACAGGCTTTGTCTGCATCCATGAAAAAAGTTAAAGTGATGTACATAATGCTCCCCTACTCTCATAAATACACACACATGCAGACTTCAGAGACCTGCTTGCCTGAGCATGCTCCAGGACTTCACTGAGGGATCTGGTTAGCAGTAGAGTAGCTAGTAAGGGCTCAGGTGTGGAGTAAGATGATGAAACTTGATGATGTCTTTTTCATTCAACAGCCCTATTACAGTTCTGCCTGTAAGTTCTTAGGGGGGGGTTTATGCCATGAGCTGAGTATACATCAGCATATCCTAAACATGTTATCCATTATCTGTAACAAATTAAGAAAAATAGGTTTTTTTGTTGCTACAGAGTGTTTTAAAAGCCTTTTCCTCTTTAAACAGTCATAATACCACCAAGTATTATATTCTGAAAAGGTTATTAGTCTTTGGTTTAATGGGAATGAATCTCAGGGGTAACTCAGGAAATATGTGCAATAAAAACTGCAAATTTTTGTGGGAAATATTCAACAGCTCCTGCTTCTGATGAAGAGTGGGGTTTTCCCTATCATCTTCAAAACTGCTAGTTCCAATTCCTATGTGCTTTCCTAGATCAAAGTACCATTTTCCTTTCATACACAGGGTAGATCCACGATCTAATGGTGACTTAGCTCCAAATACTAGAGTATTTGAGAAAATATAGCAATAGCACTTGGAAATAACACTCAGACTGCATTAAGACATAAATTTATAATGACCTACACTTTTTCCTATATAGGTCTATATAATGAAGAAAGAAAGTGATTTTATGCATTTTAAGTTTCCTAGTTTCAAATGTGTATGCACGAAAAACTAGTTACATTTTCTTTTATAGTCATCAGAACAACTAATGTAAACTTACATGTCATGACCCCAGTTCTCCACATGAGTAAACTCATAGCTTAAATATCTCTTTTTCAGGTCAATGCATTAAATATTGTGATAGATAGGAGTCTGATTCGTGTCGAAATGAAAGTAGTAAACATCTCCAAATATGAAGAATGACTCTTGTCCTTATTTAAATCAGTGGCCATATTCAGATTGCTTCATAAGACCAAGATTTTCAAGACCAGTCTTAGTAGATATGTAGGTACAACAAGGTGATTATTAACAATTTGAAAACTTTTTAAGGAATTATGTAAAAGGGTTGCAGGATACCTCAGAACATCCCCTCCACCCAAAGTCAGAGCTACTTTTAAGTCTGTGAACAGAACTGGCTACCAAAATGTTTAAAACCAGCGCCAGATGACAAGCTTGCCCTGGGAGTGTGGTTCTCAGTCTCAAGGGTAATTTCCATTGCCCAGACTCATGCTTTTATTCTCTTGATATACCCACAGTACTATTCAAAGTTGAGGAAGTTCTTTTCTGTTTTGTTTTCTTTTGTTTTTCAAAAAAGAGATAAAGGAGACAAGAGTGAGTTTATCCATCCAGCTCTGTCTCTAGGACAAGGCTTGGTACTTTAGAAAGTTGAGCACCATGAATGAATGCTAAGGGCTACTCACTCTCTCTGGAAATCAAACCTAACATCATCTCTGGTTTGGCTCTGTAAGACAAAATGCCCAAATCAAAGGGTGTTATTCTCTATTTCAGTGACTTCTTGAGTACTTGGAAGCAAGTACGAAACAAATTCTGCTCCTCTCTCCATCTCCAAACCACTGGAAAAAGAAAATATTTAAACATAAAACATGGCTTTTTTACCCCTCTGTAAAATATATTTGAGCTACCATGTTATTTATTTTAAATGAGTTATGATTTGTATGTCATGACCCTAAATATCTGACACACTAATGATTATTAAGTCACAGTATTATTTGAGTGTTTACTAAAACTATAGCAGTGGTTAAAGTTAGAGCTGTTGTATGAAATACATACAAGTGATATTCAGCTTTATTTTCAAAATATGGAACAAATGCACAGTCATTATCCCATGAAGCAACTTTACAGTAAACGAAGAGCAATGTAATTTCCCATCTGGAACTAAGGTAACTAAAAATATTGCTGATTACAATTCTATTGTAAAAGTGAAAAAACAAGCACCATATTCTTAAATATAAGCATCTTTACATTCATAAAAATTCAAGACTTTTCATTTTGGTAGAGCACTTCAAAGAAATACAAATTTGTATTTTAAGCTGCATCATAATCATTTTATCTACATTTTAAATGCTCAGCAGCATATAATACAGAAATAATCACTATAATGTACATATGAACAAAAAAGTTAAAACGGATATGAGCACTAATTTTTTTTAAATGATACACACATAACTATTTTTAAAGCTATGTAACACATATTTCCTGTTTACTTTCTGGTAACACAAAAAAAAAAACCCCTCTGAAACATTCAAATGATTTCATCCTTTGTCCTGATCCCAACTAAACTTGTACTGGTGAAGCTGGGGTTCACCTCGCACAAGACTCAAGGAAAACATACAAAACCAACAGAATTTGTCCAACTAACAATAAAAATAATGATATATATACATATTTCTTTGTAATCCATGTCTATACACAGAAATGCTTCTACTTGGCTAATATTAAGGAGCTTGATTTCTAAAACTGAATGGAAAATAGATCACAAGATGGTAAAGATACTATACGTAGCTTTGGAAAGGTCCAACTTTTAAAAACACAGAGGTCCTCAAAACATATACCAGAAAGAAATACTAAATGTACAGGAAATTTAAAAGAAATACAAAGATCCTATATGGTGTGAAATACTACCTGCTCTTTCTGTAAAATATATACTTGCCTAACACTGAGTAATCTCAGTGCTTTCAATGACCATACTGCAATTTGTACCAACTTCTTGGCAAGTCTAGAAGATTTCGGGCCCAAAAGCATTAAAAAGGTGCTTTTATTTTCTTTTTATGTACTCAAGTAACACTCACCAGTCATCACATGAATTAAATTCCTTCTGTACAAAAGGCACCTGATTAAAATAATTGCACAGTCCCACACAGATTTCCTGCACTGTCCCAGATTTCACCCAGGTTGTTCAGCTTTCAGTATCTCAGGATGCTTATGGCACACGTGATAGGCACTTATTAACACCCCCAATAAAAAAGTATGCCTTTCATTTCCTAAATATATATATATCTTCGCATTAATTTTAGGGGAAAAGTGGCTAGAGTTCAACATTTGTCATCTAAAATAGAGTATATATTTAGGTTTTACCAAGCTTTGCCTCTAAACTCATTGTATCATTTGCAGTTTCTGAATGGCATAGTTCATGGGTATGGAAAGAGCCCTCTATCACTACTACTGACATTACTGCTAATTCTCTAACAGCAGGTAATAGAAATGGCTTGAACACATGGTGGAATAATTTGGGAGATTTCAGGAATCTAACCAGCATTCGTTGTGCAGGAATAAAGGATACTATTGCCAAATTAGGACTGGAATACTACAAGAAGATCACTTCAGTTAACATGAATTATACGGAAATGTTTTGTAACTCTTATCCCTCAGAACAAAAAGGTTTATTTGTTCTCCCTTAAATATGCTTTGGCTTACTTTCTTCAAACCATCTAGGTAAGAGTAATTCCTTTATCTAAAGGCATATCCAGAATGTACCAATGCAAATATAGGTTTTGGAGGATCTTTTCTACAGAGGAAGAAAACACCAATAAGTTACCTCCAATAATAGCTATTTCATATTAACACATAGCATTATTATTTGCAAAGAACAATTTACAATATCAACAACTGTGTTAAAAAATAACAACAACTCTTTATTTCCACTGGACTTGTGCTTTCAGCTGCTCTCTCAGCAAATACAGACATACAGCAAACACGAGAACAAAATCAGGATTTGTGACATACAGGGCTCCTGTGTAAAGACTAGCATGCCATGTCCTTTGCTTCTGCAAAGTCCCACTAAAGCATATGAAATTTCAAGTCCACATATACAACTCCATGCCAAAATTAGTAGAAATATCTTAATTCTGGCTTGTCATCTTCTCACTCAGCCACTGATCAATAACTATATACACATATAAATAAGCTTCACGCAGCTGAAGCAACTGAGAATACTCAATGACTTGCATTTCATTTTATATCTCATTAGTTAAGTGGATAGTTCCTGTGCTGCAGCTGCTTCTATCTCCCTTGGCAACATTTATATAGGCACATTCCTTTATTTTCTATATAATTAATTTCTGTACCAAATGGGGAGAAATATTCCTACAAATGAAAGAAGAAACTGTCATACACAATGTGCTGACACATCCATTAAGTAAATAAGCTAGAATATTTTTTAATCCTCTCCAGAACCCTTAGCTAGCACTTGCTTTAGTCAGAAGTTTGTTATATTGACAGTATCCCTTTGAAGGAAAATTCCAGTGCAGTATAGAAATGACTTTACCCAGTACATCAAAATCACTATGTGCTAATGTCAGACACATGCAAACATATAGACAGGCGTGCACACATACATTCTATTTGATGGCCTTTGGAGGGAGTGGGCTCTTCCTTGCACCTCACAGAACAGCAGCAGTTTGCATCTTGGGAGCCTTGATGCTCTGCAGCATCAGCAACCACAGGAAAAACAAAGTCTCTGCTCCCCACACACTGAGATGTGTAAAGAAGTTTGAAAACAGCTGTGTTTCACTTCAGCCTTGTAAAGACATCATGCAAAAGCTTTACCCAAGCACTGCTGAGTTGCTCCTACAGCAATGGCATTTTTTGTAGCTGAGGATTTCAAAGTACTGGGCAAGACAGGTTAAGAGTGTCCTCTGAAATATAACCACTGAAGAAGCCATGCTCTTGACAGAGTTGTAGGTGAGGAGAAAAAGCATCAGCTTCTCTGTTTCAAATACTTGTGATATTAAAAGCAACAGAACATATATTCATTTACTCAGTTTTTGGTTATTTAAAAACTTTGTTTTGCAATATCTAAGAATTACTACATTAGATTCCTTTCAAGACCCTGGAAAGTCTTAAATTTCTAACATTTCAAACAAGAACACGTAGTTCCTCTGTCATTTCTGGCATTGGGAAGTACAATTAAAACAGCAAATCCAACTGACGTAGACAGCTGTTTCATTCACTGAATAGAGCTACTGAAAATTATCAATAGCTCTAAGAACTGCTCTGAGAACCCTATCTGTTCAGATTAAACAAATATTTACTTAGCATATCATCCAGTTGTATTAGTCTAATATGTGATTTGAGGCTTTCTTTAATGGCATTGGTAAAATGATGATGAATTGTGGTAAGAAGTGACTATAACATATGACAAATTCTGGATGGATCAGTATTTATTAAATATTAATACCCCATTGTCACCTACCCTATTGTTTCTCCTCATCCTCTGTGTTCCATCCATTTTTAAGACCACCAATAACTAGCTTGTCCTTAGGACAAGAGCAGTTGCAGTTTGAGGATGGAACCTCAGTTAAGAGGTAGGTGCTTTATATATTGCANTCGTTCGCCAAGCCTAGCCACGATGATGCCTCCACCTAGGTCAGGCTGAGAAGAAAGGCATCAGACTGAAAACCTGATCCATGGTGGGATACCAGCTCATTGCAGCATTCTCTATCAAGAAGCTCTTCTTCTGCCCTTCAACATTTAGGCATGCTGCTCTCTTAGAACACAGAAGTGGTTTTAAGATTAAAAAGCATGAATCTATTGCTGTGAAAAAGAACAGGAGAAAGACAGAAGCAGACTAAACAAGTTTTGGGGGTTGGTTGGTTTGTTTTATGTGGGGTTTTTCGTTGTGGTTTGTTCCTTTTTGCTTGTTTGTTGTGTTTTGTTGTGATTTTTTTTGTTTTTTTTGGTTTTGTGTGAAATTCCAGCTATTATAAAAAGTAAGGTGCTTTGCACTGTCAACCACAAACAAATAAATTTAGAAATATTAGCTCTGGCATATGATAAATGAGAAGAAATTATTGGGAATATAAATGAGTGTTAGGGAAGAAAACTTGATGACTGATATATATATAAATACCAAATTATACAGTCAGGGATAAAATCTGAAATTGAAAGGACAATACTTGCTAAATGACTGAAGAAAATCACTGTCCATGCTGTGACCAACAGATTATTTCCCAGATGCTTTTGCAGAAAACAACATAGCTCATCTTAGGAGTATTAGTTTATATACACAACATCTCTGAAAGGAAAGGAATTCACATAAGCAGAATTGAATACTACTGATACTAGGAAGTACCTTTACTGTTTGAGTTCTCCACGGTTGCTGATTAGTAAAGCTAAACCTTTACTTCTTTTTACATAAATATATGATCCTCTACTTTTTACAGTGTATCAGGTCTGTACAATTACCATTCTGCTGCAAATACTGTCTGCAATTTATCTCCTGGGAGAGTTACCTCTGTAGAAAGAAGAGAGCTTTTAGATTGTGGCCAAAGCACGTAACAGAGCTAAGAAGGTCCTAAAGGCACTTGTGTTCACAATGTGGTGTCACACATTCATACATTCTTGCAGGCAGTTCCAAAATTCTTCACATTTCATGATTGCCAGTGATTTTGGATGAACGTTCCAACACTGCATCCAAATTTTTGCTTGCCAACAGGTACTTCAGCTGTTTGGTTATTTTAATTTCAATATTAATCTCCGTGCTGTCAGTTCGGAAAGGATGGATTAGGAGCTTGTCCAAAACATCAGCCAGGCCTTGTAGTAAACACTTTCAAGAGGCACAATGTTGGCAGAAAGCTTTTAAAATTTCTGTCCACAAGTAAAGTGTAAATTACAGGTTTAAAAGACTTGTATGCTTGCATAGATTAACATTCACTTGTCCTCTCATGTGCTAGAAACTGATCACTTTCATTTGCATTTTCAGGTTCATCCACTTCTTGTACAGGGTTCTTTTCTTGCAACCCACTGTTTTCTGAACAAGAATCATCATCTCCAACTCTACCATGACCTTCAAGGCTGTGTCTGATACCATAAGCAAAGTAAATGAGGAAGCCTTGCAAATAGAAAAAAAGAAATAAAGCTCATCAAGTTTTCAAGGCAAATAGTGCATTAAAAACAAGCTAGCTATTACTCTCTGGCCAAAAATATTTTCCAAAACAAATGACTTCTTCAGGTAGCTGAATCAGAGTTCATGCTTCAGGTCTTCCCTGTGTCTGTGGAAATTCCAGTGCACTATCTTTGCATAATTAAATGCTCTAATAGCTCAGGGAAACAACCATCTCTAATTTATGTCTAGATGCAATTAATACAATTTTCCATCTTTTAAAGGAGAATTACTTATATACTGGGAAGGAGATATAGACTGATACAGTGATAAAGGACTGATACACTGACAAAGGAGAATGACTGAAATACTATGAAGAAACCTGTTCCAATTTTAGCTATACTTATTAGGAAAAAAAATTATGGCTTATTGAATTTAGTTCTGTAACTTTGATTCTTCCTATTACCTCAAAACTGCATGTACAGTTTTGACTGCATATAAATGCTACTCCTGAAGCATGCTCTTGTTTTGATCAGAAATATCAGCAGACTTTTATTAAAACACAGGCCTTTTTTCATGTCTTTAAAGGAAGAGAATCAAATGTTCTAAGATGTGATGAATGAGTCCTAACACAAGAGGTGACTGAAATGAACAGAAGTACCTACCAAGTGCCATCCAGAAGCTAAATCTGATCCAAGTGTCTCCACTTAATTGTACCATCAAGTAAATATTTACCAGGATACTGAATGATGGCAAAAAAGGCAATAGTGGAACCTAAAAGGAAATATTTAACATGTTTGTATTAAAGATAATTTCTTGCCTGTCACTCTTCAGTTATACCACACAAACTAGAGGTGACATACATCTAATCACTAAAAGTAATTGAAAAAAAATGATTTGAATATTGTGACATTTCCTTTTTCACTGTTTAACCACCAGTTTCTACATAGAATCATAGAATCCTAGACTGGTTAGGGTTGGAAGGGAGCTCTGGAGCTCATCTAGTGCAACCCCCCTGCAGTGGGCAGGGACATCCCCAACTAGAGCAGCTTGCCCAGAGCCCTGGCAAGCCTCACCTGCAATGCCTCCAGGGATGGGAACTCAACCACCTCCCTGGGCAACCTGGGCCAGTGTTCCACCACCCTCGTGGGGAGCAACTTCTTCCTAATGTCCAGTTTAAATCTACTCCTCTCCAATTTAAAACCATTGCCCCTTTTAAAATACATTATGTTTAATACATAGTCTCTAAGGCCGTGTAGAAAAACTTTGCAGGTTATGCTGAACATATACTAACAAATTTATCTACAGATGAAAAATGTTATGTATTTTCACATATCCCCTCTTTCTGAAATGCTTCCCCAATTCCACCAGATTATTAATATAATTTTTATTATAATTATTCATTATTTCCATTAAATGTTCCATTATATAACTGATCTTAGAACATAAGTGAAAGCTCAGAGATTATACTCTAGTGTGGTCCAAAGTATTGAACACAACACAGACAAATGATTGTACACTAATCAGTTTCTGAATTGTTTTCCAGTTTCTAGAATGCTTAAATTGAGGTCTAAAATGACTTGAATCTCAGCATGAGGATGCACCTAAAGGAATACCAAGAAGAGCAGTGCTATCAGATGCACTAGTTGCAGTAGCAGTTGTTCACACCAACATCAGTGATATGGCCATTTTCTGCAGCCATGCACCTGTGCATGTCACACATTCAGTCTGTGGACAATAAAACTCTTTCCCTAGTCCTGAGATCTGGATTGGACTGATGACTTAGCCATGACTGCTACTCTTAGCTTCCCCAAAAGCCTGCAATAGTGACAGTGTTGTAATGCAAGACTGCCTGAAAAAGGCATCCCTCTGCCCCTCTCCCACTTGTTGGAATCCATCCAAACCTCTCATTAGAAAATAACAGAGAGAATACATTATTCACCATAAAGGCCACTTTCTGCTGGTTCTGAGGTTGCCTTTGGATGAGGAGAATGGTAATGATGAAGGACACTACCAACACACCAAGAAGGCCAATACTCCAGGGCTCCAAGTTAGCAATGAAATGAATTGCATATGTAGTGTGGACACTCAAGCCACAAACCAAGCAAGCTGTATGAAAAACAAAATGATGGAAAGAGGTCATAGAATCATAGAATCCTAGAATGGGCAGGTTGGAAGGGACCCTAAAGATCATCTAGTTCCAACCTCCCCACACTGAGCAGGGATGCCAATCACTAGCCCAGGTCACCCAGGGCTGCATCCAGCCTGGCCTTGAACACTGCCAGGGATGGAGCAGCCACAACCTCTCTGGGCAACCTGTGCCAGTGCCTAACCACTCTCTGGGGAAAGAACTTCCTCATAATCTCCAATCTAAATTTCCCCTCCTTCAGCTTATAACCATTCCCCCTTGTCCTATCACAGTCTGACTGCTTAAAAAGTCTCTCCCCTTCTGT
>VWZO01011573.1:87467-104716 GCA_013396975.1 Bucco capensis | reverse complement strand
TTTATTAAAGACTGAGACAAAGAAGGCATTCAGCACCTCAGCCTTATCCTTGTCTTTTGTTACTAGTTTTCCTTCTGGGTCTAGCAGGGGATGTAGGCTCTCTTTGTTCTTTCTTTTGTTGTTGATGTATTTATAAAAGCTTTTCCTGCAATCTTTTACTTTTGAAGCCAGATTAATTTCTAGTTGGGCCTTGGACCTTCTAATCACCTCCCTACATAACCTTACAATTTCCTTATACTCACTATGAGTGGTGTGCCCCCTTTTCCAGAGGCCCTTAATTTCTGCATTGAAGAGGAAGTGACTTTTAAGAAGAATAATGGCAGATATTCAGTATGAAATGTTATCAAGAAAATTGATTAATTAAGGGAAAATATATGAGACTACAGATTAGATCCATCAAGAAGTATAAAAGCATTCTGCAGAATGACACATTGATTATGACTGAAAGAAGGCATATTATCACTGGATTTTTAATTTTGTCTTTAATATAATTCCATTATTTATGTTAATGCAATAAATGTGAATTTGGACAGCTGAACACTTACCTAAAAGACCTACTAAAAAGTTAACAGTAGTTGCAGTCTGCTCAGTAGGTAAGCTAGATGGATTAATAAGGGTCTGAAGACTGAAGTGATTCTTCTGGATCATATTTATCTGTGATTCACTTACTGCAGATTCCCTTTCAGATGCAGCCAAAGCTGCTTTTTCTGGAGGATATTTTGGTTGCTCATAGGTTAAACTGGGTTGGTACCTATGCATAAACCAAACAGGAAAATAAAAAAAATTAAACTGACTTTAGGATTTAAAACAATATGACTCTAGGAATGTATTTAAATACAAATTCTTTGTAGTAGAGATTTAGAATTTCTCAATTTATAACTGCACTGCAACAGCATGTTATTATTATTATTAGCCACTATCATATATATAACCAAACTATGGCAACTTTTTTGCTGGGTTTGTTTGGGTATTTTTTGGTCAGATTTTTAAGCTGTGTGAATGCACCAATGAGTCACATAAATGACCAGTCTTGTACAAAAAAAGGGGATAGGTTCTGGTGGTCAGTGGCAGCTTCTTTCTGACTTGCTTTCCATACTGTAACAGTCCAACTAAATGGCATGAACTGAAACTTTACACTTGCTTTGTTAGAAGTTAAGTGTATTTTTAAAAATATATATGTTAAATAAGTCACTATGAGATAAAATAGCCTTGTGTGTAAATTATTGCAACAATGAATTTCAGCTGAATTTAAGCTGTCATACTTTTTAATGTTGCTTAGTCTTAAGTAATAAAGACCAACTTCTTAAGTTAAAAAGAGCAATGCATAATAAAGTGAGCAGGAGCTACCAATGTATCAATATTACTCTGTAGCTTTACAAGCAGAACAGATACCAGACTTCTACTGACAATTATTTATAACCTCACTCATTGACAGAGAATATTTGCACTCTCTTCTAGGATTACCACATCTTCAAACACTTGTCTGGTCTTACATTTCTGACAAGGGTAATACAAAGCAATGATTTGAATTTGTTCATCCTGTGAAGTACCTAGAACATCTACACCTTTCACATATAACTCCCACAATGTAATAGGCCTGATATACACCATAGATTGTATTCATGTCAAAATACCATTCACTGAATTTTGTACAGAAGCTTACATCTTTTTGGGATGAATACTTGGACCAATGCATCTTCTGGAAACTAAAAAGTGTATAGATTTCATGTGAAGCTTTGACTTGACTAGCTGCTATACCTGATAGGACAATACATCATTGTTTTCTTTGATGGGTCACTGCTTCTTAAATAATCATTTGTATGCATACAGTTAATCTTTAAACATTTACCTATTGAGCAAAAAAATCTATCCTGTAAATGTCACTTCTGTTAATATATTGACCACCACAAAATAAAGCACAATAGAATAGAAAGGATGCTTTTGCCTCACCTAAGAATGAGGACACAGGCTGCCACAAGTGAATAAGCAAGAAGTGTACCAATAGACATCATGTCCACTAAAGCCTTTAGGTCAAATAGAAATGCCATTATAGCTAAAAAAGAAGAGAAAAGAAAACACAAAATTTGTATGAGGCTGACACAGAATCATAGAATCATTTAGGTTGGAAAAGACTTTTAAGATCATTGAGTCCAACCATAAGTGCTATGATTAAGACACATTAAGAGCTAAAGCTTTAAAATCTGTCTGTAGTATGACTTTACATTGTTTTACTGACAGCAGTATGAGCAAAACCATGGTAATCTTGCAAAACACATTTTTGAAGTCATTGCCAACATTCCCAAACCTAATTCCTTACAGATGGGAATCTCCTTCACATACCTATGCACTGATGAGCCATACAAACCATGCTGCATAAGCAAGCAATTCATGTTGGACTTACTTGGACATAAATATTTGCACACATGGCTTGTTGAATTGGAACCACATTAAAAATACATTTTTATAGAATAAGGTTCAGATCCTTCAACAAAATCTCAGAAAAGCTGAGAGGATGGATCCCACAGCAAAACTGAGGAAAAATGACTCAACCAGTTAAGTCACCAGTATGTAAAATTTCTGCTGAGCTGAGAAAGAGCTCTATGTAAAGAAGACCTGCAGAGTTGTTTCAAATAAAATAGTTTTGTGGGTTTAAAATAATTTATTATCTTACTAAAAAAAAGTTAAGTAAAAGTGGTCTTCAGGCAAGGACAGCTAAATCTCAGGATCACTGAAATCAGAGGCAGAAACTTTCATGATCCTGAGAGTAATTACAGCAGCCTTTGTGTTTATGAGAGCTAATGCCACATTCTTTTGCAGTTTCTGAAATGTCTTTTTTTGTCTATGCTGTTTGCATACACATGTAACTCAAAGAAATTAGCAACAGCTATCAATAGATTAAACTCTAATGCTAATTAATTTGAAGTATATGTGGTCAAAGAACCTCTTAAAATATTTGCATTTTATTAACATTACTGAGATGTAGAGAAAAAAGTCTAAAAATACCTAAATCTTTTGAATAATCTGCATCTCAATATCAAAAGAAACTATTGAATGTCAGGCACAGTCTGAAAATCCCTTGTGGTCTCCTTCTTTTACATTAGAATCAAACTGAAAAATGCCTGTAAGTTTCTGAGCAAGTAAAAAAAAAAAAGGTGTAGTATCACTTTCCTGCCTCTCTTAATTCTACTTCAAGAAACAACAGGAGATGAATTTATGGTGAAACCTTGGGCTGACACCAACAAATTTTGCTATGTGTAGTTTTGCAATTGTGATTAACATTTGGGAATAAGTAAGTCACAGTAATAACATGTGATAATTGCCTCAGTCAGAGTCTTGACCTGATAGATTTAATTAAGGGCCCAAATATCTAATGTCTTTAACATTTCTTAAAGCTAGGAAATTGTCTGTGTTATGAATGAATAGGTAAGTCAGATAACAGAAGCTGTTGCATACATCCATAACTGTCCTGGTTTTGGCTAGGATAAAGTCAATTTTTCTCCTAGTAGCTGGCATAGTTTTTGGGTTGTTTTATATTTAGTATGAGAACAATGTTGAGAATATACTCACGTTTTCACTTGTTGCTAAGCAGTGCTTATCCTAAATCAAGGACTTTTTCATTTCTCATGCTGTGCCAGCAAGCAGCTCCAGAAGAAGCTGGTAGGGAGCACAGCCAGGATAGCTGACCCACACTAGCCAAAGGGATATTCCATACCATAGGACATAATGCTCAGGACATCAAGTGGGAGGAGTTGGCTGAGAGGAGCCCGTTGCTGCTTGGGGACTGGCTGAGAATCGGTCAGGGGGTGGTGAGTAACTGCAATGTGCATCACTTGTCTTTCTGGGGTTTTATTTCTCTCTCCTTTTGTTCTCTCCCTTTTCATTACTATCACTATTCCATCTACAACATTCTATTAATTATATATATTACATTATATTTCAATTATTAAACTGTTCTTATCTCAACCCACAAGTTTTACTTTTTCCCTCCCCATCCCACTGGCAGGGTGAGGAGGAGTGAGCGAGCAGCTGCATGGTGCTTACTTGGCAGCTGGATACAAACCACAACAGGAACTATTCTGGCAAAATTATTTATGACCACAAGTTACTGAATCTACATCTTTATAAAAACTGAAGAAGAAATTACTCATTCTCCAGCAGTGTCTAAAAAGAGCCCAAGTGACAGCTGCAGTGTAGCTATAGTTAGGGCTGTATCCCTCAGTTTCCCAGCTAGGTAATAAGGTTTTCTTTCTCCTCATCACTACTGTGATTTCAGATAAAGATCATTTCATCATAACTGCATTTCCAAAGTATTATAGGGGAGTATGTCAATATTATAAAATCAGATTCTATAAAGTCAAAACAATAAAAGTAATTCTAAGCTATTTATTTGTACTCTGACCAAGGAAAGAGAGCTGCTACTGATGTCTCACGTGGGAACTATCTGGAGAATGCCTGTGCCTTCCCACGTTATCATCAAGTGCACAGTGTGAGCAATTCCAATCCTGTGGCATCTGATGATGATCCTGACTATAAATAATAATATTTTGGTCTCAGTTCTGAATGTCTTATTTTATATCAATTTAGCCAGGGTTGCTAAATGTTACACGGCATTTATCTCACATTTTAATTACTTTCAAGACTTATTTATTTGCCTTTGGGTTAAATACTTCTAGAGCTTCCAGTTTTCCTGGGAAATTGGACATCCCACTGAAATTTGGGCATAGCTGCACACACCTCTGCAAGAAGCATGGACAAAGTGAAACACCTGTATGTTGAGAATTTCTCTTTGAATTAAAGAGTTGGCAACAGCCCCCAAAATGCTGTTTTGTAGATGTGCATGCATACACACATAAACCCACAACACACACACATAGCCCTCAACCACAATTTGGTGAGCCTATTCAAAACCAGAATCATGTTATTTAGAAGAAAATTGAAAATCTTTGTATTTTACACAGAAGTTGATCCTGCTGCAAATGTGGAATTTTTTCCCCCATTATAGATGTGATAAATATAAAGGCATTCATCAGACAAGGAAATCTTATAAGGAGAGCATCAGCCTATGGGACCTAGATTATGTAACAAGCTTATTCACCAGACAAGAGGCTAATATTGAAAACAACAACAAAACATTTCTGAATTGTGACATTAGAGATAGCACCACCACCATGATTGGCATGATTTGGAGGTTTTACACCCTGTGATTACACTGTAATTTTATTCCCATTGTACATGCAAGGGAAGGTAACAAGCAGCCCTTTTAAAAAATATAAAGTACCATGCACGTGCATAGAGTGTTTAAATGTCATTTTCAAGTAACATGGGCTTTGAGAGCTTACCAGAGATGACCCCTGCTGTCAAGGTGGCAGAAACTGGTGCCTGCCTCTTACTCACTTTGGCAAGAAAACTAAAGAGTAAACCATCGCGGGCCATGGCAAACAGAATTCGGGGCAAAGGGAACATAGAGCCGAGAAGACTAGAACAGAAAAATGTATAGTTCACATACAGGTTATTAAGAGCAAATGCTTTACTGGTAAACCCAACCACGCAAAAAGAAAGTTTGGAAGAGTTAATGGGATTAGGCATAGTTTTGGTTTAGGCTCAGTGTTGCTGCTCTTGGCTTTTTGTTTGGTTGACTGATGTTCTTGGGTTTGAGTTGTTGTTTATTTTGAACCTAGGCTTTGAAAGCACTTGAGATAATCCAACAAATAAAAAATCTGTGGTAGAGAGAAGTTCTACTGGTAGCCTACTTGACCTAGTAACAATCAGATTTGATCTTTTCAGTCCAAAGCAAATCAAAGCTGCACGAGAGTGCTTTATTTCCATATATGCAATGTGTTCAGCAGTGCACCTTTCTTTACAAGGATCAACTCTTAGTCTCACCTGCTACTGCACCCGACGATAGAGTAGCAACTAGTGGGGTCTTCGTTTTGGAACTGATTTGAGCTAGACATTTGAAAAGCAACCCATCCTTCGCCATAGCATAGATTACACGTGGCATTGGGAAAATGGATCCAAGAAGACTGAGTAAAAAGCAAACACATGCAACATGGCAAACACAGTTCATGCAGAGTTGTATCATGGACAACTTAAAACTGTTAATTAACGGCATGTACAGAAACAAAATTTATGACTGTAAGACAAAACCAGAAAGACCCATAGCCCAAGATACTACAGATCAGACACAAACAGAGATTTCTTCTTCCCTGTAAAGTTGTTTGGTTGGTTTTGTTTTTTTAAATTATTCAGAGAGAATTCAGATTAGCAAAATAACTCTTGGCATCACTGTAGTTCTTGGGTATTAGTGGGCCAGGACATCTTCCAGGTCACACAAATTATGCAATTAATTTTAGTATTCCTGGATGAAGTCTGTCAGTCAGCAGCAGCAAATCAATAAGCATTAGCAGCATCTCTTATACTCTACATTTCCATGTAAGGCTGCTGATTAAGAGTAATTCAAAGTAAGCACCATACAGTTATACTTGGGCATATTATTTTTTTCAATTAAAGCATCTCTAGCCAAGCTTCATTAAGATTGTTGGGTTGTTGGTTTCTTTAAGTAGAGCTAATTAATTTAAAATTGTTATTTGCAGAACACAGAAAGCTTTGAAGATGTTGATAATTCAGAGCTCTTTTCAAACATAATTCTTCCCCTCTAAGCAAAATAATTGTAATTAAGAAAACAAAAAACACTGAAAGGACAAAAGGCAAACTCATAGCCAGTATAACCTCTTCAGCAAGAACACTAGTTTTGAACTGCATGAATGGTTGCCTTTCTTCCATTAGAGAATCAACTATATCCCTTAGAGAAGGCACAGCTTTTACATACCACAGATGCCAAGTCCCTCTGGTAATGCTTGTGAGACACAAGTGTAAAGCCTACACACATATGAGGTGAGTTTCATTGCACATGAACTGATTTTGATAGATGAATGCCCCTTATGAAAACAGATGTTTCCTGAACCAGGGTAACAACTGATTTTTTGAGTAAGAATACTGCTGACAGCTACTGCCAAATTATTTGCTGTTGTGGCTTTGTAAAATTTTTTTATCCTACCCTTCTTATAGAACAGTCACATAAATAGGAGGAATATTAACAAACATCTTTACCCTGAGGAAACAAGTTCATGAAATAACACAATAAGAGGCAACTGTCTGGACCTCTTCCTGTCCATAAGCAATGGACTTAAGCATTGCTTAAGCAGTCATCTCATTCTTTTTTCTTAATTATACCTCTGAACCAAGGAATATGAAATAGGATTTCGTTTTGTTCTAAACTGACTTCAGTCAACAGACTGAAAGATTAACCTCTCCGTGTAAGTAAATACAATTCTTCAGAATACACTGGAAAAAGAGACCAACAGTTCTAATTTCTGAAAAAGCATTTTAACACCTTAGCTCATTTTGTTTCCCAGTATTAATTTCTTTAATCTAGTTTCTGTTTATATATCACTTTTACTATTTATCAATACGGAGGAAAAATCAGTAAAACCCTTCAAACTGAGGGGACCATGACAACTAGATAGAAAATAACTATAATCTGAGACTGAACCATGTAATTATAACATTCTTCAGTCAGCCCTACAACTCTTAGAATGTCACTCTGAAACTATTTCCTTTTTTCTGTTCCCTCCTACACCAGAATATTCCTTTCCTTTAAACCACTGTCCACAGTCAATGTGCTCATGTTCTTCAGGCTAAGGCTTACAGGTTTATCTCTGAGAGCTGTTAGAACTGGTACTTCAACAGGCATGTCATTGTCCTTTGTGGAAAGGCAGCCAGTATTCTTACCACTGACACTTACTTACATAAGCTCAGGTAGAAGACTGGCATCAGCATCTTTTCTGTCCCTAAATTCAGGTGTCAAGGAATTTTCTATTATAGAAAAGCATTTATAGCACATTACAATTGGAGTGTAATATACATGAACACATACTAATACATCTCATCACCTCCCTGGTCTTTTTAATCAAAATGACAGTTAAGGGGACATCCACAGTTTCACAAAAGGGAATAAATTATAATATTTTCACATCTATAAGCTACATCTCAAATACCCACATAGAAACCACAGAAGGGGTTTATGTTAGAAGACAGACTGGCTACTGAGGGAAAACAGAGACAGTTAATGAAGATGAGGAGTGGAGCTAGTTAATTATCTCTTCAGTTTTACCTGCAAATACACAGAGCTCATAAAGCCACTGAATGACTAGCATTTGACAGCAAGAAATGACAAAATAGGTGAGGCTTATTTTATTAACCAGAATAACTTGCAGGTTGTATGTCTGCAAATACATATTTAAATAAAAAAACCCTCTTGGCTAATAAGCCAAAATGGTAGAGATCAATAACAGTACAGTTTCAAAAAGGAAATTAAACTGATGGACCTACTCTGATCAAGACCTGCTTAAGTCTAAAATATGCTTATAATACTTATTGGTAATCCTTTGCATGAACTGAGCCTTCAAAATGAATGCATTAACATATATTTGAATGTGCTCTATTATTAATCAGCTTTTGCTGATTGTATTTCAATATCTTTACCTTGTAGACAAAGCACAGAGGGATCCCACTGCTACAACGTATTTTGCAGGACCCCATCCAACATATTCAAATGCTACTGGCAGAGGACTTTTCTCATCTAGTAGACAGTATGGCATCATAAGTGTCAGTGCAGCTGAAACCCCAAAATAGGCCAGGAAGCAGATGAGCAGGGACACCACAATTCCTATGGGTATGGCTTTCTGAGGATTCTTGACTTCTTCCCCTGAAAAAAAGGGAAAAAAATATGCCCCACCAAAAATTTTTACTCATTTCCACCTTCAGCTTTAAAAGATAACATCAAAGACAAGTCATTTGTTAATCTATGGGAATCATATTTGTAACAGAAGTTTTTAAAACCTTTATAAAAGAAACTCAGTGCCATAGAACAAAACTCAGTAGCCTGTTGCCAGAAATAGCATTAAAAAAATAGAGGTAAACTAAAGGACATAAAATACATTCTATATTTAGAGTACTCAAAGCCAAAAATGTTTAGTTATTGATGTAAAATTTGTTAGTTCAATGTACTCCTTCCCTACCACCCATATAGAAGCCAGCCTTTGGCAGAAATTCCTTATCTCAGAGGACTGTACAAGTGAGCAGGTGATGAACATCATTTTTGACAGAAAAAAATTGTATACTAAACACTTCTCAGACTGGGAAAGTAAAAATGGATTTCTTTAGAACAGGAATAAAGGAAGTAAAACCTCGTCCTTCCTTGCAGAACAACAGCCACACTCAGGGATGTATTCAGACTCACTACACGGACTAAAGAATGTTTGGGAGAAAGCAAAGGAAGAAGAGTATAGATTGTTTGTGTATGCTTTTTCACACACAGCCCCATCTTATACACATATACAGACATATAAATACCATACCAGTAGTAGCAATGCAGTCAAATCCTACAAAAGCATAAAAACAGGTAGCAGCACCAGCCAAGGTTCCTGTGAAACCATATGGCATAAAGCCACCACTCCCATAGATACTTGTCACATTCTCACAGGATGAGCAATTCCTATCAAGAACAAAAACACAGAAGAAAAATAACATGATTATGATTATGACAAACACATGTATCCTCCTCCCTTACCAGTCTGGGAAAACATCTTAAAATGCTCTCAAGACTGCATGAGAAGACATTTTCAAGTCAAAGCTTGTAAGCAATTAAAAAAAGGAACAGTAAATGGAAGAATTCAACCAGGCCAAGTGCAGAGTCTTACACTTTGGCCACAACAACCCCATGCAGTGCTACAAGCTGGGAGATGAGTGGCTGGAGAGTGGCTCAGCAGAGAGGGACCTAGGAGTATTGGTTGATAGCCGGCTGAACATGAGCCAGCAGTGTGCTCAGGCAGCACGGAAGGCCAATGGCATCTTGGCCTGGATCAAGAATAGTGTGACCAGCAGGACTAGGGATGTGATTCTCCCCCTGTACTCTGCACTGGNGGATTCTGTGATTCTGTGAATATCTGAACCAAGTAACTATCATCTTACTCCCTTTACAGTTTGTGGCAAAACATATTCAAACATTAATGGTGTAGGCAACTCTTGCTGTCATACTCACACATTGCATTTAATACATAGCTTAAGGAAGAGAAGCCAGTAAGCTCTCAAATGGCTACAGACAACAGAATTGAAGTAAGATGACTTTTTAAAGGAAATTACAAACAAGAAAATAAAAAAATATTTTTAGAAGAACAAAAAGTTGATTGTTGCCAGTACCAGATGTATTAGTTGATATATTACCAGCAATACCACTAAAGCAAGTAGAACAGAAAATTGCTTGGAATATGAGCGAGTAGATTGATTTAAAAAAAAATTTACTCTGTTACTGCAGTAAGGTGTATGAGATATTCTTCACTTATTTTCCAGTTTTCAGGATCTTGTTTCACCAAACCAGAAATTATAACGAAGAGCAGGACCAAGATGTTAATAGCAGTGAAAATTTTATTCACCCATGCAGATTCTTTGACTCCAAAAGATAAAAGACCTATAAAATAAAAATATTTTATAGATGTGAATGGTCCCTTAAACTAATAAAATGGCATTTTAAAGAAGTTATATGTGCAAGTACTGTGAATAATACTAAAAAAAACTAAACAAAACAGCACTAGATTTTATACTTTAAAAAAAGCAGTAGCACAAATTTAATAAGACTTTTTGGCAGCACAGCAATAGGCAAATATATTGGAAACCACAAATCAGAAAGCTTCTTTAACTGTATTCTTTAAGTATTTAAAAGTATTTTGAGAAATTGTTCCCTTTTTTCCTGATACTTTAATTCATATCTCTATTTTATATGATGGAGCAAAAATAGGTACAAGGATTCCATACTTAGTAAAAATAGATTGGTAGAATCAATTCCTTACAGAACAACTACTTATTAGATTAATACAATAAGCAAAATTATTAGATTAATAACGTAATCTGTTCACTATAAGTTTTTCAGGGCATATAAATCACAGAATAAGAGTACTGTTTCCTAGCTCATGAATAAAACCTTTAAAAGAAATGCACGTAGTATTTTTCATAAACCATTGTCTGCTATTCCTGTGATACAGCTTTGCACAGCTCAGGATCCCAGTACTGTATCATGCTCAGCCTACACAGCCCTGAGCCATTCCTACTGTCCCTCCTCTCTGCAGCAGTGAATTCCACCCAGTTTGTGGTTTGACTGTTCACCACAAAGACCTGGAGACATCATAGAATCACAGAATCCTAGAATGGTTTGGGTTGGAAGGGACCTCTGGAGCTCATCTAGTGCAACCCCCCTGCAGTGGCCAGGGACATCCCCAACTAGAGCAGCTTGCCCAGAGCCCTGGCAAGCCTCACCTGCAATGCCTCCAGGGATGGGAACTCAACCACCTCCCTGGGCAACCTGGGCCAGTGTTCCACCACCCTTGTGGGGAGGAACTTCTTCCTAATGTCCAGTTTAAATCTACTCCTCTCCAGTTTAAAACCATTGCCCCTTGTCCTTTCACTGCAGGCCTTTGCAAACAGGCCCTCTGCAGCCTGCTTGGAAGTTCCCTTTAGGTACTGGAAAGTCACTAGTAGGTCCCCCCAAAGTCTTCTCTTCTCCAGGCTGAATCATTTGCAGCACAAGTGCAAAAGAAGTGGAGAAGGAATGATGATGGGGTTGAAAAGATCAACCATAAATGAAAACTCAGGGGCAGTGGTGACCCATGGGAGAAACATTTCCTTTTCTATCAAGAGTCTCTACTTATGTTAGGAGGCAGCAATGCCAATGGAGAAAACATAAAAGGTGGCAACATCTATACTAGTATTTTATGGTTTGGTTTCTGGAGTTTCAGTGCTCTGCTTTTCAAAATGTTGGGGTTTTTTCCTCCTTCCTTTAGAAGAGGTGAAACTGAAAGGTCTGTTCCAGCTATATACCAAATTCATTCCCATCCTTCCTGAAGACATAAGGGCCTGAACTGGTCCTATAGGCAACTTTGAGCCATAAGCACAGCAGGATGCTGGACTAAAGCTTCTCTTGTAAACTCCCTGATCTTCCTAAGTGTGAGAACTCATCTTTTTATGTACAAAGACCTAACAAAAGCTTCAGATGCATTGGTTACTCATTCTAGCATTAGGAGTTCAACAGAAATGTTTTCCTAAGTACTGAGTCCAAAAAAGCCACCCAGAATAAGAGAACAGGTTACACCTATTAAACTTAGTTTCACCTTCCAGAGAAGAAAAGTTCTTGTTTTTATTTGAGCTAAAGCAAGACTGAACATGACAAATATTTGAGATATGGGTAAGACCTCTACTGAATACTGAATAGCTTCTCGTGTTGTCTAAAGACAAACTATACACCTTCAAATACACTTACTGCTTCCTTCAGTCCTGGTGCCAGTGTGGAAAGCAATGGTTAAATACAAACATAAAAATAAGTTGTGTCATTTTTGAGCTTTCTGATCCCTAACACCTAGTTGGTCTCAGGTTTTGTGGTTTAAAAACATCATACATGAGTATAGATGAAAAAGAAACAGAACTGAATGGAGTAGATATGAAAGGTTTAGTTAGGTTTCAGACTGCTCTTTTGGGCTCCTGCCACTACCCTGGAGTGCCCTTTAGCTCAAACAGGTTCTAGCTAAACGACTCTTTTTACAACTTAAAGAGGGGAAAGTTATTTTATACTTAAGTTAAAAATTTAGAGGGGAAAAAAACCCCTCTCACAAATGCCCACTACTGTAACTCCTATGCTTTATTAAAAATACCAGTTTGCCATCTGGCCCAGCTGATAGGCAGCTAAGCTGAGGGTGATCTCTACATGTGAGGCCAGATCTGCCAATGTTCACACCTCTAAGTGGTCATGGCCTTCAGCTCCATGACAATCCAGCTACAGTTGTGTGGTGCATCACTGCTCTGGTGCTGCTTGCTTCTGCTTTATCCATCTGCCAAAGGAATGTCTCTTCTCTTTGGTTTGTTATCTAAATAATGCAGCCAACTTGGAATCTTGTTTCATTCCTCATTCCTTGTACTTGCACAAACCTCTCCAGTCACTTTGACCTAGCTGGTGGGAAGGCAATCAATGGCTGAAAAGCAAAAGGGGAAATTCCCTTGCTCTGAAGGAAGTTTCCTGGCTGTTAGAAGTCCACTATCCTCCCAGCCACGGGATTTCTATGGTGCCCAGTGACAGGANAGAGGGCCTGTTTGCAAAGGCCTGCAGTGAAAGGACAAGGGGCAATGGTTTTAAATTGGAGAAGAATAGATTTAAACTGGATATTAGAAAAAAGTTCCTCCCCACGAGGGTGGTGGAACTCTGGCACAGGTTGCCCAGGGAGGTGGTTGAGTTCCCATCCCTGGAGGCATTCTAGATGGGGATGTCCCTGCCTACTGCAGGGGGGTTGGACTAGATGAGCTCCAGAGGTCCCTTCCAACCCAAACCATTCTATGATTCTATGACTAGATGATCTCCAGAGGTTCCTTCCAATCCCTAACATTCTGTGAACTGTGAACTTAAGTACATGCACAATATGTGATTTAAGGAGGGCACATCACATCACTGAACTACATAGTTTAACCTCCAGGTCCCTCTGAAAGCATTTAGCAATGATAAAGCCATAAAAACCACAAAGACCTGTGTAATTTTCCTGTTATCATCAATCTGTATAATGGGTTTTATAACATACTGGTAAGTGATTTCATGTCTCAGCTTCAACAAAAGAAGAGAATGCACATGAAAATTTGATTATATAAATTGAATTCCCAGAGTCATTCTGTCGATACACAAATGCACATCTGAACTTTTTAAACATTATTAAGGTATTTCTGGTAAAACACAAGCTATAATTCAGCATTTTTGTCTGTAAGAAACACTCTGACACCACGACCACCATAAATAAAGCCATATACTGTCTTACCTGATAACAGTAATATAAGGAATACAGCAAAGAAGTCAGGATACTCTGCTAGCCCAGAGTAATTCATTTTGAAGTAGGTTCTGAAGAAATGACCAATCTGTTTTCCCAGAAGTTCATCAAAGGTGCCACTCCAGGCTCTTGCTACACTTGATGTACCTTCATAAAACACATGCATGTTTAGAGTTTTGCATACATTCAATGGGATTCAGTTACTTCTACTGAAAAATAAATAAAACTAAGCATGTTGCTACTTGCATTTAAAAAAGCAGAGCGTGTTAAAATAGGGATTTTGTTTTGCTGAGGAATTTTAACATTTTAGGATTTTTCCAGGTAGTTAAATGGTGATGTATTATTCTACAACTAAAATATAGAAATTTACACCTCACTTACTTAAAAAAAATATTGCAGAAATTATTTATGTGTTATTTATATCTGATGTCATTCTGGAAGACCCTTATTTCTAAAGTTACAGTGTGCTCTATGTTAAACAATATAAAGCAATGTAAGAAAGCATTTTAAGAAAGAACATGAAGGAATATTTGTCCACCTGGAAGTAAAGCAAAAAATCACCAGCAAGATGTATATCACTAGAGTTCGTATTTAAGATTAATACTCTCCTCTGGTAAAGAATGCATACAGCCATACCTAAATACAAACTTACTTTTACAATCATGAAATACACTTTAATACAATACTTGGGCATACTGATGTTGTAGAGTTTTTGGCAACAATCCTGTAGCTAGGTATACATACACAGTTAGGTGTACTTATACATAACATAATAGATGCCTGGAACACATACCTCTGGCAGGAAATGGGTTTGAATCAAAAAATGTCAACTGAAATAATTATTTGAATATCTGCCACATAAGCATTGATTTTTTTTTTCAGATCTGGTCAACTTTGTATTTTATGGGATTACCTGATAGGTTACTATTTAATTAGCACTAGGCTATAGTATCAAGATAGCACTTAAATATCATTACTTTTTTGAAGGGAGCTACTACAGTGATGGGGTCCCTGCAAATGTCCTTCCTGTGTATATTCCTGTGTATATCCAAGCGTGCTGATAAAAAGAGGATAGCAGATAGCACCCNAATGAGTTTAATGCTCCCTCTGCTGTGGGCACAGTTATGGCACCAGGGGCCACAGCAGACCACAAGGGATTGTCAGACTGTGCCTGAGCTAAATATAGAGACAGAAAAGAAAGATAGACCCAAATCTGTATCTCATATCTGCTGTCTCAAAAATCCTTGAGAGTTGTGTTTGTTCTTAAGCTTACCTATAATGTAGGATAAAATGAGGTTCCAGCCAGTGATAAAAGCCCACAGTTCACCCACAGTCACGTAAGTATACAAATACGCAGACCCAGTCTTGGGAACACGAGCACCAAACTCAGCGTAGCAGAGACCTGCCATCACAGATGCCAGTGCAGCAATGAGGAAGGAAACAACGATGCTAGGTCCAGCGTCAGATTTGGCTACTTCTCCAGCAAGCACATAAACACCAGCCCCAAGGGTACTTCCTACTCCCAGGGCTATAAGGTCCAACTTCGATAAACATCGGCACAACTTGGAGTCCTCAAGACTTTCACTGTTGACATTCTTCTTCCGCAACAGACAACGAACAAAGGACAAAGCTGGTCCACAGGGCAACATGGTGGAAGTAGAGCTCTGAAATAAATCATTGCAGTACATAAAAGGTAGGATAGACACTGGTGAAGAACAGTGACAAAATGTATTTGCGTAAAGAACTTTAATCACACCTACTAATTAATACATTTACATTTTTCTGTGACATTAAATGAGCTGATGTGCTTTTTCTCCAGAAAACAAATTAGTGATTTAGTATTCCTAATTTTATATTTAGCTCTTATTTCCCCAGGGAAAGAGATCCATTATCTTTAGGTTTACTGCACTGCTGTAAAAAAGAAGAAATAGTTTCTATTTATCTAATGATGACCACTTCTTAACCATTTCTAAATCAGAACCAGAGCAGACATCTATTATCTCACATATCATAAGAACTTTTAAGGTAAGGATCAATATAAACATATATATAGATTTTTAACACCTAAAATTTCAACATTAAGGCTATAAACAGCAAAAGCTTTAAAACATAGCATTCTGTCAGACTTAGTGCAATCTCCTTTTGCCTTCAAATACATGGCTTTTGTCTTTATAATTTGCTTAATAACAACCCACTTGAAAGCAGATTAAAAGAGTGTTTGTACTCCCTTATACTAGTGAAGTTTCCCAGAACTAATTATTTTTACAAGAAATCTCATACAACTCTCCCTGACAATCATCTGACAAAACCTGATGGGGTAACTGCTCATCTCATGGCAGTTCTGCAATATTCTGAGTGCACATCACAGCGTGAAATGCCATCAGCTCTTGCACACAAGCTCAGATGTTGTGACCAGCAAGGTCCTGGAGGCCAGCAGGTGAGCAGTGCTTTTCTGGCCTGTGATACAGGTGCCCGCCAGGAGGAACAGCAACGAGTCTGCTTCCCAACTCAAAGATATGAGAGCTAAGAGTCCAAAGCATTTGCTTGGGATGCAGAACATGGGCATCCCATAGAAAATAATAACGAAGCAGCATTCATGTACAAGCTATGAATTTCTTTACATATTTGTTTGAATTGTATTGTTGATGGCTAAGAGTTTGGTAAGAATTAAACACTACCATCTGCCATCTGTCCAAAGTGATGTTTCTCTCTCAGCCTCATACCGTAATACCTATGTTCATGATTTGTGAAGTGGAACCCTCCTGGGCACTGAGAAACATTTTCATTTAGCTGGTAGATTCCTCCCCCCTTCATATCAATTTCCTAGACCTGTAAAGGGCATTTCTACTCACAGCAGTTCAATCCACTAACATCAATGACTTTGTATCAAGATGGATACATCTTGCCCCTCCAACTTATCCCCAGCACCCCATAGCTTGGTGTCATCTGCACACTTGCTGCTGGTGCACTCAATGCTGCTGGCCATATCATTTATAAAAATATTAAACAGTGCAGGCCTCAGTACAGAGCCCTGAGGGACACCACTTGGCACTGATCTCCAGCTGCACTTGGAGCCATTGACCACTCCCCTCTGGATGTGACCTGCCAGCCAGTTCCTTATCCACTGAACAGTCCACCCATCCAATCCATAGCTCTCTAACTTGGCCAGTAGAATGTTGTGGGGACTGTGTCCAAGGCCTTGCACAAGTCCAGATAGATCACATCCACAGCTTGTCCCTTGGCCACTGAGGTAGTCACAGTAGTGTAGAAAGCCACTAGGTTTGTCAGACAGGATGTGCCCTTAGTGAAGCCATGCTGACTGTCTCTGATCACCTC
>VWZO01011573.1:53304-87447 GCA_013396975.1 Bucco capensis | reverse complement strand
TGTCCCTGCTTCCACTGCCTGTGTAGCTCCTTCTTGCTTTTTAATTTGACCAGCAGGTCTTGACTCAGCCATGCAGGTCTCTTCCCTTTCTTACCAGATTTCTTACACCTGGGGATTGAGAGCTCTTGTGCTCTATGGAAAGTGTCCTTAAAGATCTGCCAGCTCTGCTCTGCTTTCCTATCCTTGAGGACCATTTCCCAGGGTATCCTGCTGATTAACTCTTTAAAAAGCTGGAATTTTGCTTTTCTGAAATCCAGGGTCCTGACTTTGCTTCTTGGCTGATTAGTGACCCTCAGGACTGTGAATTCCACCAGTGCATGATCACTGCAGCCCAGGGAGCCTCCGGTCTTAAGGTCCCTGATGAGCTCTGCATTGGTGACCAGTAGATGAAGTATTGCACTCCCCCGGGTAGGGGTGTCTATTTCTTGTGTTAGGAAATAGCTTTTTAGATATATCCATCCTACCATGGACTCAACGAACTCACATCTGTTTAAGATGACCACTGCAATCCAGAACATCTTACACTGTTCCCATGGTTTTATCATGCACATATGCATAAAAAAAAATGTCTGAACACCGCTTCACAGCTTCTCTTGCTGTGTACAAAGTTCAGCATTGTACCTCAGATATGGCTTCCTTTCAGATTTGACTGGGACATCCCAAGGCTCTGGTACTGATTACTTCATACTTGACAGGAAGATGCAGCAGAAAGGATTGATAAGCACATGGGGATATTTGGCCTCCACACATGACCAAATGACATAGGTAAGCAGTGGCAAAGTGTCTTCAGAAATCAGCAACAGTGTGATCTTTTTCTGAGTGTCCTTTATGTGACAGATCCTTTAACACATTACCCATTGCAAGAGAACAACCTGGGCCCTGACTCAGTGCTGATGTGTGCTGACTCACAAGCACAACTTATCATAATAACACTGTGGCTCACACTCAAGTACTAAACGACAGTAGCAAAACAGCTGGGTATGCCTTTTGGTGGCAGCATTGTCCTAGAGAAGCTTAGACTGACAGCAACCACATGCTCTTAAAAAGGATCTTATTCCTGCACTGACATAATTGGGCAAATCTCACGTTTCCTTTTCCGCTGATTTTAGGACTGAGAGGAACATGAAGTATGAGCATGGGGAAAAAAATGATCTCTCCTACTTTTTGACCAGCAGGTCTCAGTATTTTCTTAATTGCTCCTTTTTACTGCCTCCTTTATCCACTGCAGTCTAAGCCTGCCTCACCCTAGCAGACCATTGTGGTCTCTGCTGCATCTTCGCCTCTGCTGCCATGAGCTCCATCAGCACTGGTCCTTGCCCCTGCTGAACATGCTGCACAGCTGGTGAGCACTGGCTCTTCTCTGAGCCTTCCTGGAGAAGCACACTTAACAGCTTGGGAAATCAGGTTTTTGGTAACACTTTGGGGAATCAATCAGGAAGGAAGTGAGCTCTCCTAGTGCTTTGCTGCTGACAAAGCTCAGAGTGCTTCTGACATCTCTGAGGCACCTGTCCTATGCTTCTTAGATCAGACTTGGATACCTGTCTGCCTTTGAACAACAGCATCAGGCATGCAGCCTCAAAGTGTGATCAGTCAGTAGGTTGACTTTTTCATGCAGTTTAGACAGAGTAAAGTTTGAATACTGAGCTCATACAGAGTTTAAACACAGAAAATTAGTGATAAGAAACCAAAAAGGAAAATGCCCTTTTACTCACCAATACTGCGTGGTTCTTTCTAATTAAGGTGAGGAGCAGACTCAATCTGTTGCTCCTCCCATGCATTCACACCTGAGCTAGGCTCCACTGCAGAGAATTCTACTTTACAGCTACATTTGTCACAAGCAAACACCTCTGAAGCCAATTTGTGACTGACCTTGCCATGTTCCTTTTGCTATGCCCAACTGAGGTGCCAGCTCTCTGGCTCTGCATGAGCTGGGTCACTGCACTTCTTTTTGTACTAAGTTTTTCTTTAGTTACAAATTACTCTATATAGCATGGAATACATCTCCAACAATCCTCTGAAAAAGGGAGGCCCCAGTTCAACTGCCTAAGACTTGAAGATATACATATTCAAGCCTCCTCCTGCTTCCTTGAATGTCATCCTAGAAAGAATCACAATGCCATCCACATTGTGTTGTACAATTTTACCCCTTAGACATGTGCTACAGAGACACAGGTAGGAGAGGAGGACTCAGTTTAGACAAGAAAGGAATAAGATAGATCTATCTAACGTGGGGGGGGATGGGACCCAAAAGCTACCTCATGTCTAATGGACATTCATGGTATTTGTCAGAGTACCTTAATATGCACAGATAGTTCTCCAATCTCTTTTTATGCTTTACAGTCTGGTGTTTTTTTTTCTCTACAGCACCTGCTGATAGATCCTTCTTAATCTCAGTCATTCCTTGCCAGTAGTAAACTAGGTAATTTACTGCTTGGCCACCATACATCTGAATCCTAAGCCAAAAAGATGAGTTTGGCCTTATAATTCATAGCAGCTCTTCCATTCAGATGGATTATTAGGAACACTTAATGGTCATCTGTTGTTAGTTAGAAAGGTTTGGTGTCAAAAAAATAATAACTACAAACACAAGGCAAGAGAAAAAAAAAATCCATCTGCATAATTTGTACTCATCTTTAAAATTGCTTTGACTGCTTCACAGTCACCTAAAATCTCCAATTTTTGCAAAGTCTTTTCAATATAAAAATAACCAAAACAGTTTCCTACCCCAACACAAAATGCAAACAAAAGGTGGATATTGGAGCAAAAAAGTAACTTATATCATGTGTTATCATATTTTTCCAATAAAATAACAATTTAATTACCTCTAGTAATTTAAGTTAGTACACATCAATCACAAGCTACAGGTGGAAAACCCCAAAGTTCTGCTGCACTTGCCATTCCACTTTTCCTACAAAATTTTCCATTAAAAGCTCTAATAAGAAAAGATACAAATCTCAAAAGGGAAGCAACTGTTATAAAGTAATATAAAACCTCTGAAAGTTTCAAAACTTATTGAAATGTATGTTTAAAAATTCCTGAAGTAGAAGTAACTTAAATATATTTCACTTACAAACTATTTTGTTGAGCTAACATTGTATGCTATAATATACTATAAATTTCTGGTGTAGTGGTTTAACATTTTAAACAGCACATCAATTAGTGAGAAAATACTCCAGTAAGTTTGTAACACACTGAAAATGGGGAAATTTAAATATATACTGATTATATACAGATTAATACAGTTTTCTTTCAGCCTCATTTTTTCTGAAAACTGTAAAAGTTTATATTTTCCATCCGTAGAATTGAGGAAAATTTTTGCTTACTCTTAAGTACATTTAGCCTTATTCAAAATTGCAATATTGCATTGATTAGTTCTAGTGCTATAATACATGAAAATAAAGCAAAAATAGGCATAGTGTATGATTTGTGTGTGTGTGTACACACACACACAGAGACAATATATGATTTTACTGCAAGCGTCCTAAAAGCTGATTCCATGTCCAAGACTTTCACAAAACTCCTAATGCCCTGAATTGGTTAAAGTAATGTATTTAAATAATCCTTAAAGCCCTAAAATTGGAAAGCAGCATCTGTAACTGAACTCTAATATGTATGAAACAGGAAAGGAAAGCTTTATCATCCAAATTCAGAAATATCTTGCAGTGAGACTGAGAAGGAAAACATAAATTCAATCTTCTCCATATTAACGCTGTAATTTGCACTTTGTCAGAGACACAGTAATGCTGTAACATAAACGAAAAGGAATACTACATAGCACAGCTCTTGCTACTCAAAAAGCACATTTGTTAAAGCAAAGTTTCCTATGATAAGCTACGTTGCTTTCAGGTTATGTCTTTCAGCAGTAAACTTCATTACAAACCTGATTCAGAGTAATGTCTGCTGGGGAAATTTCTGTTCCTCTCACCCTGTCCCGAACTTCTGCTGTCTTAAGTGGAAGAGTAATGACTGAAAGTGATTTTATTAAAATATTTGCTTTAAAAGCCAGCTCTAGGTGGTGTGAGAGCTTTAGGTGCTGAGGGGTGGAGGCACTGGCAGCCTGGGTGATTGGAGGGCTGTGAGCTGGCCAGCTATTTGCCCAGCTAAGGCAGGGAGGGAGGAAGTCATGCTGCTTTTCAGATAAATAATACCCACTGCCTTTACAACACAAAATTCAACTGGAATGCTGTTTTCTACATTGAAACACACCTACAGGCTTGCATACAAAACACACACTGCAGTGAGGGTACCCACCACATGCTCCCCAGGGGCTTCCTTTACACTTCCCGAAGGTAAAGCAAAAATGTGGATGTCAAACTTGGACTCCCGCTGCAAAAGCAAAGTCTTCTCACTGCCCTTGTGAAAAATAAACTGGCTTGGAAGCATACTGAAGGATACTTTGCAATGCTTTCAGATCTGAATGCAATAGCATAACAGGAAAACTGGTTTTGCTGAGTCAATTTTAGAAGAAAGTAAATAATTTGAAAAGCATTGCTGTGGCTAGAAAAAACACAGAAGTATATTTATAGTCTGATTACAGCCCATTCTGTTGAACTGAGGTAGATGCACCATAGATCTTGTTCTCCTTGAAGACTAAAAATGCTGAAGACTGTAATTAGAACAGCCCAGATGTTCCCATGACACAACCAATAAATCATCCTCAGTTTCTTAAAAATTAACTTCCAGAATAAACCAAACCCCAATAGATAATATACAGCTGTATTTTTTTAACTTCCAATCACAGGCAACCCCACCCCAAACATATAGTAGCACTTCCAGTCAACATTATTCATGACACATTGTTTCACTTGCAACACCTCTGTTTCCCTATCTCTCTTTTTGTTCAGAGAACACTGAAAATATGAGCCTTGCAGAGAAAAACCCTACGTTTCTCAGCATTAAAAAAGTCTTTCCTAAGAAAATACAGAGAAAAACACATGTAGTGTGGCAGCCCCCTGCAACTTGCTCTCAGCTTTTAGCTGTCCTTGAGTGTAAAGCCTGCATGTGCTGCAGGAGCACAGAAGGCTCCTCTTCTTTCCTCTTCTTAAAGTGCAAAAAGCAGTGAAAAGGTCTTGTTCATTGAAGCTCTAGTGATAACAATACTCATTCTTGCCCTCGTGCTGACCTTATCCTTGTTAAATATGAACTTTATCTCTTTTGCACTTAATACCCAGTCAGAAGACAGAAACAAGAAGTTATGCTAGAGGTGGAAGCTGCTAGACAGGTTAAGTTTCTTGTGTTTAAACATATGGAAATCACTTTGAAGGAGCATCACTCTCAACCATGACATTATCTAGGTATTTTTTTCCCAAACCTTCACCCTCTAGCAAGTCTGTGAATGAACAGAGATTTACTCTTATGGATTTTAGTGGACATCCGCAAGACCTGTTCTGAATCATTTCTAACCACATAGATCCACTAGGAATTGTTGCTAATGCATAAATTAAGTGATTTAAGCAATGGAAAACCTACCCTCCACTTATTAAGGTATGCCTTCCTCAGGCATACCTTCCCGATAGTATCAGGGCAGGGTAATCCCACAGAAAAGCTCAGTGTGAGGCTGAGTGATCACAGAATCATCATGGTTGGAAAGGACCTTCAAGATCATCAAGTCCTGATATCCCTAAACCATCCCCTGAAGTGCCACATCTACCTGTTTCTTGAAAACCTCCAGGGATGGTGACTCCACCACCTCCCTGGGCAGCCTGTTCCAACACTGCACCACTCTTTTGGTGAAGAAATTTTTCCTAATATCTAATCTAAACCTGCCCCAGCACAACTTGAACCCATTCCCTCTGGTCCTATTGCTAGGCACAAGGGAGAAGAGGCCAACACCTGTGCCTCCTTTCAGGTAGTTGAAGAGAGCAATAAGGTCTCCCCTCAGCCTCCTCTTCTCCAGGCTAAACAGCCCTAGCTCCCTGAGCCTCTCCTCACAAGGCCTGTTCTCCAGACCCCTGATCAGCCTAGCTGCCCTNAGTGAGTGGAGTGGCTGCCAACTGGATTGGACTCCATTGAGCACAACTCTTTGGTCTTGCCCAGCCAACCAATTCTTTATCCGGCAAAGCATGTGCACATCCAAGCCACGAGCAGCCAGATTCTGTAGGAGAATGCTATGGGAAACTGTCAGATGCCTTGCTACAGTCAAGGTAGACAACATCCACAGCCCTTTCTTCATCCAAGAAGTGTCTAACCCCATCACAGAAGGAGATCAGGACCTGCCCCCTTCATAAACCCATGCTGACTGGGTCTGATCCCCTGCTTGTTCAGCATGTCCCTCAGAACTGTACTCAGGATGATCTGTTCCAATAGCTTCCCTGGTACAGAAGTCAGACTAACAGGCCTGTAATTTCCTGGATCATCCTTCCGTCCCTTCTTATATATGGGGGTAACACTGGCTGATTTCCAGTCTGCTGGTACCTCCCCACTCCTGGAGCTGGAACGACTGTCTGAGGCACCACCATATGTAAATAATTCCCACGTGGCTTTATTAACTATTAATAAAAGACACTTCAGCAGGTCAAAGGAAATAAACCAAATCAAATAAAAAAACAAAACCACAAAATCCAAAACAGCAAACCAAAATCAAACACCTCCCCACAAAAAAGCAAACCTTGATGACTACTGCCAACTACTTCCTAAATCTGGCCATAAAATGGAAAACTATTCAAGCCATATAGGTGTGATCATAACAGGGACCTAGGCCCATATTGAAACATGTGAATTGGAATTCTGTATATCCAAGAAGGTACAACAAGCGTAAGAAAATAGGTTAATTTCAAATTTGCACTGTAAACAGATTAATTCTCTACAATCATAATTTTTAAAGCAATCACAATTTTTCCCATAGCATCTATAAAATATCTTTAAAATATTTTATCATTATATTATATACATGCACTGTTTGCATTAATATATATACTCATTTCAAAACCTTTTGCACTGTGCAGAATTAACACAGAGCCATCCAGGACATGTCGTCATATTCACAGATTGAGACAAACAATTCTTGGTATTAAATACACAAACCTGGTCAGACTGAAGCCAACAGCAAATTCCAAATTGGGGTCAGGATTGATTAAAAAATAAGGACTTTGAATTAGGAAACAGGAAGAAGTAGACAGTAATGAGAGAATGGACTAACCTTTGCTCTCCCAACAATACATATTCTCAAGACCGCAAGGATTGTTCACACTTTTCTACAATAAATACTTCAGGGGTGCCACCTTTTCTTCTGCATCTTTTTTCACTACAACCTCTAGCACACTTTCCATTTATTCACTGTACAACTGAGAAGAAAAAACTCACTCTTATTTTCACAGTAGAGCACCATCACTACATCTTACACGGATTTACTCCCCAAGCAGAACAGAACTATAACTATGCAAATTATTTCTCTAGTTTGTCAGTCTGCAAATGCCATAACATATATCACAATCACCATATTTATCTATTTTATCTCATACATAGTGTAAAACAATCCAGTGAATGTACCATAAGTTTTCTAGAGTTCACAAAAATCCACTTCCAGTACATCTCACTGGAAACTGGAAAATGAGCAATTACTTATTAATCCATGTAACTGCAGCATCTCCAACACTTTTTTTGGTATCATTTCCAATCCTTAGGCACTAGGTCCTCTGGGATTGCCTCTTCAGAACTGAATCTTCCTATTTCTGGAAAGTGCCAGAAACAACATGATAGTAAGTCAGATTTAGTATTAACTGGATCTCTCTTTGCTTTCTGCCCCTTTTAATTTTAATATGAGCACATAGAGTGCTGTCTGGAGGTGGCTATCTGTGATAGCATACCTGTCTTCTCTCTCAGAGCAAACTGTTTCCCTCCAGGCAAGAGCTGTGCTATGTTCACTTTGTGTTTTGACCAACATCATTACTTTATAGCTTAGGTTCTTGAGTTAGAGACTTCTTTTCTACTCTTTAACAAGTGTATACACTTGGATTAGAGTGCCTCATCCAACAGTTCTGTAACTTGCATACCCTAGGACTTCTGCAGCAGATCCTTGCCATAAAGAAGCTGATTAGAAATTGTCTTCTTGCCACAAATCAGGTGATCNGCCTCCTCTGCACCTGCTCCATCAGCTCCATGGCCTTTCTGTATTGAGGGCTCCAGAACTGGACACAGTATTCCAGATGAGAAGGAATTCCATTAAAGAGAAGGAGCTGAAAGAGGGAACTATTTTATTTATCTTATTTTCCTTGAAAGATTACTTTAAGACTTTCTCTTAGAGGGTCAAAAGTGTATAAACATATTTTCACAGTTATGCCAAAATTCATGCTCAGGTCATTTTAAATTAAAAAAAAAAAATCAAATAACCAACCAAACATTAATTTGTGAAACTCTTGCACAGACTGAAATAAAGTACTGCAGAAGTCTAAATGACAAACTGATTAGAAGCTGCTCTGCTGTTGACTCTGATTTGTCTCACAGATACAGTCTTGCAGCTACAGGAAAAAAGCAGTGGAGTTTTGCATAACTTTGCAAAAGCATATCCATGGCTTGCCCATACAGCTATTCATACCACATAGAAGTTAAACATGAACAAAAGTGCTTGCAGGACTGGGGCCTTAGTGAACCATTGCAATCCCTTGACAGTGCCCTGCACAGCATGTGCTGCTTTGCCCTGAAAGGCAGGACTTTGCAGCCAACTGTAACAAACATAACTTGTGACATGCACAAGAAAAAAAATCCACAACTTCATTTGTACAGTTTGTGCAGCTTTGATGAGATTTGAGAAGATGTACTAGTATTCACAAAAGGATTCATCAAGTGCCAGCAAGAGTCTTTTCTGTGTCAGGATAAATAAAGTAATTAGCATTTTAGTGTTTCTGAGATGTGGTTCTGAGAATAAATTCCAGGTTACCACAAAAAAAAATAAAAATAAAATCAGTGCAGTCTGTGTAGGAATCTGCAGAAGATGATCATAAACACGTAAGACAGAAAAAGACTCTTAGAAATCTCAGCAGTAATGTAGGCTAGCTCNTTCAGACTGTGCCTGACACTTTGGAGTATTGGTGGATGAAAGACTGAGCCAGCAATGTGCACTTGCAGCCAAAATGCCAGTAGCATCCTGGGCTGCATCAAAAGAAGGATGGCCACCAGCTTGAGAGAGAGGATTTTCCCCCTCAACTCTGCACTGTGTTCAGCTCTGGGGCCCCCAGAGTAAGACATGCACCTGCTAGAGGGCTACAGAAACAATCAGAGGGCTGGGGCACCTCCCCTATGAGGACAGGCTGAGAGAGTTGGGGTTGTTCAGCCTGGAGAAGACTCCAGGGAGACCTTACAGTGGCCTTCCAGTAGCTTAAGGGGGGCCAACAGAAACAATGGAGACAGACTTCATCTGGGGGTGTAGTGATAGGATGAAGGGGAATGGTTTTAAACTGAAAGAGGCTAGGTTTAGATTAGATAGTAGCAAGAAATTCTTACCAGTGAGAGTGGTAAGACACTGGAACAGGTTTCCAACAGAAGTTGTGAATGGCCCATCCCTGGAAGACTTAAAAACCAGCTTGGATGAGGCCATAAGCAACCTGTTCTAGCGGAAGGTGAACCTACCCATGGCAGGGGGGTTGGAACTAGATGATCTTTAAGATCCCCTCCAACCCAAAACATTCTATGATTCTATGACAGGATCATTTTTAAAGAGAATGAATTACCAATTCAACACTTTCTAAATGGCTCCCTATTTGTTAAAATACAACTATATTTATTTTTTATTGCTTCTCATGGTTCAAGCAGATTACTGAAACTAGTTCCTACCAAATGGGATTAAAATAAAACTACAACTTCCCAATTCTTTTAACTTTTCTTTAATAATACTCTTTCACTTTGTACTTCAGAAGAAAAATACCTCAAATCCTGACCTTCTGCAAGAGAAATGTGATGCATCCTATTAAAATAATCATATATTATTGGACTAATACAGGCACAAAGAATAAACTGCAAACCTACATTTCATATGTAACAAGAAGTAGGGCTACCTTGGCACAAATTCCTACTAGTTATCCTGACCCAGGAATGAATAATTTAACCAATATTGTGTATCCCAAAAAGCTATGCAGTATCATTTGTTGAGTTTCAAATATTCCCAAGAGTCTAAAGAAAATATTTGGAGTGCTGACTCACAGTGCTGTCCCCAAGTCTAAAATCAGAGTTTTGGAGAAGCCTTGGAGAAAAAAAAAATAAACTATTTAAAGAAATACTCTCCAGAAGAAAAAAAAAATAAAAAAATCCACACATACTTTTTTGGCCCAAATCCACAACTTGAATACAGGATGAATATTAATAGGAAATTTTGATAGAAAAGTTTGTAATGTATTAAAAAAAAACCAAAAAGCAAAACCAAACCCAAGAAAATCCAAGTTAAAAC
The DNA here is from genome assembly GCA_013396975.1 of Bucco capensis. Lineage (NCBI taxonomy): Eukaryota > Metazoa > Chordata > Aves > Piciformes > Bucconidae > Bucco > Bucco capensis. The sequence goes on along the minus strand of VWZO01011573.1, from coordinate 77,069 downwards.
TAACCCATGATCTGTAACTGAAAATGAAGGGCAATGCCACATCTTGCCAAGACTGAAATCAAGTGGTGTCACATCTCCCCAGAGACCTGAGGAAGGAGCATCAGACACTGAAGCCTGGGAAGGAGCAGGAGGAAAGCACCAGAGGCCAGCCAAGGCATGAGTATGCTTTTTTAACAAAGGCATGAAGTTACAAACAGTCTTTCATCAGAGTGTTGTGAAAAACTTCCTTCAACTTACTCTTCTCCTCCCCACAAAATAATCTCTTTTCTCAGTTTACTTGGGTCTTTTTATTGTTGTGGGAATATTTGTGAGGGGGTTTTGATGCTTTTGGGGGGTTGTTTTTCTTTCAAAATCTTTCAGTTGGAAAGGCTAAAAGCATTTTTTTTTTCTGTGTCAAAAAAAGGGAATGTTTCCAGTTACCATCTTTAATGAGCAATCGGTTTTGCTATAAAAAACAATTTTGTCCAGCAAATTTCTATTAACTCTGTTTCTACTTTATTCCTGAGGTATGTCATTAACAATCATTTTCCATGTCAGAAAATGCCTGCAAAAATGAAATGAAGGTTGCTGGTTTTATTTACTCTTTTTAAAACTGTTTTTAATCAGTAACAGAGCTTTACCTCTCACCCCATGGTTACTGAGTTTCCATGACAGCCTCTTGTGTAAGACATAAGCAAAAGCCTCTAACAGGCTACCATTGGTTCAATTCCACCAATTCTGTCCTCTTCAAAACAAGACAAAAAAAGGGAAACCCTAAGACACTATTAGAGAATCACAAATACATGCTGGATTTTTTTTCTTGTGCTACATGAAAAAGAAACCATCCTAAAGGGATTACAAAAAAAGAACTAGGCAATCTAATCGAGGTGTCACAACTTTTTAGGATGGAACATCTAGAATGAATTATGTATTAATTATCTGCCAATTATAACAGTTTTTAAAACCCAAGTTTGCTTATTCTTGCTTACAGAAATGAGATTCACATCTTGTTTATATTCCATTTGAATTTATCTTAATTCAAAGGTGGTAAGAATTGATTTAAGACATTCTTACATAACGCTTTTAACAAATCTCCTTTGCAACCAAATACTGCTCTGAAATAATGGCAAGATATTTAAAGTAGGATCCATCACTGGATCTGTATTGGACTTCATTAAATCAGAGAAGTATTTTACTTGTATTCTGTGTGAAAATGGAACGGTGATGTGCCCAACTACTGGCAGACATCATTCACAGCACACAGAAGCAGTGTGCTACGTGCACTGTTGTGATTTATTTTAGGCTTATATATGTCAGAACAACACAAAACAACATACACAGGAACAATTAGTTCACATGATAGAAATAAGCTCCATCTGCAAGCCTTAATACCAGAAGTGTGAAACAGTATTCCGTGTTCTGAAGTTAGTGGTGTTAAGACCACCCTGCATTCCTTGGAGTTACTTCCTGCACTCAGCAAAACCAAACACCACTTCTTTCAAATACAAAATCCCCATAATAATAAGTTACTGCAAAGTCCCTGTAGTAACCCTGTTACAGAGCATTACCCTTTGACATTAAAAGTGGGCACTTCAGCCAGACATTTTGAATATAGGCTGTCCATGTCAAGATCATATAAATCCTAACATCTAACATTATTTATAACCAAGGCAACTAATGCCAGAGATTTCCCTCTTCATTCTTGGCTTTAAATAGCATCACTACATTTCATGCATCAGGAACAGTGCTTGAAGAACATTATAACCCTCAACTGTGGCATTTTCTGAAAAACATTGTCAAAGGTTTTTGATATTTTTTAAGCAAGTTAACAGCTTGACTGCATGCAACATCTCATGGGTAAAGCGTGACCAAGACTTCAAAACACAACAAAAAGCCCCACTGACCTTGCTAGTCACACTCTGGGATCTTGACCACAGAAGAGAAGACTTTGGGGAGACCTACTAGTGACTTTCCAGTACCTAAAGGGAACTTCCAAGCAGGCTGCAGAGGGCCTGTTTGCAAAGGCCTGCAGGGAAAGGACAAGGGGCAATGGTTTGAAATTGGAGAGGAGTAGATTTAAATTGGACATTAGGAAGAAGTTCCTCACCACAAGGGTGGTGGAACACTGGCCCAGGTTGCCCAGGGAGGTGGTTGAGTTCCCATCCCTGGAGGCATTGCAGGTGAGGCTTGCCAGGGCTCTGGGCAAGCTGCTCTAGTTGGGGATGTCCCTGGCCACTGCAGGGGGGTTGGACTAGATGAGCTCCAGAGGTCCCTTCCAACCCAAACCATTCTATGATTCTGTGATTTCCAAGTGCCCAAACAACAGCTATGGCAAGAGCCTGTGTTAGCCTAAAGCTGCAGCTCTCCAGAGAGCTGACACTTGCATAGGCTGAAGGGCTCCATTTTGTCACATAATAGAGCACTGCAGACCAGGCACAGTCTGAAAATCCCNGAAGCCTAGCCATACATACAGAGCACTGCAGACAGCAAGGCTCTGTTCAGTGTCTTCTGAAGGTACACAGAAAACCTTTTGTGAACTTCCCTTTTGTATCTTAATTATATCCTAGGTGTGCATGACAGTTCATACCCAAACCGAAGGCTGCTGCTTTGCAGATCTATGCAGATCTGACTTAATGGATAAAGTTTGAAACATCGACAAGTCTGCCTGAAGAAACCAGATCTTGTCTTGGTATAAATCCAGAACAAGTTTAGCAATAGGAGGAGAGTCATTTCAGCAGAGCATAAAAAACCATGTAAAGACAGCACAAACATAGGTTCATAAAGTGATGAATATTCTGAAAATAATGAATGACATAAGCCATGACAAACACCCCAGACAAAGCCCAACTTGTGTGCATACACATGTGTTTCTGTACTCCCAGCCAGACAGCATGATGGTTCTTTACTTGCCACTTTATCTTCAATATGACTTGCAAGGAGGTTATTGAAAAAGCTAGCAGCTTAGCAGTTCTGCAGTTTTTCTAGGAGGCTGTTCTGCTCATAAAAAACAAAAGTTGTATTTATGGTACCTTTGAAGCTACTTTACTGGCTACCAAATGGCACAGAGGAACAAACCATATAAATATTGCTTGGATTATACTACTTGCAGTACCAATTGATGCACTAATTATAACAAATTACTCACAAATGTTTTTTCAGGATAACTTGCATCTCATAGGAACTGAAAAGTAGCTGGGACAAGCCCATCACTTCCTCCACTTGGATATCAGGTGAAATCCAGTTCTCCAGTTTTACTCTCTTGTGGCAACAGAAAGACCAATAGATTTATAACTTTTTATTTGATCTTCAGTGAACACAGAACATCTCATAAATGTTTTATGTCACCTCCTCTCCCCAGTCACTTTTTGCCCTGCCATATCCATCTTGAATGGCATGACCAGCTTCTGACTGGGGTCAGAGGATATCACACAGCTAATAATGAATTCCCTCAAGCATCCTCCTGTAACTGATAGGTACTGAACATTAGCAACATGAAACACAAAACATCAAGCATGTTTAGTTACCAAATTATTTCATAGTTGTTCTTTAATTGCATATTCAGATCTTTTTTTACCATCTACTTAAGTAAAACAAGATACTTCTCCTCCTATTTGCTCCTCAATCAACTGCTTTTTCTAAATCTATAGAAAAACAAGCCTTTGAAGAAAAGCTTCTGACATCTTCTTGTTTAAGGGAGTAACTAGAATGTGCACTATCCCTTTTTGATAAAATAGAGCTGCAAAACACCTTAGAAATTACTTCTAACTCTGAAAAGCCACCACTTCCCTTACTAGAACTAGATGAAATATTTCACCAATTTACTGGTTTTTAATGAATCTGATTAATAGGTTAGTATCATTTCTAAATGATTTATGTTTTCATAATGCAAGAATATTTTGGCACAAAGACTAATTACACATTTCTCACAGAAACACTATTAGAAAATGAAGTTTTAATTGTTCTACGTTAGCAGCAGATATTAATATAAATAATTTTGTTAAATAAAATTAAGATCATAGTGTAAAATCCTGTATGTCTAATCTAAAAATGTTAGCTAGTTTAAATAATAATCAACTTGTCAATAAGTATACCTTAGCTAAGATCCTTTTTCATCTATGCATTGCTTTACTGGCCTTCAGAAAATGCCACTTTTGCATATAGTTGTCAAACTACTGCTCCTTTATTTCTGCCCCTAGAAACACAGCCATCAAGGCACATGCATTTCTCATGCACAACTCCAGTTTGATTGGAATATCAAAAGCTATCACATGACACATTATATTTAAGTGATCAATTGTATGTATTAATTTCAAAATTAAAACTCACCTCAGAAAAAAAATTTAAAGAGTTTTTTTGTTTTGTTTTATTTTATCTTTAGTTTTAACCTAGAGCACTGTACTAGATGAATGAAGTAAGGCAATTTGTCAGACAGTCATTTCTCCACTATGAAAATGTTCTTTAATTTGGAATTCTAACGATCAAAAAAACCCCAACAATTTAAAAATACTTTGATGATAACAGAAGGACTTCAGCATTTCTCCACTGAAGTCTACAAATGATAGGTCAAACCACCTAAATAGGTCCAGTTTCACAAAGTTTATATAGCCTTCTCAAACATAGCATCCAGGGTTCAATGTTCAGTATTGAACTACCTAAAGGTCTCTCTATCCATATCTCAGTAAATAGAGGAAAACAAGAGAAGAAGAATGCAGCAATTCCTAGTCCATGCTTTATCCATTAATAACAATATGATTTTCTTCAGGGTATTGGGCCTGAGGTGATAAACAGCTTTGAAAAAAATATGTTTCTGAAATGCTGTCAATCTGTTACAGCTAAAATACAGTTAGCAAGATCTTATTAAAGTAACAAAATAACATGGAAGTCTGGAAATCCAAGGCAGAAAGTTGGGGTCTTGATAAAAGCATATGAAGGGCAGAGCTATTTTATTTGATTAAAGTTGTGTTTTGCTAACAGGTTCTCTTCAAAGAAAACACACAAACAGAACATAAAGTGTCATTCAGCTAGGGAAATTGCTAAAACTATGAGTCTGGCTCTTCCTAAACTTAGCTTAACCTAATTTATTCATATTACTTTTTTTCCTCCCCTTTCTTCCACAAAGGACAAAAGACCAAACAAAATAATATTCACAATTTTAACTGCTTGGAACTAAAACAAAGCACATTTGGAGAAGCTTATGTAAAAGAGAGAAGATGGACTGTTAGTGAGCATGAATAGTGTTCAGAGGATTTCTTTGTTCCAAGTTTATCAAACCCAGTATATGGCACACAAAGAAAGCACAAGTAACAAGCACATGCTGGATAAAAGGCTATTTGGAAACAGCAATCAAAAGCAGATGAGAAGCCATGGATATGGAGGAGTTAATTTTTGGCATTGGTATGAATTCAGTACAGTACAAAAGATCAGAGAGAATCTACTGACAGTTTAGGGCATGACATCTCCCCCTCCCCCAAATGAATTTAACATATCCCTAAAAATATAACTATTACATGACTCTTACTCTTGGGCTTGGCACTACATGTTAGGCAAAAATTACTCCTCATTACATCCATGCTTAATACAACTTATCAATATTCACAGGCAGCCCAAATTATTATGCAAAGAATGCTCACTCTGCTGGGTAATATTTTGAACACTCAGATGAACTGAAAAACTTCCTGCTAAAAAACAAAAAAGGGAAAAAGAAAAGTTGGGCTGTAGCTGATGAGCCATTTTCTTTTTATATCTGTCAGCTTTTCAGAATATGAACAGTGTTTTGTATTATAGCTAAGCATAAAATGACTTGATGACCCCATTTATTTGGATAATTGTTGAGATTGATGTGGTTCAAATTCATGGAAGTAATTTGTCTGGATAACAGCTTTACAAAGGTTCAGAAAAGTCTAGACATTTTTGCTGTGGGAAAAAAAGATGCACAATCACTTTTATACAAACTTTAAAAATAATGTCCTGCAGTCATCCTTTCATATTGCAAATTGAACTTTTAAAGTCAACAGCAGATAAACCATAGCAGTTGAAAGTAGCTGTGTTTGGACAACACTGAATGGTATCAAGGGAGATGGAAATAGTCTTTGATTCAACTACTTTGCAAGAAATGACACAGCAAAGAAAAAGATTGGTTATCCGTAGTGCTACAAGCTCCATACAACTTAATTTTTAAGGTAATTTAAATTTTACCTAATGATAATATGATTAAAAAGCAAGTTAATTCTCAAAGAACTAGTTAGCTACATAAATTTCCTTTCCACACTGACTGATGCTCAGACAGAATAGTTCACAGAATCACAGAATCATTCCAGTTGGAGAAGACCTCTATGAAAATCAAGTCAAACCATTAACCTAACACTGCCAAGTCCACCACTAAACTATGTCCATAAGTGTCACATCTACACGTTTTCTGAATGCTTCCAGGGACAGTGATGCCACTGCTTCCCTGGGCAGCCTGTTCCAAGGCTTAATCACTCTTTCAGTGAAGAAATTTTTCCTAATATCCGACCTAAACCCACTCTGGTGCAACTTGAGGCTGTTTCTTCTCATTCTGTGACATTCAAGAGCTGCCTGGACACATTGCTGTGTGAACTGGTCTAGGTGCTCCTGCTCTGGCAGGGGGGTTGCACTAGATGATCTTTCTAGGTCCCTTCCAACCCCTGACATACTGGGATACTGGGATACTTGGAGAAGAGACCAACCACCACCTCACTACAATCTCCTTTCAGGTACTTGTGGAGAGAGATAAGGTATCCCCTCAGCCTCTTCTTATCCAGACTAAACAACCCTAGTACCCTCAGCCAATCCTCCTAAGACTTGTATCACAGTATCCCAGTATGTCAGGGGTTGGAAGGGCCCTAGAAAGATCATCTAGTGCAACCCCCCTGCCAGAGCAGGATCACCTAGACCAGTTCACACAGCAATGTGTCCAGGCAGCTCTTGAATGTCACAGAATGAGAAGAAACNCTAGCCTGTCCAGGTCACACTGGACTTGTGCTCTAGACCCTTCACCAACTTCGTTGTCCTTCCCTGGACATGCTCCAGCAACTCAGGGTCATTCTTGTAGCAGGGGGCCCACAACTGAACACTGCTCAAGCTGCAGCCTCACCAGCATCAAGTACAGAGGGACAAGAACTTCCCAAGTTGTAAGATTCATGAGAAGTTTAAGTGCAGTTTCTGGTAGCCTAGCACAGTTTGACTAACCAGAGAAAGAAGAAGAAAGAAGACGAGGGAAAAGTCAAATACTGTATTTTAATTGCATATCACTCTTTCTTACTAGAGCTACAATTTTAGCTTAGAAATAGGTTTTAAAACCTAGCTCTAATGTATTTTGGCTTTATTCCATTCTGGCCTGCCAAACTATGTTCCAAAACTGGTTTAACTGGAACTGTTCAAACACTGCTGCCAAGCTATTTTAGCTCCAGAACAGGAGGAGAAGAGTCAGCATTTATTTTTTTAAAAAAGAAAAATACTTAATTCTTTATATTTGATCCAGAAATTCAAACAGTTATGTATAATCAAAAGACTAAAACCCCTTCAAAATTAAGGGCTTTGTTATAAAAGCACTTGAATTTACTACAGATTGTAGCCACATGGCTAAAGTATTACCATAAATACACTTAGAGTTCTAGATGGTGAAACAAAGAACTTCTCAGCCATGCTCTGCAATTTTTCATACTGCTGTAACAGCCAGCTCAGAATCAGGGCTTGTTCAAGAGCGTATTCTAAGAAAAATCAATAGCATTAGAAAAGTAGAGGTAAAAAACCCAAATGTAAGTATGTGGGATGGTGGGTTTATGTGTCTTCCTACTGATGTGCAATCAATTTTCCTGGCTGTCAAAACAAGAAGCTCCAGTGTAGCCACTGCTGTTCATACTTTCAAACAAGAATGCAAACCATTTCTAAATTTCATCTTTCAAACACAGTTCAGTTGATTCAGGCCAGAAATTGGTTTTTTTCACCTCACAATTCAGGCCTGGCTGGCTGCTTTCTGAAGAATTACTTTTCAATAGTCAATTACTTGCCCAAGTGAAATCCAATAGGATTGTTTCCTGCCTAAATTCTTATATCCAGGTTTCTTTCTTTGGTGCTTCTTAGGTTATGCAGGTTCAATATTTTTCCATTACACAGCCAATGCAACTCTTTTGAGCACCAAGTTTACACTTTCTTCTTTTTGGCAAAGTTACAAATTCCCCTTTCTGGGTACTAAATTTCAAAAAAGCACATGTGCATACAAAGAACAGTCCTGTAGAAGAGTTTTTGTTTGACTTTGACTTCATGGTATCATACTTAGCTCACTTTTCATAGCCTACTGCTAAGATAGATAGAGATAGGTAAGGAAATGGTGCTATAATCTTATCTTTCTTTTCTGACTGATGCATTCACTCTCTGTTGGTTGAAACAGTCTCAGAGCTTGGAAAGCAACAGTGGGAATGGGATTCATCCTAGAATCCTGAGAGAGCTGGCAGACCAGCTGGAGAGAGCTCACCAGGCCACTCTCCATCATTTACCAGCAGTCCTGGCTGACTGGAGAGGTCTCAGCTGATTGGAAAAGAGCAAATATAACTCCCATCTATAAGAAAGGAAGGAAGGAGGATCCAGGAAATTACAGGCCTGTAAGTCTAACTTCAGTGCCAGGGAAGCTGATGGAGCAGATCATCCTGAGTTCCATTATGCAGTNAGGGACCTAGGGGTGCTGAGTGACAGCTGAACAGGAGCCAGCAGTGTGCCCAGGTGGCCATGAAGGCCAATGGCATCCTGGCCTGGATCAGGAACAGTGTTGTCAGCAGGAGCAGGGAGGTGATCATGCCCCTCTACTCGGCTTTGGGGAGGCCTCACCTTGAGTACTGTGTCCAGTTTTGGGCCCCTCACTACAAGAGACATTGAGGTGCTGGAGAGGGTACAGAGGAGGGTAAAGGGCTTAGAACATAAGTCTTATGAGGAAACACTGAGGGATCTGGGTCTGTTTAGCCTGGAAAAGAGGATACAGATCTTGATACAGATCTTCAGTGATACAGACAAAGAATGAAGAGAACCTCTCTAAATGGTCAAATGAATACCAAAGGTCAACAAACCAGCACACACAGGATGGGACCAACATTTCTGTGACTTCCATTCTTCACTGCTTAAGATGGTCAGCTGCTCCTCATTATATAGTCTGGTGTGCAATTATTTTCTGTAACATCCATTTGAATGCATGGTATATTTTGCTTCTCATTTTGCAATTTTGTGTGGGATTTTAACACTAGCATTTTGCTCTTCACCTGAAGTATATCCCACTTCTCCATTTCTTGAAGGCCAATACAATATTTGTCCTGTGCAGAGACAGGAGTTGGATTCAATGATCCTTGTAGGTCCCTTCCAGCTCAGGAGATTCTATCATTTTATGATTCTAAGAATATCAAGGATTGTCTCTTCCGGCAAAAAAATGTGTTTCTTGTAATGGTTTCTACCTCAAGAAGTTATCTTTCTGTTCTGCCCAGTAATTTACCCAATTTACCAGCAGTACTGAACAAAGCCAAATAAATTTCAGCAGAACTATACCAGTTGCAAAAAATGCTAATGTCAAGGACTGCAATATTTATGATGAGGCAATCCAACCTTTCCCCTCCTGGGCCTCTGAAGTAGAAATCTGTGGTAAAATATTCATTCAGCCTTATGCAAGTTCCCTGGTTGATCCTGTTCCACATCCAGGCAACAAATTTCTATAGCCTATCCAATTCACAGATTTATTTCCCAAGTTGAGTGTTGTGGAGGTTTTTTTGTTGTTGTTCCTGAAATCCTGCTTGCTAGATCTGCTAAGAAAAAGCCCAAGTTCTCCAGCTCCAATCCAGCAGCCATGCTAATTGTTTATGAGAATGCCACTTCACAGAAGTAGCACTGTGAATAAAGTTGCTATATACCACTTTCATGTCTTCCTCCACCCTTTGAGTGTTTTTTTTTTTCCAAGTGGTTTGTTTACCATCAAAGAAGATTCAATGTATAGCACTTGCAAACTTGTCTCCTAAGAAAGCAGGCACTCCACCAGCTACTACAATTTTACCTTTGGATTCAGATGACATGTTTTCAGTGGTTTGCAATCTCCTCCAGCAAGATGGAGAAACTGACACAAAACTGGGAGGAGTGGCTGACACACCAGGAGCCTGTGCTGCCATTCAGTGTGACCTGGACAGGCTGGAGAGCTGGGCAGAGAAATATCTTATGAAATTCAACAAGTGTAAGGTAATGCATCTAGGGAGGAATAAACCCAGCAGAGGTAGAGGTTAGAGCCTGATCTGCTGGAAAACAGCTCAGTGGAAAAAGACCTGGGTGTCTGGGTGGACAACAAGACGACCATGAGGCAGCAATGTGTCCTTGTGCCCAAGAAGGCCAATGGCATCCTGGGGTGCATCAAGAAGAGTGCGGTCAGCAGGTCAAGGGTAGTTATCCTTCCACTCTATTCTGTCCTGGTGAGGCCACATCTGGAGTATTGTGCTCAGTTCTGGTCTCCCCTGTTTAAGAGAGATAGGGAACTTCTGGAGAGCGTACAGAGAAGGGCCACTAAAATGATTAGGGGATTTGAGCACCTATCTTATGTGGAGAGACTGAGAGAGCTGGGCTTGTTTAGCATGGAGAAGAGAAGACTGAGGGGGGGAACCTTATCAATACTTCTAAATACTTAAAGGGTGGGTATTAGGAGGATGGGAACAGTCTTCTTTCTGTAGTGCCCAGTGACAGCACTAGAGGCAATGGGAAAAAAACTAGCCCACAGGAAGTTCCATCTCAACATGAGGAGGAACCTTTTTACTTTGAGGGTGGTAGAGCACTGGAACAGGCTGTCAGGGAGGTGGTTGAGTCTCCATCTCTGGAGATATTCAAAACCCGACTGGATACCATCCTGTGCAACCTCCTCTAGGCTATCCTGCTCTTGCAGGGGGGTTGGACTAGATGGTCTCCAGAGGTCCCTTCCAACCCCTAAAGTTCTGTGAAATTTAGTGTCGCACATCTCACATGCCCTGCTGTGCATTCCCAGGAACCTGCTTCCCTGGATACAGTGCTAGTCAAAGTACAAGGAGTGAACTTCTTTGCTAACAGTTCTAGGCTTCTTTCCAGTCACCAATTCCAACCTCAAACTGTCCCTCCAGGGAACACTACAAACAACACTCATATCATTCTGTGTTTCTGCTGCTTTTCTGCTGTTTGCAAACAGTTTGTGTGCTCTCAGTAGTTTTTGTTATCAAATCCTCAAAAACCATATGGAACATTGAAACCTTCAATTTTATTAGCTAGGTTTCAGCTATGCTAAAATACTGAATTTATTGTTCCCTGATGCAGTTTAAAGGAAGATACTTATTCCACTCACTATCTTCTCTGGGAGTAATTTGTACCAATGATCACACAGTCGTTTGGAGAAGTTGAATGTTTTCATAAACAGGTATAAGCAAATAAATGTTAAGAACTCTGATAGCTTATAAAAGCCTACTAATAGAAGCAAATGAGAGTTGAGAGTGTATTGAGGAGAAGGAGGAAGAAGAGGGATGTTTTGAAACTTAGGTAATTTCATTGATTCCTATGAAAATATTTCATATTTACAATGCCAAACAGAGATCACAATCAGGTCAAATACGCAGTAATGGAACTACAGTTATAGTAAAGACATAGCAGATGCACAGTAGGAACTATCCAAAACCATTCAAAAACCCACCTTCACATACAAGCCATTTACCTAGTAAGTGTAAAAATGAACTTAGTGATATCTTCCTGATTAAAAATTTATTACTTTCTTTAGCTCCTGTCCAAATGAATGAAACTATGGAACTGAACTCTACAGCTGTTCCTATGTTGCAGGAAAAGTAGAATTCTAAATGCCCAAACTTCAAAAGTTTGGTCATAGGAATGTGCTATCCCTCAAAGTTTTGCAACTAATGCTTTCTCCAGTAAAAGAAAACCCAATGGTTGTCTAAAAGGAAGGAAAAACAAAAATGAGAGGACCTCATTAATGTTTATAAATATGTGAAGGGTGAGTGCCAGGAGAAGAGAGCCAGGCTTTGTTCAATGGCATCCAATGTTAGGACAAGAGGGAATGGGAGCAAGCTGGACCACAGGAGGTTTAGTATTAACATGAGGAGGAACTTCTTTCCAGTGCAGGTGCCAGAGCACTGGCCCAGGCTGCCCAGGAGGCTGTGGAGTCTCCTTGTCTGGAGCCATTGCAGAGCTGCCTGGACACATTGCTGTGTGAGCTGGTCTAGGTGCTCCTGCTCTGGCAGGGGGGTTGCACTAGATGATCTTTCTAGGGCCCTTCCAACCCCTGACATACTGGGATAAGAGAAACTAAAGAAAATACTGTATGTTTTACAGCTATGTGGAGCATATTCAATCCCTTCTTCCAATGGTGGTACAATTTAAGCAGCTCATACTGCTTAGTCTACTCTTTCCTCTGTGTCCATACAGCCATGTGCATGGCCATGGGATAAACTGCAACAGAGAACTGCTCCTTAATCTAAAGTATCCCAAGGAGAAAAATGAATTTTTTTGTTAATCCATTTCATTGCATAGTACCCTAAACAGCTGTGCAGGCACAGAGGGATGGTTACTGAAGCAGGAACAAGAGATAGGAGCCTGGAGCATAGCACAAGAGCTGCTTATGCTGACACACCTTCAGTAAGAAATGCACAAACTATACCCATAAACCCATCCAGAATGGGAAAGCTACTTGTTTCACAGAATGTAGTGGATACATTTTAATTAGTTACAATGAAATAGTGTAAATATTCACTTTACATAATCAGAAAGCTGACCTAGTTTATTGCATGGGGATAAAAATGCAACATCAACAGTATTTTACTGCAAATTCTGCTATTTTTCCATCTGCTTCATTGAACTAAGTGCAACCCATCTGTTACCACACAGGACAGAAAAACAATCACATAAAAAAAAAAATCCCCCCTCTTATTTAATACAAATCCAAAATTATTTGCTTAGACAACTAATGAAGTGGAATATATAGGCAATTAAACACCACAGAAGGCTTTAGAGAGCACTACAAAATTGCATGAAGGCTTATAAAAGTTTATATCTGGGACAATTAAAAATACAAAACAGAGTTATTAAGTCTGATGTTGAAACTAATTGCTTCAGAATAAGGCACATGCATGTAACAAATTAAAATGGTCTAGTAAAATATTTCTAATAGTTGGACATTGCATGGGAGCCTGCAAACAATTCTGGACTAGATACCCAGAAGTACTGTCCCACAGGAATAAATATTGAAACAATTAGAACAGATTTCCTTCATTTAGGGCAAGTATGTTACAGAGCTGATTTTTCCCACTCAGACAGTTTCTTCTCTCTCTACCATGCAAAAATCAGACAGTGAATACATCACTGCTGTAAGATAGATATTCTAACAGGAGGCCTCATAGCAACTGAGAATTTGCTACCACGTGGTATTTTTCGGTATCAGACTGTACCAACATGCTGGAAATCTCATTTTCATGGGATAAATGAGATTTCTGCAAACAACATAAAAAAACCAAAAAACTACTTTTTAACTCCTGAAAACCTTCTAATTGTCTTAAAAATCTGAAGGAGTCTCAGCAATAGTTGGTGGATGTAATTCCCACAAAGAGATTAAACAATTTCAGAGGCCGGACATGCAGAAGAGAACAGGCAAAAACTATGCACAGATGGAGAAATTAACAAAAAGCAAGACAGCCATATGTGAAAATCATATTGTAATCAGCAGAGTTACAGTAAAACTAAGCTCTAAACTAAAGAAGTATGATTTTTGGATGTATGGGTGTGTTTGGGGGGGCAGTGGAATATCAGAGATTAGTCCATGCTGATCTTCGCCTAAAGCATTCATGAACTCAAGCTCTAATGTGACTGTCAAGTATTTCAGCAAAATAAAATGACTGTTATTATTATTGTTACTAAACAGGCAAGCAATATCTAACTCTATACTGGTTTTAGTTTAAAAAGATAATAAAATATGTGACAAAGAAGCAGAGAACACATTTTGCAGTCAACACTTTCCATACGGGAAACACATTTACAAACTCTCTCCTGCAGAAGTATGTATTTAAATACTTTTGGTGTTGACTGTGGGATTGTTCTAACCTATTTATTTTATTGGTAAGGAAATTTCTGCTAGCAAGTCAGCAAGAGTAAAACCAAAGCCCACAAAGTATGCATTTCTTCCTAGTGTTCCGAGAATATGTAAACAAGTGAGCACTGAATGTTTTACTTACATTGCATGTTTAGCTTTCAAGTAAGCCAGAGAATGATGCAGACTTGATACAGTTCATAACCTAAGTTCTATGCAGCACAAGAATTTATACAAAATGTGACTTGAAGCTCTCAGGTGATCTGAGTCTCCCACATGCCTCAAACTCTCAGGAGGAAACACCATGTGAATGGCCATTGCCTCTTTATGCAGCATTTCATCTTCAGCTACCACTGTTTCAGAAAACACACTACCACAGAGAATCTCATCATACTCTTTTTTTTTTGCCACTTCAGTGGCATAACATTATTGTCCCTGTTTAGCTTCCATTTGCCCTAAAAATTCTTTCGTATATAATGATTTTTTGTTTTCTAGATGTTGTGTGGCACCAACTATGCATTTCCATGACCAGAAAACAGAGAGCTTGGCAATATGGCAAGCTCTGCATATCATCTCAATTACATATGATTAATGTGCTTAAATTCCACTCAATTGTTTAGACCCCAAGAAGGGTTCAACTGAATACTGGATACTGAAAAACAACACGGATGTTAACTTTACTTTCTGTCAGGTATTTAAATCACAAAAATAGGCAAATGACAAGAATCCATTTGGCTCTGGACAACAGGGCAGAAAAATTCAAATACTGAGAGAAGGCTGTTAGGAACCTTAGGAAAAATACTTAATCTCTGTAAGTCTATTTCCAAACATGTTTTTAGCTCCAGCACAGTCAGGGTATGGGGCTGTAAGCATAGTTTGTTTGTTTACAACAGCACAGATCTCTACACACCATCAAGTTATTCTACACCAACTGATGTAAACATGAAGTGGAGCAGGCTCTATTGGACTGAAAGATAACTTGGGGAATGGGAAAGACAGCATTATGAGAATATGAGAAACAGCAACTTCCATTTGAGGATTCCTTAGGAGCCAAAGTACTTTATAAAGTAACTTGAAAAGATATGTTAATTTTTATTCATAGTAACTATGTGAGCCAATTAAGAATGGGGCACAGAATTCACCTCTCAGAAAGGGTAAGATACACTTCAAGGGATGGCAAGGACAGGTACACAAGTCATCTTAAAACAGCAAGCTTATTAGATACAGTTATGAAGTCTCTTCACAGATGGTATTTTAAGAAGTACAAATTTCAACTTCTCTGGACTTTTCTGTCTGACAGTGAATATTATAATCGCAAATTTTATAGTCTTTCTAACCAAGCACTGGTAATTAATATAACTGAATTATATACTGGATCTTTTTATGGCTCTAGTTCTAGATAACTGTATTTTTTTCTTATTACTTTCTCAGCATAGTAATCTATGTAGTGCATAGTCATGCATTATTGGAAAAAATGTATTTTTAAAAATAATGTCATAGACATAAGATGCATCTTCTACAAACACTCCTGAAGGAAGCCTCCAGCTCGGGATTTCCTTCACACAGGAGAAGGCCTTGCTACACCTGCAGAATGGCTTCTCTTCCTTGGTAAACCCTCAGGGCTCCTCCTTGAGCCTATGTAAAGGAAGACAGTGGGCACAGATTGGTAAGCAGTGCATTGGTGCAATGCCTCCACATTTTCTATCACTGAAGAAAAACAACACTAGCAGAACATAAATTACCATGTACCTATTATTGCAAAAATGTGTAAGAATTTTTGCTGGCCACACAACAAACCTGATGTTTCATGATACATACTTCTTCAGTAGCCTTACAAGTTCTCCCTCTCTTCAAATCCTTACAGCAGAACAGAGCAATTCAGTTTTTCAGCTCACTGCACTCAGATACCTGCTGTTAGCTTTAAACCTTCAAAAAGTTAGACTGTCATTACAAGGATCAAAAACACTGCCTAGTCATCTAAACTACTGTTTCTAAAAAACCCACTGAAGCACTGTACCTTTGCAAAGAATCACACACATGCTAATTCTATATATCCACAAGCTTTTCATCTAATTCACAGTGCTGAAAGTATTGCATGGCAAGTCACATCCCATTGTTTTCTCTCAACTGCATGATAGTCCAAAAACATGCAAAGGCAGAATAAAATCCATATTACACCAAAACACTCATAAACAGTGAATTCAGAGGCATTAATTTAAGTCCTTATCGGAGCAATCAGATATCTTCACAATGTCCAAATGTTAATTCTTCTTTAACTAATATGGAGATGTTTCTCAATCTAAGGAAACTGAGAAAAGGACAATAAATAATTCCTTCCAAATTCCATTTCAGTTATTATCTATTCCATAACCACAATGCACAAGGTACTGCACAAACAAAATAAACACAATTGCTTTCCCATGTTGTCAAACAGCTTGCAACCAAACTCCAGATGAAGAACTAACTAAACACAAATGGGGAAGGACCAGGGATTAGCTACATGAATTCACACAGCTATAGAACAGGTTATCCACATCATTCACTGTTTTCACAGGAAAGGAAACGAAGACTAGATTGCATTGAACCAGACTCCCTCCCCCCTAAAACAGTCATATAAAGAAAAATGTTCTTTAAAGCAAAAATTACTTCATACATTTCTCAAAAAAATTTTATTCTGGAAAGCAAAAAGCACAGGTGAAGAGAAGCTGTATATTAAACACAGAAGACAGTAGTAAAGTCTAGCAAAATCACTTGGTACAGTTTGCCTTTTCCTTCCATCCCATCTCAACTGACAAATAATTCCTAGTTAAGTTCCCTGAAGAAGATCTATGAAGAAAATTATTTGGATTTTGACAGTTGTCACCCATCTATATTTTGTCACCTTTCTACAGCAGATAAGCTGCTGCTGCTTGCCAAAATACCAGTAACCAGTACAATTGGATTCATCTAATCAAGTACCATCCCTTTCTGGTAGTACATCTTGACAAGATAATTTTCAGAAATGAGGTAATGTAGTGAGAGCAGCCATGCAAGGAGTCTAAAAACTGATGTGACCATCACAAAGAGGCAAACCCACCCTGCTGTTAGTGATGCAGGGGACTACAGTTTAACACTGAATCACCAACATTAACTCAGCCTATTCTGATTACTTATCAGAAGCAGCAGCTGCTGTGTGCACTTCATTGAATTTCTGAGGAGTTGTCATAGGGAACTGAGGGCACCAAACATTACCTTTATCTAGCAACTGCACACAAGTCTTTCTGGGTCACCTACATTAACTACTGGAAGTGGTAGGAAGACATAATCAAAAAACGGAGATGGTAGAAGAAGTGGAGTTTGTGAAGTAGCATGACAATAATGTGATGGTTTATGTATTTTGTTTCCTCCATTTGTTTTCCTGTGTGGCTGGTTTATTTCTTTGTGTCAGATGCGTGCAGCCATTCAGTCACTAGTAAAAGATTCCACCCTTCCAAAATAAGTCTTGCAGAAGTCATCCTATGGCCTGGATTTTTATGTAACCAAGTTTTAGATAATGTCATGCTGTTTCTAGAATCTATAACCCAAACTAGAGTAGCTAACTCTTACCAGAGCTGTATTGTCCTTCCCACTACTATTTCAGACCATTCAAAAGTTTATTGCTGTCTGAGCTACACTTTGAGAGGCAAGATCTTTCTTTGGGACTCTATTTAAGCTTTATGATATGTGAATGGAATTTTACTTTATTTGTGAGGGCCCTTGTTACTAAATTTAACCATACTAATACTGTACTCTAGTTTAACACTTAGTTCTTTGCAACATATGTTTTGGAGTTTGTGCACATGTAACCATCACACAACCATGGGAGTCTATGCAGTCTAGGACAGAATCTTAATGGCCATAGTAAAGTAAGCATGGATATGACAATTCTCTACTGTATGCTATTCCAGTAGCACCTCTCTTCTAGTTACATTTAACAAGCACAAACCCAAGCCATTAGACTATCAACTTTTTAGACTGTTCCTACCTGCCCCTCCTCACATCTACAGGTGTCCATGCTCAAGTGAGACTGATGGAACTAAAGGACAGCTGCATACAAAGTTGCTGTAGATCATACCTGAACATTAAGAGATCTGCAACAATCATCTCACAAGCAGAACACTTTAGTCAAGGCAATGGTGTATTTCTCCTCCAGCTGTGTGGAAGAAGATGTCCTGAGCTAAGTGCTCACCCAGTGCTCAAGCACATGCAATACATTTCCCCATCAGTATCCTACATACATTCAGAAATCTCTCATTCCACACATATGCAATCCTATGCAGGAACTTCTGAGGACAATGACAACATCCAGTGCATTTTTAAATTATTTTTCCCTTGGAGTATATGCCCTCAGATAAATTACAATTTTGAGATCAGGCAAGATAGTAGTGCAGATCTTGGATGACTCTCAGCAATGACTAAACTTAGGAATCCCTGAGGTCAATTTTACTAGTGACCTTTATAACTCTCAGTAGAGTTGTAACGGCAGATCACTCAAATGCTTTTCCCAGCAGAGAGGAGGACACATTTGCCTTTTTCTGAAAGCTCAACTGTTTGCTTCCAACAGCCCTGTCCCTTGACTTACCAATACTAAATTGTTTAGCTACTAAACCAGTGCAATGAGGATGATTCTTACCCCAACTGAACAACTCACAGTTGCGTGTTGGTGCCTCAAGTTGCACCAAGGGAGGTTTAGATTGGATATAAGGAGGAATTTCTTCACTGAAAGGGTTGTTAAGTCTTGGCACAGGCTGCCCAGGGAGCTGGTGGAGTCATGGTCCCTGGAAGCATTTAAGAAGCATACAGATGTTCTACTTAGTGACATGGTTTAGTGCCACATTAATGACAGGTAGATGGTTGGACTTAGTGATCTTAGAGGTCTCTTCCAACCTTAATGATTCTGTGATTCTGATCTTTTGAAGGAATTGACAAGACTGAGGATCAGAATTATATTGTGACACTGAGGGATCCAAGGTGATGTAATAAACAGCAAAGGTTAACAAGAACGTGGGCACTTTCAGATACATGAAGACTTTTAGATGCAGAAACATGACTCAGAGTATTTTACTTGGAGTATTTTTACATACTTTTAGATAATTTCACAACATTTTCTTTTTTTTAACTTTTGATATGGTAAGATACTGTGAATACATGAAGTTCTGCTTTAAAGTCAATTACGCATAAAAATAGAATTGCAAACTGTTTTTCACATTTTTGGCTATATGGCATTAATAGATCACTAACTGCTTGGGAGGTACCTGAGGGAAGAAGGGAAAAACAATCATGGAAAATTATTCATTTTTGATACTAGAACGAGCAAGTCAAAAGACAGAACTGGTAGCCTACAATACATGCTATAATTTATGTTACTGTCCTATCTAATATTGCCTGTGTTAAAAGAAAAATTCCCCAAAGGGATTCTACACTGAAGTATTTCTACCTATGAACTAGGGAGAATTCTGGGTAAAAACAGGACATCAAAGACAGCAGGAAACCAGGAAATCATGTTATGTTTTGGGGGGATTGGGTGTGCTGTGTCATGTGATATCAGTATCATGATGAACAGATGCAAAAATACCTACAGAACCAACACAAGTGAAGATGATCAAAACATATGAGTGAAGTGGTAAGAATGAGATTTATCTTAAGCTCCTCTTGATCACTTGAGTCTTGCCCCTTTATTTCCCTCTGTCTTAAACATGAACTCCTCTGCAAAATGAACAAAAATCTGCCAAGCCACACAGAAGGAGGAACTAAATCTTCATACCACCTTTCAATACATCTAATTTTGCAATGAACACATCACAACTTTTTTTCAGTTACTCTGGAGTGCATGCAAACTGAAAGGTGGGAGTACATTTTCAAGCAAGCTGAGGCCCATATTGATTTGAGCTGATACGTGTGGTTTTTTCCATAGTTGAAGAGTTAAATGTCTGTGCCATTTCTGGTCCCTACACTTGTAAAACTCAGTTTCACATCTTTTCACTTAAGACAGGGGTTTTGCAATTATCTCCACCTAGACGAATTCTAAGCTGCTGGATCCTTATATCCAACATATTTACCCAGGAGTTCTGCCTGGCTTTAGTCACTGTAACAGCCACCTGCAACCACTGATTCACAAACAGAAACCTCCTCCTTCAAAATACATTGTTGCAAATAAACTTAGAAAGTGAAAAAGTAAGTTTTAAAAACTTTTAAATTATTACTGTCTTTCTATCTTACCTGCCACTTATTATGCCAACATATTAATATAGCAAATATCCCCATAAAGCAGCTAATAAACATCAATAACTTAATGCATTGACTCTAAATTCATTGTCAATCTTATGTACCTTGTTAACTATAACCTTTAGCTTAAAAAAATTTAGAATTATATACAGACAGATTGAAAATATGCTAAATAAATGAATTTATGAAGAAAATTGAACCAGATTTTGATTTAATCTGTGTGTACAAAGCTAGAAGCATCTACAAAACCATGTATTTTATCAAGTACATTGTTACTGAGGTCAAGAAACTTGGTCAGTTCACTTATGCATGCACACACTAGCTAACATAGAGCTTCAGAGTCAAAACTTCATTGCATTAAAACTTCACAAAGTGCCAGTCTTCATCCAAGTCTGAAGAATCAAAAGTTGTATTTTCGTAACATCAATTAGACAGAATATTACTCCATGCATGGATAATCTTCATCACAACATGGCTAAAGAAACTAAAGATGTGTCGTTCATACAGAAGTCACTGCACCTTTCAAAAGGCATCATTACAGCTACTTATGTCTCTGTGGTCTTGTTTTATTCCTGTCCCAATTTGCATCAGACCCCAAGAGCCTGGTGTAGTTTAGAAGAATTATGTGGACAAGGGTAGTGTCAAATGGAATCAACTGCATCAGTGGACATCTGCTTACAGGAGTAGGGCAGACATCCTGTCTTTTTCTGTCTAGCTATATAGTACATTAGATATGTCAGTGAAAACACATTTAATTCTTGTATAGGCCTTATACCTATTTTTACTGTCAATCCTAATATTTTAATGCCATTAGGTAACACAAACCAGAACTCAAAACATTTTCCACACTGTGCAATCCAAATTCAAATCTAAGATCCACTGTGTTCTGAATCTGCACAGTGTCTACACATGAACTTTTCACAGAATTTGTTTTGTCTTTCTAGCATAAACAAACTACCATCAGCTTGTTTCAATATATACAAATTCTATATACCATGATCCCTCATCTTGCATTCCCCATCCCTGAAACATCTGAATGCTTCTCAATGTATTTGCTTTGATTTTCATTAGGAAGAATACAAAAATAAATTTTTTTTTAAAGCTTTTAAAATAAATATGTGCTAGGTATTAATATACTTGAAGCAGAGGGTAGGCTTGAAGGACTTCCTTTCACAACTTAGGCCAAACTTCAGGAAACTTCTATCCCTTCCACAGGTAAATTACTTTTGCTGGAATGACGTGTTAAGCACTAGCATAACTGTCAGCAGAAACTACACTCACTGTCAGAACCAAGTGATCTGATACCCCCCAGTCCCCCCAAACCAATTTAGTTCAGCCAAATTAACAAAGTTCATCCAGACACAAGACCTGCATCAGATCCATAACCCTCTATCATCCAATCCCTCTATCATAAATCTCTAATGACAACCAATATTTAAAAAAAAAAGGATTTTGTTCTGCTGCTTCAGATACTTTAAATTTTAAATAGGGTCTTATTGGACTAGCTTTCACCAGCTGCCAGCAGCATTGTACATTCGATGAACATAAACTCCAAACATATTTCTGTATTTAAACATGCAAAGTTGGCAGAAGGGAAGACTCTTTACTTTTCCTAAACTTGCTTTACAACAGCTAGGGACCTGCACCCACTTTGTGCTCTCCACTGCAGCATGATTCCCCCAGCTTCCCAAAATGCATCGAAGAACTGAGGTTGCATTGTGTTCGTATCCTTGGATTCAGTAAAAACCCGCATGGAGAGCACCTCCAGGTAAAGTCAGTGCTTAAGCCAGCCTGTCAAAACCCAGAGACGGCAGTTTCACCCATCCACGTCTCCAAAACATTACAGTAGCAGTAGATGCTACTCCAAGACCAGAAAATAAGGTCCGACACCTCTCGCCCAGCAGCCCTCAAGTGTGCCTCTCCCCTTGAGCCCCGGACCCACACGTGCCTCTGCCCGCGAACGCCAGAAGTCCCACCGCGGTTCCGGCCGCAGCAGCCGAGCGCTGGCGGGAAGGGCTACCAGGCTCAGCAGGGAAAAGCCAGCGCCGTTTCCCCCACGGTCAAAGTCCCTCCGACCCCAAACCAGGGCCTCTCCCCTGGCTCGGACGTGGGAGAGATACCTCTAGGCGAGGGGCACCGATAGCGACGCTTTCTCCCAACCCCTCGCCCACCCCGTCCCAAGGAAGGGAAAGGCGGGAGAAGGGAGCCACTTACGGAGCCTGGCCACGGCTCCCTGCACTGGCAGCGGGTCGCGCTGGGCTGCGCAGAGCAGAGGTCTGGTAGCAACAGCAGTGGCCCTGAGCCGGTGTACTCCTCCCCTCAGGAAGCACCCATGCGACACGTGCGAGGCAAAGAAACCCCGCCCCACTGACCCCCGCCCCGCGCTCCCGATGATTTGTTCCCTGCGGAGCCCAGGCAGCTGTTTCAGCTGAGTGGCGCGGTGGTGCAGCGGGGTGCTGGGGTACCCCGTGTTTTGCGCCATGTCCTTGAGGAAGGAAGTCTGGGAGGCAGCCCTGGGATCGATGCTCGCATAAGAGCCATCACCGGCTCCCTCCCGGCCGTTACAGAGACCCTTGCACCTCCCGATGGTCGAGGAGCAACCATTACAGTTCCACCCACCACTCGCTTCCATTCCTCATTACCAACATTCACTGGAGTTCTCTAACCTAGTTTTGCCCTGAGTGCTTTGGACGAGACTGGTGAAGGGGCTGGAGGGGAAGCCATACGAGGAAAGGCTGAGGGAGCTGGGACTGTTTAGCCTGAAGAAGAGAACATTCAGGAGGGATCTTATCGCCCTCTACAACTACCTGAAGGGAAGTTGTAGTCAGGTAGGGGTTGGGCTCTTCTCCATGGCAGCTAGTGACAGGACAAGAGGCCATGGCTTGAAGCTGCAGCAGGGGAGGGTTAGACTGGACATTAGGAAGCACTTCCTCATGCAGAGGGTGATTGGGCTCTGGAATAGGCTGCCCAGGGAGGTGGTGGAGTGAAGTGGTAAGAATGAGATTTATCTTAAGCTCCTCTTGATCACTTGAGTCTTGCCCCTTTATTTCCCTCTGTATTAAACAGAGTCACTGTGGCTCTTCTCCTTGGCAGCTAGTGACAGGACAAGAGGCCATGGCTTGAAGCTGCAGCAGGGGAGGGTTAGACTGGACATTAGGAAGCACTTCCTCACGCAGAGGGTGATTGGGCTCTGGAATAGGCTGCCCAGGGAGGTGGTGGAGTGAAGTGGTAAGAATGAGATTTATCTTAAGCTCCTCTTGATCACTTGAGTCTTGCCCCTTTATTTCCCTCTGTATTAAACAGAGTCACTGTGGTGGAGTGGTGGAGTCACTGTCCCTGGAGGTGTTTAAGAGAAGATTGGATGTGGCACTGAGTGGCATGGTTTAGATGTTGTGGTGTATTGGGTCATAGGCTGCACTTGATGATCCTGGGGGTCTTTTCCAGCCTTGGTGAT
>VWZO01011573.1:28690-51494 GCA_013396975.1 Bucco capensis | reverse complement strand
CCCTATTTTGTAGAGGACTTACAGGTTGCATATATTCCCTTCTCTTTCATTTTTTGAATCTAAATATCATTTGTTCTTCAGTCAAGGAGTTGCCTGTCTTAAGTATAGTTCTTTCCACAACAAGTAACAATATTCCTTACAATTAAAAAATTAATGCTTAATAGTGTAGGTTTCAGCTATTAGACCAAAGGACTTTTCCTCTGTGAAGGTTCCACCTGAAGCAGTCATGTGTGCATCTTCCTTTGTCAACACTGCCTATAAAGTGTGAAAGCAAATATTTACATCCGGCATTAATGGGGATATGAAATGCTTCAACCCAAAATAGGAATAAAAGACCAGATATTATCTTAGCCCTAATTATATCGCATTGCTCTGTTAACAGCTGAAATANGAAAAGGCACTGAGGAGGAGCATGGAGGAGCTCCTCCCTGGAGCTTCATTCGCCAAGCCTAGCCACGATGATGACTCTCTCAGTCACTGTTGTGTCTTTGAAATGCTGACAGATCTAAAAGTACTTTTTTAAAAAGCAGCAGTGTCACAAACCTCAGCATGCACCTTTCTGAGGGGTCTAGCAGTCCTGCACAGATGCAGCTTTCCTTTCATTTAATGGAAAGTGCCTTACTGCTGACTGTGCAGCCAAGGTGAAGTGCCTGCTTTCTGAAGAGTTTGCATTTTGGGGGGTCTCAAACTCAGATTGTCAGCCTTCAATTTATCACTAGCCACTTGTAAACACTTTTGTTCTGATTCAGATGTTTCGCACGTACTAATGTATCACATAATTGAAATAAATACTTATTCCACCTGCTGGTTTTGCAGCCTCACAGGGTATCCCTGTCCTACAGTCAAATGTGCAACTGCAGCTCACAAACATACTTACCACAGGCTAGCTTTAAACCAGCTAGACCAAAAGCTAGTGGAGTCATGGAGCTCGGTGCTGACAACAAACATGCCCAAGAATTCTTTTATTAATCAAAGATTCCTGAGCATGTTTGGAATCAGCAATGAGCTCTGTATCTCCATGACTACAGGCAAATGGACAAGAATTAGTCCAGGTGAATGAGATCCCTGCTGCCATCACTATGCTCTTAGGCACTGCCTAGACTGCTGTATGGAAATACTTAAAAGTACCTTTGTTGCCCTTGTTGAAACTAGGGCATTGTACAGCTCCTTTTAAATGTAGATCAAATTCCATCTTTAATCTGGCTAGGTTTTGCCTTTCTCCTTCTACAGGGAAACTCAGAACTGCAAATGTGAAAGATGCTAAGCATCTCTGTTTCAGCTCTCAAACTGTGAGTCTCCTACTTTGTGTGGTCATGCAGAAGGCCAAGCTGATGAAATAGGACGTGCAAAATCATGTTTGGGGAGTGACTGGTGACTTAGCACTACATAAGTGAACTTATGGCTCAGAGAACAATTTTCTGTATAAATCATGGACCATTCTCTTCAACACTCATGTTCCCATGTGATTGGACTGCTTCTACTTTTAAATTCTCAGTAGAATTTCTCATTTTCCCTTTTCTGGATATTTCAGGTGTAGTAGGGAGTGTCATCAGAATTTTTTCATGATGCACATCAATCATTCAGAGAAATTATATTATAGGCTACAGGGAACACTGTGCAGTCAAAACACTGGCAACAAGAAAGTTATTTGCTTTTTTCCCTCTGCCATGGTTTTGACTAAATATTCTTTTCTGCATTAGTAAATGATGCATGTGATGCATAAAATCTTCTGAATACTATTGAAAGATACTTTTGGGGTAACCAGATTTGTAAACACAACAGTTGTACTAAGTCTTATTTGTGATTATACTACATTTCATGTTGGCAGCCAGTTGCTAAAATAATTTAACACAACAGAATAAGTTATTCTCACCAAATCTGTGATATAAAATTAGTTTTGTGGAACTTCCAGTTACCCTGCTTGTTCTTGCTGCACTGTATGTGTTGTTTCTGCTTGTATAAAAAATATTCTTTCTTCACTCCACTCTTCAGCTGGTAATAGCAATGAGATTTTTATCAAATGTACAAAACAAAGGTAAAAAATGATGGCTTATCCTCTTTTTTCTGTGGTCTTCAATCTTTCATTTGAGTGATACAATAGTGCAATAGAAATGTTGGACTGGGTTCTCATTCTGTAAATTAGACTCTATTTCCCTGATAAAGTATTCCTTTCACCTTTCTGTTTTTCACAAGTTATTTGTTTGTTTGGTTGAGGTTTTTTTCATTGTTTCTATTCTGAGTATTGATTGTCCTGCCAGATGTATGCACAGGAACAACTGTTGAAGAGATAAATATTGATATACTTAATGAACACAGATATTAAACAAAGTCTTGAATAGAAAACATGTAATTTTCCATTTAAACACTTCAAGTAGCCTTATTTTCCCAGTTTTCAATCTGCTGTTAGATGGTTTTCATCAAATCAAGTAACTAGACTGAAGTATGAAAACACAATGGGCAGTCAGTGAGAATGAATAGGATGCCTTGGTGGTACAGGAAATATCCACCTCTTTTCCTCTGGATTTCAGACTGCTCTGTAGATGTTTGGGAAACTTTTAACAATTGTTGCATATTAGCAGGTGTCTGTACTACTAATTTCTACAATCTTATCATAAGTCTTAAACCACTTTCTTCAGCATCTTGAGTCTAAATTTGGGGAAAAAATCTCTTGCACTCTAAAGAAAAACCCAGAAAACACATATGTTAATAGAATTGAGGGTCAGAAAACAAGGCTCTGAGCAGAAACAAAATTTAACATTGAAAAACCTGATGACTTTGAGTAAACTGTCCCAATTTCTGGAGTCTCACATACTTTTAGATCCAGGTGACAATACTGACTGTAACTAATGTGTATAGCAGAATATAGGATATTAGCCCAGACTTAGAGGTCATTAATACATTATACAGAAGGGCTCAAAAAGCAGAGAGGCAAGGTGGCAAAGAGAAAAATGAGAAGGAAAGAATAAATGTCTCTAACCAACCCAATATCCCTAACAGAGGCATCACACCTTATAAAATAATTTTTGCTTATGAGTGCTTAGCTATGGGAGTATTAATTCTATTAATAATGTTTTCAGGGAAATTTTATCTGAAGAAAGGTGCTTAGTTGTCCCTTGTCCTTATGAACCTCCTCCTCCTTCACTACCTAGTTCATGGCACTGTTATTCATAGTCAGTGATTCTGTGAGGAATGCAAATGCCATAAAAATGAAGGTGTTCTTCCTCAAAGACAGGTTAAAACCCATCAGATCATGAGAAAATCACTTGACAGAAGAGAAGCTTGAAGTTTTGGCTGCCTGGAATACACTTAACCACTAGATAAATAAGGGCTTTTATTATGCAGGACAGATTGTCCTTTAAACTTCTTAAATACAAACACAGAAGGGAAAATAAGTTTGCAAAGGAAAAAAAAGAGACCAACCAAAACCCAACACAACCAAAAACCCAATAAATGTTTTTAATCTGTATTAATAAATAAAACCCACTGTATATATTAGACTGAACAACTACAAAAGAACATTTAAATAAATCACAGAAAAGTAGTGTATCTCTGTAAATAACACATTATCCATTTGCAGAGAAAAAAAAAGGTATGTAGATTTAAAAGTATATTTACTTGAACAGTAGATGACAATTATTTTTTTTCTTTCCAGTAGTTTGGAAGTTTATTTTCTTTAGAGATCTTGGCTATGCAGAGTCAGAAATGAATTATTGCTTTTCCATAACAGTACAAAAAGGTTCTGGCAAGAATTCTCTTCATGTGCAGAAGCAGGCCTGCCATTTGAGACTTCAGGGGGGTGTAACAAGGGGAGGGTAAGGGGGAGTGGCAGGAGAGCTGCAATCAAATTCTGTTTTCCAGTGAACAACACTGAAGAAAGCACTAAGTCCCTCTAGCAACCTATGGCAAGTCTCAGGTGTTGAGCAACTGAGGCCATGTCAGTGAAACTTCTGAAAGTAGAAGGTGCATATGCCAAGAAACTTGTCCAGCCCCTACTAGCAAAGAAAACATACTTTTTGTTACAGTTATCAGCAGGTTGCTTACATATTAACCACTGCTTTATAGTCTCCTGGACACAGACACTGTTCACAAGCTCAACTTACTTTCTTCTAAGGTCAGAATTTGCCTAAGTACTTAAGGTTTGATTAGCCTTAATGAATCACATGAGTTGCCTCAGTAAGATCTATTACTGAAACTGAAGCAGACAACGTGAGTTTTGGCACATGGGAAGAATGAAATGTGCCCTATGGCATTGTGAGGCTTGCCTTCTTTTCATCTCTTCTGCTTTTCCACATGACCTGTGTATCAAATTGACACCTTCAGTTGTTGGAAGAAGTGAAGGAGGTAATCTTCTAAATTAGGATGGTGGTGTGATTTTTTTATTTTAAAAGTCTTTCTGAGACATAAATGCAAGTTTTGCAGTCTGGACTGTGTAGATAGTTGTTGAGTTCAGAAACTGGATGCATTATTTAGGCATAGATGCATTAGATGCATTACTCACTAGAGTTCTGTAAAAAAGCAGAATCTGCCCGTGGAGGTTTCTCTGGTATTGGGAGCAGCAAAAAGAGAACAATAATTTACTATTCCAACAGAATTGAAATGCTAAGGCTTAAAATTGAACTCCTTCCCTAAATATTGTCCTGCAAGAGGGATGCTGTGGGGTACTTTTAGCATGATCAGTTCTGCAATCTCAGATAGATTCTGAACCACAACTTTTTCTTCTTTCCCAGCATCAGCAGTGCTCATGGACTGTGTGACTTAATATCCTCAGACACTTAGCTTTCTTAAAGAGTCTGAACTTTCAGTTTAGAGGGGGAGGAAGTATCTTGGCTGTGATTTAAAAAGAAAGCTCAGATAACTAGATACAGATGCTGTCTCACTGATCTTCTGGGATTCCTGAAAAAACCCTCACACTTGAGAACAACTTTTTGTATAGATACTCAGGTTACCTTTTAACAAACAAGTGTTTGATTCTGGATTTTGGTAGCTATTAATCTAAAGCTTAGTGTCAGTGAAGTTAGCTTTTTCCTGAAATGCACACTTGTATCTCTTTAAAGTTGAGTCAGGCCCTTCTGCACTACAAGCCATTTGTGCAGAGTGGACACATTGGGAGAAACTCCATACTTTTTAGTCAGATAGTTCATGTCAAAGGCAATTCTACATCAATGCCATTGGTCTTAATTAATTAATAGACCTTTACTTTGACTTGCAGCATGTATTTCTCCAGAATTTTTCCTAGAGCTCCTACCTAGTAGGAGCTTTCCTCCATGAGTTCCTGTGATTCATCATTTCTGTGTCACTAAGAGAACTGGCCAAAATTTTTACGAAATCACTTTCCAGACTAAAGCAATACTTTTGTTCAGTTTTCCCAGGAAGATTCAACTGACCTTTGGGTTGCTGTGTAGTCCCCCACACAGTTATTCTTCCCCTTCTCCGTGGCCAAAGATGTGAGAGAACTTCCCACAGGAAAAGGGTGGGAGAGAGCAGCCAGATGTGGAAGACTTAAACAGCCCTTCTGCCCTTGGAAAAGAAGGATTATAAATATATACTGACACATTTTTACATTCAGCTCTGCCTAGCATGGTGGGAAGTTGTCTGAATCATTCAGTTCCAGTTATACCACTGGGGAAACCATAATGTCAGCCTACTCTGCTCCAGCTCTGCACAACAGCAGTGTCCATTAATTACTGAAATATTCCTAGAGGAAAATAATGTTTACAATGGGGGCTTGTCATTGACTACAGAGAAGCCACAGATTCTCTGACTAGGTACATTATGTATGCCTTTGCTCATCTGTGTTTACATGTACATACTTTATGTATAAATATACATTATACACATATGCACTCTGAAGCTGATGGAAAGAATAACATGCTTGCAGCTACCTTTTGATGAGAAAAACAATTCTGAGGTGGTAAGGAAGAATGCAAAATGTTTAAGATCTCACACATAATTTCTCTTCATATTTTACAACATTTACTATTTGGAAGTTGCTTCTTAAAAGAAAAATATCACCTAGTTAACTTCCTATGACTGCCAGTGGATTTTGGGTTTGACCTTTCTGTTCACTGCCTCCTTTAAGGCAGGCATCAACAAAATGGTTGAATTTTTCCATGCCTGTGGTTACTATTCATCAGTACAAGGTGACATGATCATTACAAATGTATCCTGCAATATTCTTTGAAGTCATCAGAGGAAAGCTGTTAGTAATTCTTAGGTGTTATTCATATGATGGATTTGTATGGTCCACCTTTCTTCACACTGCTATTCATTTTCTAGAATAAAAAGTATGGTTCATACACTATTGTTTTTTCTTTTGTTCTTTTGATACCCAAAATGTCCAGATCTTAACTGAGCAACAAGTGATGGAAGAATTTATTTTTCTCATGGCATCAATACTCATACTTTATCCCCTTTAACCACCCACATATGTAACTATTGTCCTTCAGGATGAGGTGAGTTGATGTCATACTTTATGCTAAGGGAAATTTTTCTTTAATTAATACTTATTAAATTCATTAATCAATGTGAGAGACCAGCCTGAAGAAGAGGAGACTCAGGGGTGACCTTATCACCCTCTACAACTACCTGAAGGGAAGTTGTAGTCAGGTAGGGGTTGGGCTCTTCTCCATGGCAGCTAGTGACAGGACAAGAGGCCATGGCTTGAAGCTGCAGCAGGGGAGGGTTAGACTGGACATTAGGAAGCACTTCCTCACACAGAGGGTGATTGGGCTCTGGAATAGGCTGCCCAGGGAGGTGGTGGAGTCACCATCCCTGGAGGTGTTTAAGAGAAGATTGGATGTGGCACTGAGTGGCATGGTTTAGATGTTGTGGTGTATTGGGTCATAGGCTGCACTTGATGATCCTGGGGGTCTTTTCCAGTCTTCGTGATTCTGTGATTCTGTGACCTCTGAGAACCTGGAGGAGCTGTATCTTTTCCTAGGTTTAAATCTGGTAACTGTGGTGAACTCCTAAGTTTCTACTGGCCTCTGAAACAAATACAAGACCTGAGACTCAAGGAAGAACTTGCAGTGCTTGTTTTAACCAAATCAGCTTTATTTGAGTAAAATGTTCTGCTGGATGCAAACTGTGGAGTGGTAGAAGCTCATTTGAGTTCAGAGTTGCAAGCACTGAAAAGCTAGAAAATGTGATTCTTGTACTGTTAACAAGATTTGTTTTGTCACTTATGCTGTACTAACATTAAGGGTAACAGGTCCAGTGATTCAAATCACTANTTTCCAGCCTTGGGGATTCGGTGATTCTGTGAAATAGCAGAAGGAAAAGCTTAATTTGGAACATTTCCTATCTACAGAAGTACAAACAGATGTACATTACATTTTTTAATGATGACTTTTCCCATCTGTAAGGTCCTCCATAGAACAGGGGGGAAGAATGTGTCCCTCAGAGATGATTTACAACTGTAGCCACTTAAGCAGGAGGAATAAATATTCTCTAAGGGGGAAAGCATTGAATATTGACTTCCCACATGCAAACATGGAAAGACCTCCTCAGCACAAAAGCTGCAATCGTTACCTTTCTCAACAATGACTTTCTACTATTCCAAGTTAAGGTTCCTTGGTTTAGTGCATTAATTAGTTGCAATATTTTATATGAATCTTCCTGCACATAGTAATCAAATCACTGTTTTAGTCCCTTTAATTGGTTAGTGGACTATACTTGCACAGAAATGCAAAAATACATCTATATTTGCTTTATACATTATAATTTTGTATTCTTTGTTCTTTACCTTTGTTCAAACACTGTACAAGACACAATATAGTAAGCACACTGAAACTGCAAACAAAAATCTAGTCAAGAGACTGCAGAGAGCTGCCAGCTGTCACAGCAATATTGCTCTTATCAAATGCTGCCTTGTGATGTGTATATACTCTACTGCAATCTGCAGTGTATAAACTCTGAAAAGAGTTTTTATTCTGACAAATTGAAGGCTGATGGGAGATATAATTGAAACATATATTTCAAAGGGTAAGTTTTGGGGAAAGAGAACTGTTTAGATTGGCAAAAGATGTTGGCATAAGAATGCTATGAATACCTTTTGACTGGGACATATGAGTCAGTATCTAATTCTTTGTAGAAGTGGTGGTGGAGGAAATAAAGTAACTGGTCTTATAATGGAGCTAGCTGAATTTATGAAGAATATCATATAATGGAGTAGTTCACAATAGCTTAGGACTAAACACGATGATCTAAAAGGTCCTCTTCAGTCCTTTGTCTTTCTGAAAGGATGACTATATTTCTAATTACTAAAGTAGTTTTAGAGAGCACTGTCTATATTTATAACATCCCCTGGGAAACATTAGGACTGAGCACAAGGATTTAGAGATAATTCATATTTTTATTTTTTATGTATGCTTTTTAGAAGAATCAGCACACATGGATAGGATTTTTTTCCCAGCAGAAAGAGTGCAAGAAAGAGGGATTGGGCTAGGACTACCCAAAGAAGCAAGACATCCAACACAGAACAGAACTAAACTAGTTACAACAACACTGAAACCATTGGGATTAGCAACTTGGCTCTAAATGCTATTTCAGACACAGAATTTAACACCCTTGCAAATGACTGTTGGACACTGGCTCTGCTGGCCTGAAAGAAATTATTTGCAGTGTAATTTGATTCATCACTGCTTACTGTCACAACTAATATAGAGCATGACCTACTAATCTTGGTATTGAAGGCCTTCCAGTCCCAAGCTTTGTGATATCCAGTTTATTTAAAAATAGAAGATTTCTAGAGCTAAAGCTAAAGTGGTTTGTAGTCAAGCATCTCTTGCAGTACCTGTAGTAAATGTCTGCAGGTGTACACAGGCCAGAAAAGGTACAGCTCTCTCCCTGTGACTTACAACTTATTCTTTTCCTAAGAAATCCTAAATTTATGCAGCTTTCCCAAAACTGACAAACTGTGTTCAGGGAAGGTACTTCAGGCTACATGATGCAATGTAAGAGCTCCCCATAACCAGATTCATATGAGCAGCTTTTTGGTCACCAGAGCACAAAAGCTCTAAGTTATCCCTCTGGAAGGGTATTGCAGAACCTCACTGCTCTGATGTTCAAAGATATTCCTGCTTCATTCCAAGATGAATCCACAGACAATTTATACTATTTTTTTCTTTTCCAAATGCCAGTACTATCCTCTGGTTTCAATAACTTTCTACCTCCTTTCCTCCTCAAATATATTTGCAGGAAATAATCATATCCTTTCTCCACTTTCATTTTACCAGGCTCAATAAGTGTAGAGGTTTCAGTCTTCATATCCCAGATCAAGCTAGCCTTTTCTTACACTTACTCAAAGTTAGTTCCTATTTCTTGAATACAGATGAACAAAACTGTAGAACTTCATATAGGAGCTCACCAGGGCCTAGTAAGGACACTGATACTTCTTATGTTTTTACATGGAGCTCAAACAAGGATTGTGTTGTCTTTTTTGTGTCTGAACTATAATTTGCAGAAAATTTCTCATCTATTATAAACTGCTGGCTCATGGAAGCATGAAAAATGGAGGGTGATTAAACCTTTGGCTTTTATTTAAGCAGGAGGACCTTAAGACAGGGAGATAACTGAAGCCTAGATTCAGACAAGGTTGCCTAAAAGTAGAATTATGACTCCGTGCTAAAATAATGGAAGAAGAGTTCAAAGTGTTAATCCTGAATCTTCAGTACAGCAGAACTTCAGAAATTTGGTAGGAAAACATTATAGAAAGCCTGGATAGAAGCAAGTGAAAAAGAAACAGGATTACATGGTGTAGCCATGAAGTTTTAACTGGCATCACCCGAGTGAAAGGGAAAGGAGCTGCAGTAGAGAAAGAAAAAAGTAACTATATAATTTGGTTTAGAAAAGTAAGCTCAGGAAGAGAAAGCCTGGATTGCTCCTGAGAGATGTTATTGGAGTTGAAAGAGTGCTCAGTGGTCATGAAGAAGGAGAGGCAGGAAATATAGACAGTGATGTGATCTATATCTATACATCCCTGATGCTACCTGAAGCAAGGAACAATTAGTTTCAGAATCCTTTAGGTTGTATTTATCTATTTTAACAGTGAGTTACCACTATATAGTTGAACTGTAAATCCTGAATCCTCCAGGAGTGTAGCTCCAGGAATAGATGTAGCTCAGATGCTGGAGAAGCTGAAAATTCACTGGTTCTATGAAGACTAGTACTCTCAGAAATGGATTACAAGTAAAAAAAGTCCATACTCAGGAAACATGAGAGTGGAGAGAGGAAGGAACAAATGAAAAAAAAAAAAGAAAATAAGAAGCCAGTGGAATCTGTGAATGTCAATGGGACTCAGATGCAGGAACATGATGAGTACCCAACCAAACACCCTCAGATTCATATGGCAATCAGTCATGTTTAAGAAATAAACTAAGATGCTATAAAAGTGTATTAACCTTCATAGAAATTGCCACAAATACACTATTTTGCAGGACAGTAAAAATGATAGCTATGTATTAAAAAGCCATAAACTGTCATTTCTACATGGTCCTTTCAAACCATAAAGAATAATTCTGCTTTAGAGTGATAACCTTGTTCAGCCAGTATGATGCTTCTGTATTCCTGCTGTCTTTTCACAGGGATAGGATTTCAGGAGTTTCAATGGTAGAGGAGACTTTTTGTGGCCATGTTTCTTCTAGCAACTTCTTGCCAAATAGCATGAAGCTAGATTTTGAACTCTCCCAGCTTCAAGAGTGTACTGAACAGGTAAATTTCAAACACTCTTAGTGGTAACCAACAACCTTCCCATACCAAACTATTTATAACTTCTAACACTGACATGAATTCATTTGCATTTGACCACTCTGTGAATCTGACCATACTCTGACCATTCTGTCAGTCGATAGGAGGCATTATGTCAGCAGCAAAAATATTTGCAAAATATTTGGCAAAATATCCTTGCCAAGTGCCAGCTGTTTACTCACATCACTAGATCAGTGCTTTCTTGTCTTTTGACACCTGGCTAGCAGCCAACTCTCTGGGTGTAGATTTGCAGTAAGCTTTTAAATTTATAGTAGCTGATGAACTATCATTGTATTTCATAGAATCCTAGAATGGGCAGGTTGGAAGGGACCTTAAAGATCATCTAGTTCCAACCTCCCCACACTGAGTAGGGATGCCAATCACTAGCCCAGGTCACCCAGGGCTGCATCCAGCCTGGCCTTGAACACTGCCAGGGATGGAGCATCCACAGCCTCTCTGGGCAACCTGGGCCAGTGCCTAACCACTCTCTGGGGAAAGAACTTCTGTAAGAAGCTGCTGCTCTGTGAATATGGACTGTGCCTTTTTCTGCTTTGAAAGCATTTACAGCATCTCTTGTGTGCAGATTCTCTAGTCTCTAAGAGGTTATGCTCAAATTGCAGTTTGTTGTTCAGGTGAGGCTCTCACTTCCTCTACACAGTGGCAAAAACTTCTGGGAAACAAATGATCTTTCAGAGCTCTCTCACCTCCCCCCACACACACACTCTCCTCACTTCCCACCCTCATCCCATTACCACATTCACTTCCTTGAGATGTTAACAAGGAAAACTGACTGCCTTTGAAAATCAGACCAGGTACAGGTTGCTGCCCATTACATTTTTTATGACTCTCCAGTTTTGTGGGAAAAAACTGCCATCAGAGCACATAGAAATTGGCCAAAAGATTGAGAATGTTAAAAAATAGAATACAATAAAAAAAGCTAACAAAAATTTAAGACTTTCTGTATTGCTAGGCACACTTCCAACACGTCAGTTGGTTCAGCATGGACTTTCCCATGCCTGGTATAGAAGCCAGAAGTGTTACTGCACATTCATAGTTAGCCTTTACAAGCTGTGTCAGCCTTCTTGTCCACAGGAACTGATGCTCACATATGGGGGTAGGGGTGGATCTGGCAGTGCAATGTGGGAGCAAGCTTCTCTCAGAGAAATCTGAAAGTGATGAAGGTCATCCAAAAGTGGCTCAGACTGTCACTGTCACTCCAGCTTGCAAGAGGAGCTTCCCACTGAATTTGGTGCCAAGTCTTGCCTAGCTTATCAGAATGCTTTCATAGGAATGTGGTTTAGCAATATCACAAGAGGTGGATGGATGTTATTCCTCTTTTAAACTACAGGGGACAGTATGAAAGACATTCACATGAAGAACTACAGGCTTCTAACTTAGTCTTCCTCTCTTGGCACCTCCAGAGCATTAGTCACAGCAGCAATGCAATTTAAATGCACTGACTGAATCCTTTCAGTCTATGTTGTGGAGCTAGGCACAGTCTGAAAATCCCTTGTGATCTCCTGTGGCCCCTGGTGCCATAACTGTGCCCACAGCAGAGGGAGCATTGGTTTCAATTTTTGTAAGGTGCTGCATGCCCCCTGGAAAGTGCTAATGCACTTTAATCCCTCCTTTTAAAGTCCCTTGAGTCTGGGTGAGTTCAGTGCATTGCAAAATTACATTCTTAATCAATAAATAATATTTTCCATTAAAAGGGAAAGAGTAGTTTAGGGTGAAGGAGAGTGTGGGATTGTTCAGAGAAGTGAAGACTTGCAGCTGCCTTATACAATGTATCATCCAGCAACAATAACAGAAACAGATTTTCTATTCTTAGCACTACTTAACATACATTTTTTTAAAATAAAACTTGGAGGAAACTTGGGTATACTCCCTCCCAACAATACTGTAATGCATTTGTTATGATTTCTTCTGCTGAATAGGGGCTTTCATCCTGTTCTCATTCACACCCTCCAAATAAGGCTAATTTTAGCAAGATGTTTTTAAAAAGAAGTCTCAGACTTGCCACTATTTAGTTCTATGCCAGAGGTTATGTTCAAGACAAGAAAGGGTGGAAGAAAACATCTGAAAAACATATAATTTTTCCTAGTTTTCTCTTTTTGAAAACAAGGAATGTCTCAAGTTGTACAGATCAGAAAAGTCACACAGAGAATAAGCAGCTACTTCACATACCAACGCCAGTAAGAACGAGTATACATTGAAAACATCAAGCTGTGTAGTGCAGCTGACACGCTAGAGGGAAGGGATGCCATCCAGAAGGACCTTGACAGCCTGGGGAGGTGGGCCCACACCAACCTCATGAAGTTCAACAAGACCAAGTGCAAGGTCCTGCATCTGGGTCGGGGCAATCCCAAGCATCCATATAGGCTGGTAGGCACAGTCTGAAAATCCCTTGTGTTCTCCTGTGGCCCCTGGTGCCATAACTGTGCCCACAGCAGAGGGAGCATTAAACTCATTGCCCACGGGAAAGGGTGGGGAGTGATAGCCATGTTCCTAGAATCCTTGCATGGGTAGGATGAGCTCATTAGCCTTCTGGCAGTCATCCTAGGAGAAGGACAACTNAAGGGACACAAGGATGATCAGTGGGATGAAGCACCTCTTCTATGAGGACAGGCTGAGAGAGTCGGGATTGTTCAGCCTGGAGAAGACAAGGTTCCAAGGAGATCTTATTGTGGCCTTCCAGTGTCTGAAGGGGGCCTACAAGAAAGCAGGTGAGGGACTTTTTAGGACGTCATATAGTGATAGGACTAGGATTAATGGACATAAGCTTGAGGAGAGTAGATTTAGGTTGGATGTTAGGAGGAAGTTCTTCACCATGGGGGTGGTGAGATACTGGAACAAGTTGCCCAGAGAGGTGGTAGAAGCCCCATCCCTGGAAGTTTGTAAGGCCAGGATGGATGGGGCTCTGAGCAACCTGATCTAGTGGGAAGTGTCCTGGCCCATGGCAGGGGGGTTGGAACTAGATAATCTTTAAGGTCCCTTCCAACCTTGACAATTCTATGATGCTATGAAAACTTCTGTGCCTTAAACTGCCAAGTTAAAAGCAAATTAAAAAAACCACCAACCATTGGTAGCATTCAGAGTACTACACAATGCATTTTACAAAACAGGAAAATAACATATAGTTTTGTTATTCTTTTGCTATGCTAACTGGTTATCTCTGACTACTCTGTTCAACATCTGCCAAGTGATATGACAGCTGTAAATTCTCAGGAAAAAATAATCATTATATCTACTATGCTCCAACAAATATCTAGCATCGAAATCTGTCAAAAACCCTGTAAATCAAAATCTGGATTTAATTAAATGTTATGAAATCAGCTTTTGGGGTGGAATCCTGGACCTGTTCAATTCAGTGGGAGTTTCATAGGGGAAGGGTGCACCTCTATTGTGTTCCAATATCTACAGTTACCGAGGTGATGTAAAACCTTAGTATGCTTGTCACAAGAGAACTAGGGGTGAATTTATGAGAAGCACTCCCTGCTATAACATTGTTGCACCCTGCAGCAGAAAAGCTGTATGTCTCCTTGCTTGTTTTGCTCAAACCTGTGGAACAACATGGTTTGGCAGGTTGTCTTTCTATAGCAATTTTTGGATCAGAGCTTTGTCTCAGATAGCATGGTTTGCCTACATATACACAGACATTTCATTGCTGAACAATGCTACTTCAGCATACACTTTTCTGAAGACTTCCAGTGCTTGTGCCTTTCCTGCCATACCAGCAATGCATTTCATTGATTTTTGCAACTTGACTCCTCTATTCATCTGGTGAAGAGGGAGCTATCGTACTTCTCAAGTGCAGAGGGTTACTGGCTCAGAAAGCAGTTAATCCTGTAATTTGTTTCTAGTTAATAATACAAAAGCCATTTAGGAAAAGAAGAATCTGATTGCACAACTTCTGAGTACCCATTAAGCTGACCAGATGACAGACTGAATTCATAATCCCTTCAATATGTATCAACAAAGAACATAAAACACAGAAGAATTTGGCACCCACAAGTGGACTTCTCAAAGGTCTGCAAGTAATTCCACCTTCTACTTTGTAATTTACTTTATAATTTACTTTCTTATGTTAATAGTAATGTATTGGAACATATAGCAAATAGAATAATTGATTGATAAATTTTTAATGCAGTGAAAAATGAGTTTCTGATGGATGTCACTGTAGACTGTTAATATTTTCTTTTGTAGAAATTCTGGGACATGGTGTTTATTAAGTTTTATGCCTACAGTTACTGCATAGATCAAAATCTAACCAAGGTCACTGTTGCGAGGCAGAACTGCATGTGATTTAACAACTGGAAAATTACACAAGGTTCTAAATTACACAGACCTTGGATTTCTACTTCACTAAATCCACATCACATATTTCTATTTAAATAAGCCTCAAGGGCTTTGTTGGACTGTTTGTTTTTGTACTGTGAAACATACTGTTGTAACATATTTGGCAACATCAAATATGGAAAGAGATTCACACAATAGAAAAGAAGGCTCTCTGTAGTTTCATTTAGGCAGTTGCTAATGTATCATTAGCTTCTGCTTGCTTTTCCTATCAGTTACCAAAACTTATGTTTTGATGGTCACATTGAAATGGTCACAAAAAAAGTCACAATGACATATTATCTTTCACAGTAAAACTATACTTGTGTGTCAATAAGTGACAACCTAGCAAAACCACCATGTCTTCCCAAAAAGTACATTTCTGCACTGTTGAATCAACTCAGTTAAACTGCAGGCAAATCAATGGAGGGCCCTCTTATCTTTCTAAATTCAAGAAGTTTTTTACTGTCATCTGGAAAAATAGGAACCATAGAATATCTGGAGCTTTTTTTCAAAGGTATATTTTCTGAGGTTTAGGACATATAAATTCCATGTAGCAGGAATGTTTCTTATTTCCTCTGTGTTTATCTCATCTAGTTCACCTTTCTTCTGTCCATTTCTGCATTACACTGAGAAGCAAAGGCTAAACAAAATAACTATGTATATCCACATATAAAGAATTAAGGATAAAAAATTAAAAGTAACTGGAAAATGAAATATATTAATTAGCTCTTTTGCTTTAAAAAATATGCCAATAAAAGGCTCATCCAACAACCTTGCAAGAAGATAACACAAAAAGACAAACATCAAAGAGAAACAAATTTATCTTGATCCCCAGTGTATTCTTGCATGATTCTGCAAACACTTGTTGAACCTTCCCTCTTGTAAAATACAAGGTTAAGACTTCATTTATTTCAATGAAATATAAATATTTTCTAAGATTATAGGGATTGTAATACAGAAGCTATGCTTGCACAGTTGAAGATTTAGAGAAATTGTTCTCTGCAATTTATTTTCCATGTAACAGTATATAATGAACACTTCAGAAAGACATTTCTGAAGTTCAGTATGTGTGAAACAAGCAAGGGAATCTGTTCCCTGAACAGCAGTTCATGAAAGTACTTCTACCTTGTCAGTTGGGTAATCTGTTTTGCTCTTTCTTCCTTCGTCTTCCCCTGCACACTGGATGTAGTCAGAAATAGTGGAGCTAGATCTAGCTCTCAGGCACAGTCTGACAATCCCTTGTGTTCTCCTGTGGCCCCTGGTGCCAGAACTGTGCCCACAGCAGAGGGAGCATTAAACTCATTGCCCACGGGAAAGGGTGGGGAGTGATACCCATGTTCCTAGAATCCTTGCATGGGTAGGATGAGCTCATTAGCCTTCTGGCAGTCATCCTAGGAGAAGGACAACTCTGATTCCAAACCCGGGCAGATGGAGCTCGTTTAGCCCTGTAAGGCCTTCCAGCTAAGAGGTTAAACCTCCATCCTAAGGACTTGGCTGCCAGCGTCCAAGCTTGCTAGGCCCTGGCAGATGAAGCTTAGGACTAAAGGGTGGGTCCAGCTCTGCACATGCTGTGTCTCACCTAAAAAAAATCCCTAGTGCAGGCTCGAGGGTGCTATCTGCTATCCTCTTTTTATCAGCGCTTGGAAAAGGCGCTGAGGAGGAGCGTGGATGGAGCCCTCCCTGGAGCTTCATTCGTGAAGCCTAGCCATACATACGTACAGATCTAGCTCAGAGTTACTATGGGGCTTCTGGGAGAAAATTTCTGTAGTGGAGCACTCCTTGATAGCAGAGAAATATGTCTTGCCAAGTACTATTCTCTTTCCCTCTGAAACAATCCCAACATTTTCCCAGAGTATCCTGATCATGGAAAACCCCAGAGATGCCCATTTTCCTCATGAGAACCACCAAACACTATGCTAAAAAATACTGTTGATTTGGCCCTTATCTTTACTATGCTATTCATTCTCAGCAAGGAAAAAGATGCCTATGGGACACATATGACCTAAGGACTAGGAAAAAACCTCACAGTTTGTCAACTTTATTAGGAAAGAGCTGAAGATATTGACAGAGATAGCCAAACAGCTTTCTACTTTTTGCGTGTATCAGGCTCACCAAGGGGTCTGATTCACATTGAACACAAAGGCAGGTCAGGAGCCATAGCAGGTATCCTGGGGTAACTTGTCAAATGTTCACAGCACAAGAAGCTGTCATACCATATCCACAATAAGGAAGACATTACTTGAGGTGAGGATCCATGTCGAAAACTCTGGCCTATCTGGAATGTCTTAAACTTTGAGAGGCTTTCACAGCAGCTGCATCATTAACCTCTTCCCCAGCCACAGTCCTTGCAACATCAGTTAGGACAGAAAGGGGAAGAAACAGGCACCCTTTGCTGGGCATAACATGAATACCTCAAGCAGCTTCCAGGACTAGCTCCATATATATATACTAGCTGTATACAATGTATGTATTCTACATACATCATGTTGACATAGGAGAACAGGAGTCTGTAATGGCAGTTTCCTGTGCCTCATTGTCCTGGTTTGGGCTGGAGCAGAATTAATTCTGCTCCAGCCCAAACCAGGACACTCATAAAGCACTGTTAGCTTTGCTTTGTGACAGCTGTGGATGAAGTTTACAGTCAAACTGGTAATTTCCTAATGAAAATCATCCATACAGGCATGCATGTGTTTGTTTGCCACATCCTTGTGCTTCACTCTGCCAAAGTGATGCTGCTTCTAGGGATTATGGAAAACAGCTTTGCATAAATGGAAAAAGCCTCACACTGATTACAACTGGAAGGACCACCATACTGTTTATGAGTAAAAACATGTTGAAGTAGCATTGGATACACTTGTCCTTTTCAGCCGTTTTCACTAACATCTCCCTATAGTCCTACAAGCAAGGGAAACATCTGCCTACAGTTCAGTCACACTGGCAAGCTCCTCAATGCAAAGCATCCAAAGCTGCATCACTGCTGCTCAGTTGCTGTTTGGCATTGTCCAGACAGCACCCTGTACAGGTTTGCAGAAGGAAGGACCTCAAATGAAAGAAGGAGCAGGCCCTATGGAAGCAGATCATCTTCCTTAGGGAAATAGTCCATCTCTACCAGTGTGTACATTAATGGTGTGAAAATTTGATGCCTCAAGGCAAAGATTCATAAAGAAACCCAAAAGAAGCAAATAAGGTAAGAGATCAAGGCCACTGTGGAGGAGACACATGAGTTTTGTGATCCCATATGTTAAGGCACATCAGGCTCAGTTTCCTAATGTGGTCTCATGTTAGCCTTCTTCTTGAGGTAGCCACCAGACACCTCAAGTCCTCAAGTGTCCAGAGACAGCTTTGCTGCAAACTACTAACCCCACATCAGCTGGGAAGGAGGCAGTGCCAGGGCATGCACTCCATGGCCCAAACTGAGTGGAGAACAGCTGTTTGGAAGCCACATAGGACATAGCACTTAGTTAAATCCTTTTGAGAAGAAAGTTTCTTTTTGCTTTTTCTGTTCTTTGGACATACAGGCTTTTGTTTATTTTAATTGGCCAATTTGGTTCCACCATTCTTTATTTCTGCTGACTACACTAATATTTAATATGGTATTACATTCTTGACAGTGCTTACTGGCCATGTTGGCTAATGTATTATTACACCAAGTACAAAACATTGTAGAGTTTTATTTTGTAACTAAGTTCTGCAGTACTGTCTTACACCATGGATGGTATAAGGATATTTATTCTGCTTAGGCCTGCTCCTTCCCTCTTGGGAAGGAATATCTGAGGCCCATAAGAAGCAACAGATAAAGTGCAGCAGGTAGGTATAATTTTGCTGGCATTGGACTGCCAGTATCTAGTTTATCCTTCAGAATCCTTCAGCATCAAGTGCTGGAATAAACACTCCCTTTTGACTCTAGAGGAAGTTGGCCATAAACTTGCAGGCTGCCTGAATACCCCTGATGTAACAGGGAAACCTATGCTGCAAGTAGTGGCTAGCTCACTGGATGCTGATATACCCCAGAGGGAAGAGATGCCAGATTCTTTGTCTCTGAAAAACTAAAAATTGCAGACTTGCCATCAAAAGTCTCTAAGTGTATCAGTTAGGTGGGGTCAACATGGGTGAGAATTCTGACAACAACTGAAAATCACTCTGCTCTTGGGGATGCTGCCAATGCTGACCAAATTATAGTAGGAGTTGTCCATGATGATCACACTGAAAATGCAAAGCTATTGTGCAAACTGGGTGGCCAGTAGCAAGCATGACTGGGCAGTGGTGAAGGTCTACAAATTGATGTTCACCTTCTTTTGGTGAACACTGGTGGCAAAGTGCAGGCAGTAACTAGAAATAGAGGCTTTCAGATGTGAAACTTCAGAACTTCAGTTCTGCCTCTATTGATAGTCGGCTTGTGCTACAATGATACAAATCCATTCCTAGCTTTATAGAGGCAAACTCTTTTATGACTCTGAGGAGACTACACTGTACTCCAACCAAAGCCCAGACCAAGATCCAACACTCTGCTCTTTAAGGAGCATTTCCTCAGCAGATTCTTCCCGCTGCACTAGCAGAAGTTTTTGCATGATGACCAAATCTGGATGTGTGTTGGGGTCCCCTTAGGCACTGTCCAACAGCTTCAGGCCAGTTGCTATAGCCTGACTTGGAAAAAAGCAGCAGCAAGCAGTAGCATCTTCGAGGCAGAGGCAAGGACTAGAGAGGATGAGACTCTGGAGCATTGCTCTTATATAATCTAGTGATGTGTAATGTGTGTGAGGCAGACGGATGGCAAGTCTAGCTGAGAGGTCTGCCCTGTGTGGGCACCAAGACCATGGAACAGTTATTGAGCCAGTAGAATGTGAATGGTTCTTTAAGACTTGTACAGATGTATCACAGAATCACAGACTCATTAAGGTTGGAAGAGGCCTCTAAGATCGTCAAGTCCACCATTTACCTATTACTACCATGCCATTAANTGGCTCTGCTGGTCACGCTTTGTTTGATGCAGCCCAGGATGCCATTGTGCTTCTGGGCTGCCAGCGTGCACTGTTTGCTCATGGCCAGCTTCTCATCTACTAGCACCCCAAGTCCTTTTCTGCAGGGCTGCTCTCCATCATCTCATCCCCTAGAGGTAGAACAGTATTAGAGGAGATATAAGCTGGGAAGTAACAGCTCGCTCAGTTCAGTGATCCATGCTGTGGCATGCAGCAGAAATACCATGTAGACATATGCTTTATGTGTTGTTATTGACCATAATCATTAAGTTAGTTAACTGTTAACCTCAGAGTGGACAGTTACGTACAATGTCTGTATCCATCTGCAGTTAATGGTACATCTCATCTCAAACACATTTTTCTCTAGACATTGCATCCTTTCCGCTCAGATGTGGACCTTTCAACCATGAGAATTCATGCACCCTGACTGTGACTAGTGAGCAAAAGTATGTCGGAACAATACCCTGGACATTGCACTCCAGGAACAGATTATGTCAAACTCTGTGTTCTCATGCATAACCCATGAAAATAATTGACAGAGACCAAGAACACAAATCTAATACTACACAGGGTGAGAAACTTCCAGGAGTTAGAGAAAAGGCATTTACTGAGCCTCAGAACTTTAAATCTGCGAATGCCAGAAGCAGTTCAAACTTCCTTCAGAACTCACCCCAAAGTTTAATTTTGTCCCCTAACAAACAAAACCTAAAAACTAGTGGCCAGGTGAAAGTGAAACAAAGTTAATACAAGCATAAAATCAGACACATTTTTGAAAAGCACAGGTGAATTCAGTCTAAACACTGAGGTTTCTACGACCCTTGCTTAATCAGGTATTGCTCAAAAATTTAATTTCTTGTCAGTAGCTTAAAGATTATCGCATAATCTGAACATCCTTTTCACAGAACATCCGTGAGACTTCACTGATAACTTTCAGTGTCATCTTATCTCCTTAATACTGCAGTAGTTGATTTAATACTTTGTCATGAAAAATGCAAAATCTTCAGAGTAACTGGATTAACTATTTTAATCTTGTCGAAATGCTCTCAGTTATCACTTTGCCAAATTCTTA
Source organism: Bucco capensis (assembly GCA_013396975.1). Classification (NCBI taxonomy): domain Eukaryota; kingdom Metazoa; phylum Chordata; class Aves; order Piciformes; family Bucconidae; genus Bucco; species Bucco capensis. The sequence goes on along the minus strand of VWZO01011573.1, from coordinate 30,365 downwards.
ACAATTAAGGGAATCCTCACATAAGTAATTGGACATATATTCTGAGACATTCTAGACTTTCATATTTTTATTTCTCTACTATACATTTTGTGCCAGTTATCTGGCCAAATATAATGTAAGATGTATTATATGTCATGTATCACATATATCAGTCCACCTACCTGCAGAATAGGATCAAAATCATCCCAGTTTCCAGAGGTCTGATGGTATTCTTTCCTGCATAAATTTGCTTTTTATAACAATCTTTTATAAAAAGGCAAAAGCGAAGATTGCTTTGAGTAATTCTTGAATCAGTGAAAGGTCAAACCTAGCAACAGTTAGCTGAGTTAAACAATAAAGTGATAGTTGCTTCCTGCATCCTTTACCTTGTCACATGCAGCTCCTGCTAGATTAACTGGAGGAGAAGTTTGTGAGTCCAAGGGCATTTGCCACGGGAAATTTGCATGTTCCCTGAAATAGTTCAAAAGTTATGGAACAAACATAAACAGACACACTGTTTCTGAATCCCTGGTACTGATTATCCTAGGTGTAAACACTGTCACAACAGCTGCAAGTTGCATGTGTGAGTTTGCACCTTTGGCTGATGGGCTCTCTCTGTCCTGACAATAAGCAGTATTAACAGGCAAATAAGAGTTCTGATGGTACAGTGTCTGAGTGTTTGCCATGTCTCCTGAGCAAGTGAACTTACCCCACCTCACCAGCCTTCAGCCCAAATCTGTCTTTGTTTTTTCATGTTTTTCATTTCCCCTTTTTTAACTCACCTGGTTCACTGTCACCGCTGACTTTCTGCTGGCCTCCTTGCCTCTACAAGGGGAGCTAGTTCATCACACAAAAATAATGGAAAACTTGAGAGCCAAACAAAGCAAACAGTGCAGCAGCTCCCTTGGCTTACAGTGTCTGTCATTATCATCATCATCATGGCTACGCTTCATGAATGAAGATCTGGGGAGGGCTCTACCCATGTGTTTTACAAGCTCACTGATGGCTGAAAAGGCAGATACAAGATAGACAAGAGCAGTTGCAAAAGGCACAGCAGAAGGACTCCTTAGGAGGTGTAATCTGCAAGGCACAATTCTTTCTACGCTGTCTTTTCTCCTCAAGAGTGATCCTGGGTGCCTTCTCAAAAACATCCACGGCATTAAAAATATTGTGTCTCCAGATCTCCCGATTGGAGAACAGAGTAGACTAGTTAAAGTGATCATTATGGCCAAGGCTGAGGTGTTGTTTCAGGGAGTCCTTGTATCTCCTCTTCAGGGCTCCTCTCTTGCGATAGCCAGTGGCAAGTTCACCATAAAGCATAATTTTAGGAAGGCAGTAGTTCTTCATCCTGGACACGTGACCTGCCTAATGCAGCTGTGTTCTCAGCAGCATGGCCTCAATACTTGAAATTGCTGCTTGTTCTACAACAGATGTATTAGTCACATAATCTGACCAATGGATGTTTAGGATTGTACAGAGACAGCGCTGATGGATGAAGTGCTCCATGGGAGCTGCTTTATGCTGATGGCACCCCCTTGTTGCCCATACAGAAGTCGTCGTGGCTAGGCTTCACGAATGAAGCTCCAGGGAGGGCTCCATCCATGCTCCTCCTCAGTGCCTTTTCCAAGCACACTGATAAAAAGAGGATAGCAGATAGCACCCTCGAGCCTGCACTAGGGATTTTTTTAGGTGAGAC
>VWZO01011573.1:0-28294 GCA_013396975.1 Bucco capensis | reverse complement strand
TGGTTAGACACTGGCACAGGTTGCCCAGAGAGGTTGTGGCTGCTCCATCCCTGGCAGTGTTCAAGGCCAGGCTGGATGCGGCCCTGGGCAACCTAGTCTAGTGATTGGCATCCCTTCCCATGGCAGGGGGTTTGGAACTAGATGATCTTTAAGGTCCCTTCCAACCTGCCCATTCTATGAATCTATGAATAAATACTGAAAAGTTTATCTTTTTGCTCAGATTATGATAATGATTCAAAGACAGTTAAAAATACTTGTTCTTCATCTTTGTGCAGGTAGCTGGGGAAACAAGGTCTGTAGCATTTCTTTTTGCTCCAAGAGGAAATGCCTCTCTTGGACCAGGCAAGGGAAAAGATGGGACAAGGAATGTCAGGCATGAGATTGAAAATTATCTATGATGAGGAACCTCCCCTTGTGCAAATCTGAGGATGTAGCAAAATCATGAATTGTGGAAAAACAGACGTGCAGAGCTTGAGATAAACAGAATTCAGTGTTTCAGTAAGTGCAGCTTTTGTCTTTGAGGTATTGTACATGCTGGGCCAGGGAAGAAAGAAAATAAACAAGGGGAGGCGATCTCAGACAGAGCTCCCTTTCATATTTCTGATCTTATCTTTCCTGAAAGAAAGGAGAGAGCGGTGTAATTTCAGCTAAAACTGCAAAGCTCTGAAGAGCTTTTCGGTGCCCGAGGGGAGGAAGCCGCCGCCCAAGAGCAGAATCCCCGCGGGCTGCGGCCGGACCGGGCCGGACCAGGGCGGGCAGGCGCCGAGCATCCCTCGCCGGCGGGGCGGCATGGCAGCTGCTGGGGAGGTGGAGCCAGCCACTGACCTGCCAGCGTCTGAACACGGGCACAGTATCTACCGCCAATAAATCCTCCCCTTTACCTCCCTACTTGAGCCGGGAAACGCGAGAAAAAAACAACAAAAACAAAACCAACAAATTAGAAGACAGATACATATATATATCTTTAAAAGCAGGGCTAGCAGGAGAAAGCGGGAGCAAGGCAGGTGCGTACTGCTGCCTCTTTGCTCGCTGCGGAAGGTGGATGAGCAGCTGGGCCGGGCGCCGCCGCCATGGAGCACATACGGATGCCCAAGGTGGGTCCGGGCGGGCGGGCAGCGGGTCTGCATCTGGGTGTGGATCTGGGCCGGCGGGAAGCGGCTACCCGGGGCACCGGCAGCATCCCTGCCGCCTTCCACCCGCTTCTGGTCCAGCTGAAAGGAGGCTTTAGCCGCAGCCCTGAGGGCGTGAGGCTGGCCACAGCTGCTGCGGGGCCTTTATTCAGCCACCTGGCTGTTATATCCTCCCAAATACGCCGGGAAGTGAAAGCGGCCGTTTTGTGTCGGACGTTTAACGGCTCTTGATGCAATCCTTCCCCTGGAAGCAGCCCATGCGTTGTAGGTATCTAAAAGTGAGAGGTGTATTATCTGCTTTTCAGATGCCTTTAGTTGACCTCACTATTTCAGACCAGATGACAAATTGTTTTGGGGTGTTTGTATACCAACATTTGGCCGCTCTGATCATTCTTTTTATGTAGCTTTCTAAGCATGAGGCCTGCATTTGTCAACAAAATTTCCATCTTGCTCTTAAAAAAAATAAATTAAAAGTAATAATAAAAAAATGAGTAGTATGCAGATGAACAGAGCAATATGTTCATTTGCAGTCAGGGAGGGATATTTTTTCTATATATTTAATTATTTATTAACCCAAACCCTTGTGATTAAGAATTATCTGTTTATTATCAGTATTTGGTATGATGACATGAATTTGAGATGAAGGCCTCTTTTTACTTCACCTAGATTTTGGGGCCTTTAAGTGTTACGCTGCAAATATATTAAAAAGGTAAGCATTTATAACAAGTGCCCTTCCTCTCATTGCATTTTGTGATCTATTATCTGCCTTTTTGGGAAGGAAGACTATCAGAACAGTAAGAATGTATCCTAATGAAGGTAGGAAACGATCAGTGGAAGTTGTCAGAACAGGTTTCAGCTGAAGAATGCTGAAAGCATGAGTAAGGAAAGCAATGAAAACAAATTAATAAAGGTAGAAAAAATCCTAAAATAAACTGTTATATTTGCTGTGAGTGGAAGAGCGATACAAGTCCCTGTTGCAGGCAATGGAAGCTTATCTCTTAGCTTTTCTGCAATCAAGCCCTTAAAATGTTACTATGCATATGTAAAACCCATTTCAGTATCTGACAGCTGTGAGAAGGCACTGCACTGATGACTCAAAACACTGGAAATCTTACTCACTGTGAGGTAATTCTGCAGTTTTGGTTCCTGACATTCTCTTACATTACAGCTATGCTAGAAATTATCTCTCAAACAAAATAAAGCAATTTAGAAGGCACGATTTAAAGGTATGAGGCATACAAAAATCCAGGATATTCAGCACGAGTAGGTAGTGAATTACTTCATCTCTCCAGTTACTCCTAAATATGCTGACAAGTCATTGGTTCTGCTACCTAGTAAAATTAATATCATTGATTTGTTTACTCAAATAACCTCAGCATGAAAACAGCCACCAGAAAGTTGGGTGGTTTTGGTTTTGTTTTTACTGAATTTGTTTGTTGATAATTTGACATTTAACATTAATTGAGTTCCAATGCCAGCAATGTAAAAATAGGTAGGAGAAAGAGCATACAATATAGGGATTTTCTCACTGTATCGTGTGGTAGTCAGTGGTATCACATTTCCTTACTTTGTCCAGTTTTGTCTAGAAAGAAATTTGGTGATCAACTGCCCTACTCTTTAAATATATTAATCTCAGAATAATGATAATTTCCTTGATTTGCAAACCCAGCCAAATGGAAAATCAAGATAAATCCCATACATAGATAATGACTAAACTTCATAATATGAATGGGAAAGGAGCCCAGGAAAGCTGGTCCTTTTTCAAAGATCACCTCCTGCAAGCCCAGGACCAATGTGTCCCAAGGAAGATGAAGGCAGGCAGAAGTGCCAGGTGGCCTGCATGGATTAGCAAGGAATTCTTGGGCACACTTAGGGGTAAAAACAAATCTTACAGAGAATGGAAGCAAGGACAGATAACCTGGGAGAAGTACAGAGAAATAGTCAGAGAAGCAAGGGAGCAGGTTAAGAAAGCCAAAGCACTGAGAGAATTTGATCTAGCAAGGGGGGTTAAGGATAACAAGAAAAATTTCTCTAGGTATGTCAATGATAAGAGGAAGACTAGGGAAAATGTAGGCCCACTCCAGAAGGAAACAGGAGAGCTGGTCACCCAAGATGCAGAGAAGGCCGAGGTACTCAATAACTATTTCACCTCTGTCTTCACGGGCAAGGACTCTGGTTGCACACTCCATGCTACAGAGGCCAAAGACAGGGACTGGGAAAGGGAAGATCCCCCGCACTGTAGATGAAGAGCAGGTTTGAGACCACCTAAAGAACCTGAAAGTGAACAAGTCCATGGGACTGAATGGGATTCACCCACGGCTCCTGAAAGAGCTGGCAGATGAAGTTGCAAAACCACTGTCCAGTGTGGTGAAGTTCCCACTGACTGGAAAAGGGGAAACATAACCCCCATTTTCAAAAATGGAAAAAAAGAAGACCCAGGGAACTACAGGGCAGCCAGTCTCACCTCTGTGCCTGGAAAGATCATGGAGCAGATCCTCCTGAAGGCTCTGCTAAGGCAAGCAGATAATAAAGGGGTGATGGGTGACACCCAATATGGCTTTACCGAGGCCATGTCCTGCCTGACCAATTTGGTGGCCTTTTGTGATGGGGTCACAGCCTCAGTGGACAGAGGCAGAGCAACAGACATCATCTACCTGGGTCTGTGCAAAGCATTCGACACTGTCCCACATGACATTCTCATCTCTAAACTGGAATGATATGGATTCGATGGATGGACTACCTGTTGGATAAGGAGCTGGCTGGGTGGTTGCACCCAAAGAATTGTGATCAATGGCTCAGTGTCCAAATGGAGATGTGTCACGAGTGGTGTTCCTCAAGAGTTAGTACTCGGACTGGTGCTGTTTAACATCTTTGTTGGTGACATGGACAGTGAAATTGAATGCACCCTCAGAAAGTGTGCTGACAACACCAAACTGTGTGGTGAAGTCAACACACTGGAGGGAAGGGATGCCATCCAGAGAGACCTTGACAGGCTTGAGAAGTGGGCTTGTGCAAACTGCATGAAGTTCAACAAGGCCAAGTGTAAGGTTCTGCACCTGGGTCGAGGCAATCCCATGCATGAATACAGATTGGGAGAAGAAAGGATTGAGGACAGCCCTGAGGAGAAGGACTTGGGAGTGGTGGTGAACCAGAGGTTTAATATGAGCTGTCAGTGTGTGCTTGCAGCCCAGAGGGCCAACTGTGTCCTGGGCTGTATCAAAAGAAGTATAGGCAGTTGGTCGAGGGGGCTGATTCTCTCTCTCTACTCTGCACCTGGAGTACGAGTCTGTAGGATAGTTGACCATTTAATAACTAATTCAATAGTTATATCCAAGATACACTGAGCCCAGGAGTGTAGTGACCTTTGTGAGGTGAATTACTTACCAAGTGAACACAGGAGCTGTTTCAGTAGACCAGACTAGTGGTGCTTCTCGTTTCATAATTGAAACAACTGATCCAGAATACTAACAGGCAGTGTAAATGGAAGTGAGGGAAAGCATGATGCATCTGGGAAGATACTTCCAAATTTATGTTCTGAAGCATAACCGTTGATGGAGCCAGTGGTCCTAATCCAAAGGTCATTTAAGGCAATGAAAGAATTCCTCTGGCTCGAAAAGATTCAGAATCTAGCATTTTGGCTTTTGTATTTGTGGTTTTATTTTCATTTGGTTTTCTTTATTTTACTTTGACCTTAGCATTAGAGCCCTTCTATTCTGAATGTTTTTTTACTTTTGAAGCTTGATTTTCATATGTATGCCTTTTTCCAATATGCATTTTATTTCTGTTTTTGTTGCAGTTTTATTTAAAAACAAATAAACAAAAAAACCAAAATAAGTCTTTCTCTAAATACCTTGGGTTTTCCACTTTCTATGAGTGAGAAGGTGCTTTCTCCCTTGTGAGATCCGTATACGGACTCCTTGTATTAATTGGAAAAGTAGTTTGTCTTTAGATATCTAGGGTTTTTTTGTCTATTCCTTGTAGATTTAGTTAGCTCTGATAAATCCATAATAATATAACTATTTTCCTCATCCTGGAATTTGCAGACCTCCTTTGGATCTTCTATGCTTTCATGTTTTCAATAATATGACCCTCAATAAAGAGGCAGCTGGATAAAGTCATAAAACAAGCTCTAAAAAACATGGAAAACCACATACTTGAATTTGTATCCGTGTCTAAACCAGTAACTCTAAAACTTATTGCACTCAAAACAAAAATGGTACTGAAAATCATTAAGACACTATGTCTGCAGGGTACTCTTTGATTTCTGTTTATGCATACTAGGAGACTGAGGTTGGATGGGAGGATTTGGGGAAGTTTGGCTTTGGAGTGGTCAAGGCTGGAATTTCTAACCCTGCTGTTAATGGACCCAAGTGGGTGGTATTTGATCTATCAGTGTGTGAAAGTTGAAGGAATGATCTATTTGCAATAGAAAATACACACTGACATTTCCTGGTGTGCAGGTGTGCACTGCTGAGAAAGGCTAATCCCTACCCTGAGAAAACGGAGTCCTACAAACCCATGTTTGATGTAAATCTTCTGTGGCCTGCAGAGCTGAAATGGCTTGGGACTGTTGCTCTAAAAGAGACTGCTAAACAGGGCATAATTTTGAACATGCAACAGAAAAGCCTGTATCAAATGGAGGGATTTAAACATACATTTCTTTTTCGTGTCCTTGACTGCATGCAGAATTCTTTCTCCCCACTCTTGCTTACTGCTAGAAGCAATGCAAAAATTTTCTATATATTGTTTCCAGAACTAAATCTAAACAATTTTGGCAAATGTAGAAAGATTTATTGACTTGAGGAAGCACTTTTTTTCCTAAATTTCTGTTAGATATGTTTTTTAATAGAACATATAGAAAAATTCAGGCACAGTCTGACAATCCCTTGTGTTCTCCTGTGGCCCCTGGTGCCAGAACTGTGCCCACAGCAGAGGGAGCATTAAACTCATTGCCCACGGGAAAGGGTGGGGAGTGATAGCCATGTTCCTAGAATCCTTGCATGGGTAGGATGAGCTCATTAGCCTTCTGGCAGTCATCCTAGGAGAAGGACAACTCTAATTCCAAACCCGGGCAGATGGAGCTTGTTTAGCCCTGGAAGGCCTTCCAGCTAAGAGGTTAAACCTCCATCCTAAGGACCAGCCTATTTTATTTCTTGTGAAATAAAATAGGAACCACAGTAAATAGCAGCAATTGGCAATTCAGTTTTCTTTTATTCTTGTTCCAAGACTATGCAAACAGATAACTTACTGTATATTTTTTTTAAGGAGTATGACACTATACTATCTTTGAGTGGAAAAAATTGTAATAGCATTTGGTTTTTCATGTTGTATTTTTTCACCGTCATGAATTATGCTCAACACATGGATAGTTGGGGTCAGCCAGGGTGAAGAAAGCTCAAATATTCCACTTGGCTTCAAACCCTACCAGCTGTGCTCCTTTATTCTCATTAGGCTCAGGCTTTTGGCTTGCACAAGGTCTTCCCTTAGCTTTTGTGTGCCTGCAGTGCTGAAGCCAGAGTCCAGACACAGATTCCCAGGATTTGGTTTCATCTAGCTTTTACTTGCATGTGTAACATCACAAGGTGTGTAAGGAAGGCAGCTGAAGTCTGTGGGTGGTCTAGGAGCCTAAGGGAAGACAAAAGTTCTGGAGGAACAAGAAAAAAACCTTTCTAGGGCTAAGTGTACTCCACTAACCTAACTGGGGCCCAGCCCCATTCCTTGGATTTGGGTCAACGTTTTCAGCAGCATCGATCATTGTGACAGCAGTCTGTCTTTACCCTTGAAGAATCAATGAAACTTCAAGCTATTTAATAAGCTTTTATCCAGAACTTGCTTCGACAGGCTTTTGTTGGAAAGCAATGATTTTTAACTGGCTGAACAGCTGAGAAGCTCCTGAGGATGTGGCCTGAGCTAGGACATGCTTACTCTTAATTAGCAGCTTTCTCCTGGCTGGGAGGGTTTTCTGGACTGCCTTCCTTTTTTCTGATAAGGAATGAAAGGATTTAGTAATGGTTCTTCTTAAAGGAGCAGGGAGCACTTGGTGGTACATGGGAGCAGAACTGCCAGATAGGTTTTCCTGCTTGTGTTCAGATGCACAATGATGATCGGTCAGTCTGGGGTTTACCATGGCAGAAGTGGCAGCTCAAGTGTTTTCTGCTTCAGGTTATCTAATAGATGGGAAACAAACTCACAGACTGAAAACTTAGGTAGTGAGAATAAAACTCTTTGAGATATTTTTTCCTAATTCAAAATTTAACTTGAAAATCTTACCATAGAGACTGGTTTGTGTCAGATAGCATCTCCCTGCTGAATATGAGTGTTGCTGTGCCAAGAAGCAAAGCATGGGACTGAGGTTTTACTCCAAGGCATGGGTTTTCCCAGCCTGACCAATCTGCTGTACAGCTTTGCTTCTCTCTCTTTTGTCCACTGAGGTGGTCACAGTATTGTAGAAAGCCACTAGGTTTGTCAGACAGGATCTACCCTTAGTGAAGCCATGCTGACTGTCTCTGATCACCTCTCTCCTCCTTCAGACCTTCTTCTCACATCCTTTCCCCACTCATCAATCCAAGCTCCATGACTGAATAATGCTAACAAAGCAAGCTCACTTGATTTGTTGTTGTTGGTTTTTTGTTGTTGTTTTTTTAATACATAACCACAAATAAAATCAAGTTTGGATCTGAATAAACAGGAACAGTTGCAATAAGAACTGTGCAGTAAGTCACATTTCAGCAAAGCAGATTTAATGGCTGCACTGAGATCAGACATTCACCTAGCTCTGCAGTTTCTCTCTCAGTGAACAACAGTAGTTGTTGAGGGAAGACTATAAGAGGCAAGTGTGTACCAATCCTCCCTCCGGATGTTATCCCAGCTTCTAAAAAGCAGAAGCTCTGGGGACTTCCTAAGCTGAGCTCATAGTTTTTAATAGCCCTAACTGCATTTTAATTCCATGAATTTTGTTCAACAACATTTTGTAACTACTGACAACCACAGCACCCTGGGAGAGAGAACTTCACTTTGTAGCTATGCATTGTACATGCTTGTTTTGAACCCTTCCCCCAACAGCGAGTGGACCATGCATATAGTGAACAATTCAGTACAATTTGGATTCATTAACTTGCTCTGTGCCACACATGCTGTTCCAGATCCTTCTCTCCAGACTGAAGAGTCCAACTTTAGGTAGTTGTGACCTTTATGGAAGCTATTCCAGACAAGCTCTTCCACACTTCTGATGCTCCTGTGAGAGGTCTGTTTCTTGAGGAGAGGCTAAAGGTTCAAACAATTCAATATTTGGGTGTATGATAGGTTTGTGTAACAGAATGGTAAGAGTTGGGTTTTTTTTTTTCTATTCCACTTTTAAGCTTTCAGTCATTGTTTCCTTTTTGTCCTCTGCTGAACACAGTGGGTTTTTTGGTTTTGGGTTTTTTTTTACAAGTAGCAGTTGTAACTCCAAGTTGTGTCTGCGTATATAAGCTAAGGCCTACCCCTCATGTATATTATATTGTATTGTGTGGTATTAATGGTTAGTTTTGTCCATCAGTATCATGAGACATTGCTGCATAGCCTTAGAGCAATCTTTAATTTCTCCTACCCTGAATAATGTCAGTACTGTTAGTGAACTTCACCACTTCTCGTATCTCCTTTCCTCCTTGTATCTTTCAAAATATTTGCAAGTTGGACATCACAGGCTCTTACAGATTTATTTGATCTGTAGTGATGAGGACCTTCCATTGCAAAAATATACAATATATTCTTACTGTTTGTTTCTCATTTTTTAATAAGTTATTACTGAGAGGCCTGTTTGTCTTATCCTATAATACTTAAGTTTCTTCAAGAGCCTTTGGTGAAGGGCATGGTCAAATGAGTTCTGGAAGACCAGCTTCTACCAAATGGATCACCTTTTTCCATATGTTCAGTTACTTCCTCAAAGAAATTGTAGAGATTCTGGGTTCCTTTATGAAAGCTATGCTAATTCTTCCCCTCTTTATCATACTTGGCCTAGGGAGTACTGCAGCCTCTAGCAATTTCTCAGATTAGGTGTCACATTTATCACCTCCATTTTTTTCAGATCAGAAAACTTATAATTATTACACCATCATTACTAGCTTGGCAGTTTTGTACTTTAGTGCCTTTAACTTGCACAGATACCATCTTGTCCTGGTATTTTTTTACTGTTCCCAGTTTCCCCTGAAATCTCTTCTTATAATGCTTTTATTGGTGACAAATGTTCTGATATGTTCTTGACAGAGAAACATACTAGAATGGGGATGTCCCCAAATACCTTCCCCACTTTCACCATTTACTAGTCCTGTAGATTTTCTGTCAGGATTTTACCTACTTAAAGACAGCGTGAAAATGGCTTTACTAGTAGTTTTTGCCAAGTTGTTCTTCAAAAGCTCTTTTGGCCTGCCTTATTTTGTTTATATATTTAACTTGTTTATGCCTTATTTTCCTCATTTAGGAATAACTTCAGCTTGAAGGAAGCCCTTTTACTTCTAACAAAAGAAGTCTTTTAATAAGAGACATACTCTTATTCTTCATCCAGCTGTTTAGCTATGCAAACCTTTTTTGTCTTTTAAAGCCTTTTTCTGGAAGCCAGCTTGCGGTGAGCTCCCATATTTAAACAATCTTCATGATCTTATAAACATTTTAGATTTTGGCTCTCTTTCTTTTTAAACAGCTTTCACATTTTTATGTAGTTTCCTCTTTGAAGTCAAATATTGCCATGGGAGGTTTTTTTCCCCCACTGTATATGCTATTTCAAGAATATTGACTCCAAATACATTAGTTGCTGCAACACAAGATATTCTAGTTGTATTTTGAATAAGGTCTTTCTGCCACTATCTAAGACCAGGTCCTAGAATTATTTAGAATTACGTAGAATTACTTTCTTTTTTTTTTTTTAAGATAAACAAATACCCTCTGCATAAGCAATCATTTAAACCACCTGAAATTTTACTCAAAATCATACATCTTCCCCATAGCATTTACTCAATCATAATTTGCTAAATGATGTCTCCCCTTGTTGTTGCATTTCCCATCTTCATGTCGTGTTTGATCATGTTTAGGTTGTTCCAGGCAATGCCACTACTAAGGGAGGACAGTGGTACTACAGTCCTAATACTGTACTGCAGTTCTACTATTCCTATTTAACTTTGTAATTGCAATCTGTAGGGACTCTTTGCCTTTATTAGTTAATCTATGAGACTTGACTCTTTTTACTTCAAGACAAAAAAACCCTGTTCTTTGACAGGCATGGCTCTACCTGTCTTTCCCATGTAATTTGTCACCAATGTGGCTGTTATTATTTTTTTTCATTAAGTACCTCATTTACCTATTACCTCATCATTCTCATTTATAACCAGTAAATTTAGTTGCAACATTTTTCTCCTAGACTTTTAATATTTGTATTGGAACACACACATAATTTTGTCCAATTGTCTATGTTTCTTTGCTCTGGTTAAGTGGTATCTGGCAATTTCTATTTACCTGAAAATATAGCTTTTTTTATACTGACAGTTTTTTGTGACACAGCACACCAAAATGTCCTACATTTTCTTCATTCTAACAAGAGTTTCTCAGTTTTTCAGTACTTTACTATGACTCTGAATGAGCTCTCCTATCAGGCTCAACAAGGCTCATCTGTGAGATGACGCAGTGAACTGAATTTTTAGCTAGCCTTGATTTCTGCTAACCTCCAACATTAGAGTCAGCTAAAATTAGGGAGAACTTCAAAATTTGGCTCAAAAAAAAATTCACATTTGTAAGTAAACCTTGCTTAGCTCTTACATGAGATGTGTCAAGCTGTGTAGATAAACCTTGCTTAGCTCTTACATGAGATGTGTCGAGCTGTGTAGATAAACCTTGCTTAGCTCTTACATGAGACGTGTCGAGCTGTGTAGATAAACCTTGCTTAGTTCTTACATGATACCTGTCGAGCTGTGTAGATAAACCTTGCTTAGCTCTTACATGAGACGTGTCGAGCTGTGTAGATAAACCTTGCTTAGAGCTCTTACATGAGACGTGTCGAGCTGTGTAGATAAACCTTGCTTAGTTCTTACATGAGATGTGTCGAGCTGTGTAGATAAACCTTGCTTAGCTCTTACATGAGATGTGTCCAGCTGTGTAGATAAACCTTGCTTAGCTCTTACATGAGATGTGTCCAGCTGTGTAGATAAACCTTGCTTAGCTCTTACATGAGATGTGTCGAGCTGTGTAGATAAACCTTGCTTAGTTCTTACATGAGATGTGTCGAGCTGTGTAGATAAACCTTGCTTAGTTCTTACATGAGATGTGTCGAGCTGTGTAGATAAACCTTGCTTAGCTCTTACAGGAGATGTGTCGAGCGTGATTGTAGTAAGAGAAAAATAAAGCAGGCTCACTAGTAATTTGCCTCATGAACAATCTTATAATATCTAACATCATTCTCAAAGGGAAAAGGAAGTGCCTAAGTCTAAGCTCCACCAGGATTCAAATCCACAGTTGTGATTGATAGTGACTAAGTGGCACAAAGTGCCTTCAGGAGCAGTAAGGGTCTCGAAGCTTTCAGAAGCTTCTTCTAAAAGCTCTGTGCATGACCTCCTATATGGATTTTATGGATTTACATGATTTTCACCTGAGCTCCATCTGTGTATTTTCTGCCTCATTTCCAGTTACTCAAAATTTCACCCATGGACAAGGAAGGAAAAGAAAGAAGAAAAAAAAAGGCAAAATAGAGCTAGCTTCAATCTTAGATTTCTTCCTGCTGATCAAATGATTCAGAGGAGGAGCCTTCTTCATCTTCTCCATCCTCCCAATCTGGAAAATAAAGCCAAGTTAAACAGTGTCTTTTAATGGTCTAGAGGGAATGAGAATATGTGCATTTTGACAAGAGAGGAAGACATGTAACAGTGAGTTTTTCTAGCTAAAAATCAGCAAAATGCTGAGAAATTGGTATTAATAGAAAAAAAATATAAAAAAATACTTCAAAAAAGTGCTGCATTTTTTCATCAAAACCTCTGCAGATTCTTTTGGAGAACCCAAGAAATCATACATGTACTGACACAGGACAGAAAAAGAATACACACTGTGCACATGTGCTTTTCCTAAAAGGAATAGTTGGTGTGAAAGACCAGATCAGAAAATACCAGGTAAAGACTAAAGAAAAAGGAAAAGCAGCCTGTAAAGCTTAAGAGCTGGAAGAGTTCAAGGAGCTGAAAAGAAAGCATTAGCCAGGATAGTTTGTAGAGTAGCATATAAGTAAAAACCTCAGTAATTTATTTGAAGCTGTTGCCTCCACCATTTATTTTAGCCTGATGACTGTGGTTGTCTAGGCTTAAAGAAAAGACTGCCAAGAGATTTATTTCAATGATTACAACCCCTTATATGGGGATAAATAAAGTTGGCCAGAAAATCAATTTTCAAGGCAAGACAGATGACAGAAAAAAAGGAGGCAAAAATAGAAGCTAAAGGGAACGCAGATTAAGAACAGATGGAAGACACTTTTTACTCAGAGAATAAACAGAACACATGACATAAGAACATGGTTGCCAAGAGGTCATTCAAGAGAAAATGTCATATTAAGGAAAAGCATAGGTCAAAGCTTTATTCAGGCACAACTCCCACCAGTTTCAATGAGGCTCCCACATAAGTAAGAATGGCAAAGATATGACTCTGAAAGCGTTCAGAGAAGTTAGCATGCCAAAATGTTATTACTAAAAATATACATGTACCCTAATTTGTTTTCATTTTTGGTATAGGTTACTTCTGGATAAGCTCTGACTGCATGGCCTGTTTTTAAATGCTTCTTGAATATGCTATATTCATTCCCACTTCTTTAAGATGTTTCAGGAGCTCCAAACACATGACAGCATTGCAAAAAAATGCAGAAGCTCCTGCTACTTTTTCATGCTTTTTACTACTCCACATGGGAAAGCTTCTTTTAGATAAATGCAGGATCACTTCTGACTGTGGACTCAGACTCCAGCAGACAAAAGAGAGAGAAGCAACAGATTGGTCAGGCTGGGAAAACCCATGCCTTGGAGTAAAACTTCAGTCCCATGCTAGTCCTAGTCCACATGCTATGGATTTACCCTTTGTCAGGAGTGTGCCAAAGAGAAGTAATGCCCAGTTTATGTCCAATGAGGCAGAGCAATGGGAGTGAAATCCTCCCAATAAAAACCAATAAAAACATACTTGATAATGGAAAAAAAAGTGGATGTTGAGATCTCACTATGGCAGGCTATGTCATGGCCTAATTATTTCTTTTTTTCCTCTCTCATTTCTTTGTATAGGTAGAAAACGTTCGATTAATTGATCGTTTCTCTTCAAGAAAAGCTGTGCTGGGAACCTTGTATTTAACAGCTACTCATATCATATTTGTGGAGAATGATTCTGAAACTCATAAAGAAACCTGGGTATGAATTTTTGTTTCTTCAGTTAGCTGTAAAGATGTGGTACTTCGTTGATGGTAATTTGAAAACAATTTGCAAAACAGTTTAAACAGAGTAAATTAGTTCATAGGGATGCTCTTATATAATCAGAGGGTGTGAAATTCTAGCCTGGGAATTCTTTAAAGTTTTTAATGGATTCTGGATATTGCAACACAGTAAGAGGAGTAGAAGGACCTTCACTGTATGAATACCAGATGTGACTGACTAAGGAACAGCTGTTGTAAACTACAGCATTGCTCTTACCATCCAGGAAGAACTGAAAAGAAATACTTTGAATGTGAATTACTGCCTTGGCTCTACCATGTCTTGCCTCTTGCCCTAACTGCTTGTATTGGATTATTGATTTTGTTGTTTGAATTTTCTTTGAAATGGAGTGTTTTGAGTTATTTCTTTTAATGGATTGATAACATATGCCACATGTATATATAGGTACAGATATACCACTGGTGTTACATCATTTGAGAGTCTTTTGTGTGGCTTAATTATTAATTCTTTGTCCCTTTTTGTACTAATTATTAACTCTGTCCTCTCTTGGTCCCACTATTCCCTTCCTGATTTTGTTGTAATATTTCATCTTATCTGATGTAGTGTTTAAAATGTTATCACTACTAGCACTCTGCCAGTGAGGAGGCCCCAATGTTCTAGCCTTATCTAACTGAAGCTGGTTCATCATTTCACTGTCAGCTCTTTTGCTGACAAGATCTAGCTTACACTAAAGCAAACAAACAGCAAGTTTTGGATAGCATGAACAGGCTAATGTTTGAGCAATTGAAGAAGTGCTTCTTTGTCTGCAGGTGGTGTGTCGAGCCTGAAACTGGAGATAGGAATGAAACTGCCAAAGGGCTGTGGGGTGAAATAGTAGTGGGAGCTAATGCCTGCCCTAGCACTTCATTAGAAGGAATTCTTTTTCTTCCTGAAGATTTGAATCACTTGGCATAACTGTTTTCAGGTTCTTCACAGCCAAATTTCATCTATAGAGAAGCAGGCCACCAGTGCCACTGGTTGCCCGTTGCTGATCCGCTGCAAGAACTTCCAGGTCATCCAGCTGCTCATCCCTCAGGAGCGAGACTGCCATGACATTTACATCTCTCTGATACGGCTGGCACGACCAGGTATGGCAAGGACATTGGCACAAAAGTCAATCCTCATCCTGAAGAGGGACAATATAATGTAAGAAATGTAGCTGTGCATCTTTGTCCTTTGCAGGTTAAGAAAAAAAGATTCGTTAGAGTGACTTTCCAGTACTTAAAGGGAACTTATAAGAAGGCTGCAGAGGGCCTGTTTGCAAAGGCCTGCAGGGAAAGGACAAGGGGCAATGGTTTTAAATTGGAGAGGAGTAGATTTAAATTGGACATTAGGAAGAAGTTCCTCGCCACAAGGGTGGTGGAACACTGGCCCAGGTTGCCCAGGGAGGTGGTTGAGTTCCCATCCCTGGAGGCATTCAAGGTGAGGCTTGCCAGGGCTCTGGGCAACCTGATCTAGTTGGGGATGTCCCTGCCCAGTGCAGGGGGGTTGCACTAGATGAGCTCCAGAGCTCCCTTCCAACCCTAACCATTCTATGATTCTATGATTCTATGTGTTATGAGAGCAGGCAAGCATAGAAAGCATGTTATAACAAGTATTTCATTCCATAAAGGACAACATGAGCTTTTGTTTAAAGTAATACTCCAGAGTATCACAGGCCATAAAATATATTATAATACTATTTTATATGTAACTCTTGTTTACTGGGTGCCTTATGTAAGTGTGAGTTTAGGAAAATTCTGAAAAGCCTCTGAACCCAGCAAACATCCACACTCCTACTGTGACAAAAAACTTATGATCTATTTAGTGCTCACATCAAGATTTGAATGTTCCCTATCTGTGCTGTGCATAAATTCCTTAAAATCAGGGAAAAGTTTTGCAGCAAGTAGTTGATTTATTCCACTGGACAGTCTGTGTTTCAGTTCTATTATTATCTATGTTTTGAATGGGCCCTTTCTGAAGTTCTTAATTCAGATCAAGACCCTTTTGAAACCTTTCCTCTTTTCAATGAAAATCCAAATGCTGCATCAAAGTCCAACATCTGATCTTCTGCAATAGAGCTGCTCTCCTAAGAACCAGCTGACAAGGCTTCTGGATTGTTTATTTTAAATGCTAACTGTAGAAATACAACACGAATCTCAGTCCTTTAGTATTATTTTAACAGTATGCAAAGAAAACATCTACTATAGTCTGTACAAAGATGACAACAGAGGCTTCAATTTTTATCTTGCTGGGACACCAGTTTTATTTACTCTGTAGAGGGTGAAATAATTGCAGCATGGCTACTGGACTTTATAAAGTACCTTCTATAATTAGAATAGCAGTAATTGAAGCAATATGCAACTGCAGCAGGTAACTTGATATACTAAGGTGATGCAAGTAAACAGAGAAAATCTTTAGGTAATACAATTACTCAGCATTAGAAGCTATGCTTTATTCTATGAGGAGAAAACTTAATCCATTCAGGCTCTATTTTCCTTCTCTGCCTGTTCTTTTCATTCATTCCACCATAGATGAACCTGAGTGAAACCCACGTTGGATTAGATCATTTTATGCTATCTCATGTTCTAGTTACACTAAATGAGCAAATTTGAGTTTGATTTTATTCTTGCTAGTTGTTAATGGCATTTTAATGAAGTCGAGCTGTCAGCTAATTTGGTCTTTTTGCTTCATTAAGCTATTTTGTGAAACAAGCTGACCATAACAGTTATTACAGGTGTAATAGCAGGATTGCAGATGCTACTGGCACAGAGGTGATAACTGAGCTTTAAGGCTTTGACTATTTGAAATGTTCACTACTTGAACATTTTGGTTACCAGCTACAAATAACATTATGTAATAGTACTTGCAATGTTGAGCCAGACTGCAGTCATGAATAACCTGGATATTTTTAATAGGTGGATTTTTAAAGGCTACAAATGTGCTTGTGAATAGCAGGTCCAGTTGGAAAGAAAATCCAGATAATTCTGACAAGCAAGCGGTGAAAACAAGAGCTCAGATTGCTGCCAAAAGCACTTTTATTAAGCTCAGATTAGATTTATGGATTATGTTGAAGCTTTACATTAGCAGATGAGAAATAAAGCAGACTGTCTTCCTAATTTGTGCCATGACAGAAGTTTGAAATCAGAGAATAGAGAAAGAGTTTAAATTGACAATGTGCAAATAGAGATACGTTCCTAAATAAAGTAAAAATCTCCAGCACCAGCAAAGTTTCTCATACAGTCTTTGACCAAGGATGACAGGTGTAAAACACAGTTTTGTTGTGTATATAGTAATGGAGGAATATTCCCTGAGATGAGAGTTCCTTGGTATTTTGTTTTTGCTGTGGAGATGGCTAAGGATCCTTGTATTCTGTAGATCAGAGAAGCAGATTTTCCTTTCACAGGTTTGTGACTCCTATCCTGTGGAAGTGTATGTACTTAAACAATTTCAGGGTCATGATAAAATGATTGATGTAACATATGATTCTATATGCTAGTTTTATAGATGCTATTGTATTAGCATTTCTAAATGCTATTACAACAGCATTTACAGACTTTGTTACAACAGATCTGTCTCGAATGCCTTTACTAATAATTCAAGGACAGAATTTTGAAGTCCAGGAAACTACTATTTCATTGAATCAATTGGAAACTTCCTGATTCAGGGACAAAGAGTTCTGAGTGAGTTTGGTTTGGGAAGATTGTGCTGCATAGTCCATTGTTCAGATCTTTTGTCTTTGCCACAGGACAGATGTTATGTTAATAAAGGGACTTCTAAGCTACTTCTGACCAGCAAATTCTTGTGCAGAACAAGTGCTTATTCTGGCACTGGTGACTTTGGATGTTTTCTTTGGATGAAAGCATATTATCACTGACATTTTATCTTTGTGCTGGGGGAGCTTTTTACAATTGAGCAGAGAAGTCTAGCAGAACAGGATATTTTAAGTAGCACTACTACTAAGGAACATACATTGCAACATATACAAATCCCAAAAGAGCACAGTACTTTCAAAGTATACTTGAAAATACTTCTAAGCCAGAATATGTGCTTTTGTATAGCAAAGTGTACTATTGTAAAAGAAACCACATAAATGGCAATACCAAGTTCTGTTTCTGAAATGTGATTTTGTTTGCCTACTCTTTTTCAGTGAAATACGAAGAGCTGTATTGTTTCTCCTTCAATCCAAAATTAGATAAAGAAGAACGAGAACAAGGCTGGAATTTTGTGGACCTCAATGAGGAATATAATCGGATGGGGATTCCCAACAGCTGCTGGCAGATTAGTGATGTCAACAGAGACTATGGAGTGAGTTGTTGTGATTTTTCTGTTCCAGAGGTTGTCTGTAAAGTCAATCAGCAGTCTGACTGTGGACTACCACAGTGCTTAGATGCAGGATGCCTGTGTGCTCAGTTCTGTACACACATGCTGTTATTCCACTGTTTTACACAGAGGCACATAGAAAGTGTGAGAAAGGACATGTCTTAATTTAACATGTGGAAATGAGGCACAGAAAATATCTGCAGTATTTTACATGTTGGGGCTTGACTGACAGGAGAGAAGTTTAATTCATACCTAATGTTATGTACCTGAATGAGCGTTTTCTCCTGAAGTGTTGGTTCATATGAAATTACCACACAGTTGTTTAATAAATAGTATGTGAAATAGAGAATTTGGCAATACATTTCCCTTACTTGCTCTCCTCACAGTCCTTTTGAAACCTCTGTGATTGACTGTTGGTGTTTTTCACAGTCAGCTGCTAGGTGATCTTCCTAGCTGCCTGCTGTCCTGCCTAGTTTAGTCTTGTATGATTGAAGTCCCTAGAATGTTAATTAAAGGTGAAAAACAATAATGACATTATTTTTGAAGGCAGTTTGTCCATGCACTCCATTGGATCTCTTGCCTGGAGCACATCCATGTTAAGGAAGGCCTGTGAAGTTCTCAGAGCAGACTCAATGTGCTATCAGGGTTTGTCTTCTTTTTGCTAAAAAATGTGTAAAAAATGTTTATCCTCTTTGGCATAATGAATAAAACCCAGTTCACAACAGTAGCATCTGTTAACACAAGCCCTTCCTTTTCTTTCTCATTCATTATGTATCTCTGAGTCTCTCAGAACCTATTTTTTTCCTGGGTATCCTAATCCCTCTAGTCATCTTAGAAAGTCCCAGAGAGATACTGGTATGCTCAGTTCATAGAGATTAATTTGTTTTCACAAGTCTCTATTTTTGTCATTTATTTTCATCATCAGGGAAAATTAAAAAAATAATAAAACTACTATATAAGAGAAAAATTGACTCTATAGTCCCCTCTCATTATAACAGAGAGGTTCTGGACACCTCCACTCACTCCCATCCTTACTTCAAATTCTGCTGTACAGGAAATCACAGTTGTATAGATGACCTTGCTGTGCATAATGACTGAATCTTTTCTGGTAGGAAGGTGTGTTATAGCTGTCTGTTCTCAATGAGGTGTGAATTAACATTTGGAAATACAGCCCTTCTTCCCTTCTGCTTCAGTTTTACCATCTGTAAGCTAGAATTAATACTTTCCAGATTCAAAAGAAGTTTTGTTGTGTATATAGTAATGGAGGAATATTCCCTGAGATGAGAGTTCCTTGGTATTTTGTTTTTGCTGTGGAGATGGCTAAGGATCCTTGTATTCTGTAGATCAGAGAAGCAGATTTTCCTTTCACAGGTTTGTGACTCCTATCCCGTGGAAGTGTATGTACCAAAATCTGCAACTGCACACATCATAGTGGGGAGCTCTAAATTTCGAAGCCGAAGGCGTTTCCCAGCTCTTTCCTACTACTGCAAGGATAACAAGGTGAGTATGTATTTGTAGCTTTGAAGTGCTTGCTTATTTTGGCCTTACTTTTGTAACTCTTCTAATGAACCTTCACAAGAAGAAATCTGAATTTTTTAGTAAAATAAAAGATAGTTAGGGTAGTCCAGCACTCATTTCACATTCTGTTCCTTCTTTATCAGTTTTGGCTGGAGATCTGATCCTGACAGGACTAGAGAGAAGCTCTTTTGCCTTGTTGAATAGCACTNTATGGCACCAGGGGCCACAGGAGAACACAAGTCATTTTCAGACTGTGCCTGACTGATTAACAAGTGTACCTCAGGAATCAGGTTGCCTGACCCACTTCCCATGGGGTATGGTCTTTCTCCAGAAGCAATGATAAAAATACACCACCATCAGAGATCTAGCTGCAGTAATTATGTTATATGAGTGTCCTTGTGATTGCAATGTTGTGCTCATTACATCCTCTGCAGGAGTTATTCCACATTAGGGAAATACTTTATTTTAAAATAGCTCTAGAACTTGGATTCAAGACTAGACTTGGGCCAATAGGATTGTAACAGTTTAATATTTCTTTGTCTTTTAAAAAATATTTATGAACATTTAATTTTATCATTCTGCTCTTCCCATGTAACTGGACACCTATGCAAACAACTGAAGAGCTATTTTTGTAAATGCTTCTGGATGCTAAGTAATTTCTGCTTAATAACTCTGTTGATTTTTTTTGTTTGTTTATTTTTCTGCAGGCCTCCATCTGTAGAAGCAGCCAGCCTTTATCTGGCTTTAGTGCTCGATGCCTTGAGGATGAACAGATGCTCCAGTCCATTAGAAAAGCAAATCCAGGAAGTGATTTCATATATGTTGTTGACACTCGGCCCAAAGTAAGTATGTTCAATCTCTTGCACATAGCAAGACTGAATCTGGGCTGAGTATCACAGGATCCCAGTATGTCAGNATGCATCCTAGGATGCCATTGGCCTCTTGGCCACAAGGGCACATTGCTGCCTCATGGGCATCCTCCTAGCCACCAGCACTCCTAGAGCTTTTTCCCCAGGGCTCTTCTCCAACAGATCAAATCCCAGTCTGTACTGATCCATGGGCTTGTTCCTTCCCAGATGCAGTACTTTACATTTACCCTTGTTAAATTGCATTAAGTACATTGGGGAAGACACAGAGCCTAAGTGACTGACCACACTTCTGATCTTAGTTGCACCTGTGTAACTCCACAGGTAAATTAGGAATAATCAAGGTAATCTTAACTAGGAACATTGCCCACATTTTTAGCTCTTAGAGAATTCTTTTCTTTATGTGGAGCTTTTCTCTTTTATATTCTTAGCAAAATGTTAAGATATAGAAAAGTAAGTAATTTGTAATTGTCTCCACACACAGTGGAGCTCTCAGTAACTATATTACTGATAAAACTAGCAAAAATAGTTCCCATTAGAAAACTGTATTTACAGGTTTTTGTAATGTTGTAAATCTCTGCCTACTTATACTAAAATTTTCCATGAAAGAGTTCTCCTGCAAGTGGGAAAATTTCAACAACCTCTGCATAGGGCTAAGAAAACACCATTTACTGAGGTTACAAGAACTGAGGAGACCTCCTCTGAATATCTCCAGTACTCTTGTGTTTTTGAGAGAGAATCTAAACAAGTAAATAGTGAGCTCAGATGCCATATCTCTATAATTGACTAAAATCTTTGACCAAGACAAAAGCTTTAGAAAAAAAATATGCTATGCAGAAACTCATAAATGACCTAGAAAAGTTTGAATGCTAAAAAACCCCCTTGTATCCAAATTGGCATGCTAGCAAACACCTCAAGGTAGTAAGGATTAGATAGGCTTCAGTGTCTGGAGGTGGGATCAAGGATATATTCTTTATTTCTTACACTGTCAGTAGCTTTTCTGTTGAAGTTAGCAAAGCATCTGAGGAAAAGCAACCTAAGGGGCAAATCTCCATAAAATGCCTAGTAGATATGAGTTATAGCATGGGAAAAGGAAAAATGAGGACAAAGACTTGAAGAAAAGGAACAAGGAAGTTGTTCCAGTATCCTGAGATCAGAAGACAGCCTGAAATGGGAAGATGGGTAAAGCTGAGAAGCATGAGGAATGGAGCAAGGGAGGGCAAAGCTGGAGCAGAAATTGGGAAGCTGGCTGGCTGGTGATTGACTAGGAAAATGCTGAGTGCTCACAGCTGTAGTGGGAGGCAGTAGCCAGAAAATCAGAGCCTTGGCATGTCTCACTGCAAAGTTGCAAACATTGCAAATTTGGTGACTACTTGGACCTTCAGTTTCCTCTTTTTTATTGGGAAGTTGAGGATGGTACCACCTTATTTGTGGTCCTGAAGCAAGTGATTTGTACTGACCACTAGGAAAGTATTTGAAACACTGTGTTCCGAATAAGCTTTTGATAAGAAGTCCAGACCCAGCTGTGTTAATGCTTAACAACATATTATTTCCTGGCTGATGATATTGGTACTTTTTCCCTAATTAAGGAGGTTGCTCACTGATGGAATAAAATTAGTTCTGCAACTCTTTATAACAACACAAGTCTCAGTTATCCTCTACATTAAAGAAGTCAGAAACTCTAGCAAATGAGGTATGTTCCCTTTAGAGCTTGTATCCTCATAGAGACTAAGTGAGGACTAGCACAATTTAGAGAGCTTTACAACAACTACTTTAAGAGCAACAGATGGAATTTTGGTAGGTGATGTGGAAAATTTGTTAGTAAATATTGTGGCAGCTGCAAAGTTTGGCAACTGACAATATTTAAACTAAATGAGTGTCAGAAAGCCTTGCAAATTTAACCTTATCTTTATTTCCTTCTTAAAAGGGCTATTTCAGATTGTCTTTTAAGAAAGGATTCCTGCTGCAGAGACAGTTAATAACATTTCTTGTACTGAGGATTAGGTCAGTTAAGGACTAGATGCTTTTCATTTAGGGTTTCAAGAGTTTGTGATGGCTTAGACTCATGCATACAGTCTCTTCCTGAAGCTATATGCTATTGCAGGAAGAGAGTGCCTCATTTTCTTTGTACTAGAACACTACTTCAAAAGAGAAAGACTAGGATTTAGCAGATCATTTTTATCTTTCTCAAAAGTCCTACTGAGGAGTCTTGTTAAAGGAATGCTGTTCACAGGGTTAGCTTACTTTTATTGTTAAAACATGAGCAGATTGCTGCTTGAGAGGCAGGATTTTTTTGCCTGTGCTCTTCCTGAATTGAGTACTACAAATTAAAAAAGTTTACACATGACTTGAGTAAATGAAAAATGCTGAGGTTTTGCCTAGGTTCCTATCATAGAGGTTCCTTCTGCTGTATTATGAAATTCAAGCAATGTTCCTGTTCCTAATGGTGGTCCAAAAATCTAACTACGTTTTCTTTTTGCCAAGTCCTCACAGGAACGGATGTGAAGATGGGATAAAATCCCCTATATATTAAATTGGACAGAATAAAAAGTGGTCTCATGTAACTGTTTTATTATGCATCTAAAATAATATTATAACAGCATAAAAACACTTGTAGTCTTTAGCTGTTTCCTTTGAAAATTAAAGGTCAAATTTGCTCCATAGAAACCTCTTTTGACACAGGATGTGTAAAGCTAGACTTCTTCATCTTAGTTGGAGGTAAATTGGCAGCAGACAATCAATCCTACTCAACTGCATGCATTTGGCTCCAAATTCAAATTGAACAGCATGACTATGTGTGTTCCAAGTGGAAGAGATCAGGAAGAGACCCATTTTTGTATACCCAATGATGCCATTAGCCAGAGAATGAAGTATATTTTTGTTCGTTTCAGAAGTCACCACAGGCACAGCAAATCAATAATACTGCCTGGAATACAGGGAAATAAACTGGAGGCAGAGTTATCTGCATGGCTTCTTGTAGCCTGGGCAATGCCTAAATCATAAGGTCTCTCTAAAAGCTTTGTTAATGGCCTCCTTTGTGGATGTGCAATATCTATTTGTTGATTTAATTCTTCCATCTTTCCTGAGCAGAAGCTGTTAGTTGTGCTTAGAGGCACGAAGGATCTGCAATATGGGATGCTTTCTTACTCCTGCAGCCTTCCTAATTTGTGGCTTTACAGCTTTACTGTGGACATTTCATAGAAGAGCAGAAACTTTATACTAAAACATAATTTCTTTTTCTTGGACAGTGAGATTTTGCTATAGAAAATAGCAATAAAAAGTAGAGTAATAAAGTAAAAGTACTTAATTAATTCCTATCAGCTCTAGATCTCAGCCCAGAGATCAAAATTTGGCATAAGGAGCTTGGCAAACAGTTTTCTCCCAAGAATCTCAAAAGGGGGGGAATAAGCATTAAAAAAACCCTGAATTTTACAGTTGGGAAAACTGAACTAAAGAAGCATTTAGTGGCTGTCCCATGCCAAGGAAGCAAGGAACACATTCAAAGACAACACCTTTTTTTTTGTTGAAGCACAGCAAAATATTTTGTAGCACTGCATTGCAGATGAAAATATTTGTGGTCATTCTGTCAATTCAAGTCTTTTGTGGCACAACTAGAGCCAAGATAGCATAAACTTAGGAAAAACTACTCCAACTCTCTCTTCCTTATTCCAAGCTTCAAAGAAGTAAGCTGTATCAACTTTTGGATGATTTGAGAAGTAAAACACAGTAACTTAGGCAATGTTGGAATAAATCTGCAATAGTGGCATGGCAGATAAGACACTGCCACCTCCTGGGTGTATTCTGCTAGTAAACATAATGCTCTTCAGAAATAAAAGCAGAATAGCCTTTTTAAAACAAATTAAAACCGTTATGCTTTTGCAGAGGAAACCTACATAAGCTGCAGGGATTTTGTGTCTAAGCTACTAATGAAGTTCTACTTCAAGTGTGTGGAACAGACAAAAGCCTCAGCAAGCTGGTGCTCTGCAATAGGCTGTAAACAGATCCCTGATCCCTAAACTGTAGTGTTGATACAGTGATTAATGCTTCCTATCTATCCCTGGCTTAAATCACTCTCATTTATTACAATGAACAAAAAGCTTTGTTTTGAAAAGAACGTTTGCTCCTGGTTTTCTGCCACTTTTCCCTATCTCTTTCAGCTCAATGCAATGGCAAACAGAGCAGCTGGGAAGGGATATGAAAATGAAGACAACTACTCCAACATCAAGTTCCAATTCATAGGCATTGAGAACATCCATGTCATGAGAAACAGTCTGCAGAAAATGCTTGAAGGTAATATTTTTCTGTATTGAAAGCTAGAGGAAAGATTTGATCCTTCTGACACAAATGCAGAAAGCTGCTCTGAAATGAGCAGCAGTGACAGTGGATATGAAAAGAGAGCTGCCTGCTGGATAATGGGAATTGTGCAATGGAACATCATTGCAACTAGTGGCAATTTCCTAATTTGGTAAACACCTGGTTTCCTGGGTGAGTGCCAGATATTGTTTAATTTAATGACAAAATTCTTTTGACTTCAATACACTCAGCTTCTACTAAGTCTTCTTTTGTGGTTTACAGTTTGATGGTATCATGAAAAAAAAAATCACTTATAGGTGACTTTGATGCTAGTGGAAAATACAGAATTATTTTTTTTTTATGCTCATAAACCCCATGGTTTGATTTTTTGTATAAAGTTATAGACTGCCAATTTTTATAGAAATTTATTCATGCCCTACATAGAGGATATCATCTCAAGTTTACTTGTGAAACTCAGAAAATGGGTGTAACCATTCAGCACCTTCATAATCCCATGAAAATTAATAACGACTTTTTAAATACTTATTAGTGAAATAAATGAGCACATCTGTACTGCCATTTAATATATTGAGTACATTACTGTTTAGAGACCTTCTGGGAAAAGGATAAGAACAAATAAGCCATCCTTGACCCTCAATGACTTACTGATTTTTCACAAGCAAATAGTAAAGAGTGCTCACTCCACTCTGAAGAATCTCATTGTTTATTTTATGTGTAACATCTTCTGTCACCTCCTGGATCATCCTGGTCTAGTTGTTCTTGACTTTATGCTCTTTTATTCTTCATCTGCCTCTCATTATCTGCATGCAAATGTGAATTTTAGATCTAAGAAGGACTTACATTCTGTATGACAGGAGAGCTGTGCTGTTTTCAAATAGCAGCACTATATTACAAGCAGCAGTAAAGTGTGAAGCAAGTAAAACAATCAATCTCTTCATGACTTATTTTTACTTAATTCCTTGGTCTAAGGCTCTCAAGAAGGAAAATAGAAGGATTTTTAATTCACTATAAAATCTTGTTTGGCTAGGAGAGAGGCTGGGTGAATAAACCTTTCCCTTTATTTGTTTAGCTGAAGACCATCAAAGTTAAAATAGTAAACAAATAGCTTGGCTGCATAGGAGAGTATTGTGTATTATTTTGGAGCCAAAAGTTTGTCATTCAGACCCATGACCTAAAATGACATATAACAAGGTAATTTCTAATGTATTTAATACTTGAGGCTGCTTGGGAGGCATAACTTCTTAGCATTTCTTTTCAAATGAGCCATATTTTAGCAAACTTCTGCTTTTTTCACAGGTTTTATATCTGCTGTGTTGAAATCTCATATTTAGCAATATGGTTGATAACATTGGAATTTAGGGAAGTGAAGTTTGTACTTTCAAGTACTTCAGACTTTCCAAAGTGCTTTTTTTTTTTGGTCTTACGACTTTCAGTGTCCAAGCAGTGCTTTTCTCCTGGAAGGGGCTCCAGAGTTTTTATCTTTTTCCATTTGTGGTGATTTCTCTTCATCTGCTTTGATGAATCCTGACCTGCACATGTAAGAAGAACCAGAAGCAAAAGGGCCAATGAGGAGGATGACAATATACATTGAATATGGCTTAATAATTTTATGAAGGAGTACTTTAAAGATGCTTTTTGAATGGTTTGAATCGATAAATGAAGCTGATGAAAGCAGATTTGAGTTTAGGGTATGCTGTATGACTGCTTGGAAGTGTACAGCATGGAAAAGACATCAAGACATAATGGGTCTAATGTGCTGCAAGGGTGATTTTATTCACCTTACTGGAATTAAGAAGTGAAGGTTGAAGAATTTTTTCCACATAACAGACTGCAGTTTATTTTCAATATACAATTTAAAGTAACTTCTAATGCCCAGGGGAATTTGAGCAAACATTGAGTATTCAGTTTTCCCTTCCTGTATACAACCTCCTTCAAATAATGTTTAATATTAAAGAAGGAAATGTTTCACATGGACTTAGCCTATGGCTATGCTGCCAGAAATGGGACAACTGGTTCAGCATCTCCCTCTGGGACTTGTACTGGTGGAAAAGGCAGTTTCCAGCATGTGTCCTGTTTCTTCCTACCCTGCTGGGGAAGGAAGCACAGCTGGATTGCTGTGAGCCCTTGATTTTCCACAGCCCACACAGGTCATTTCTCCAAGGTTTTGGTACCTTTTCTGTTGAGATGGAAATGCCTTTTCCCATTAGGATAAACCTCATCATTGAATTCACAACTGAACTCAGTTTTAAGGTCCAGATCAGTAGCCAAAACCATGTGATGTATATAGTGTGCCTTTAGGACAATCTGAACTTTGCTCAGTGAATTGGTCAGTAAATATTGACTCTAATTTGGTGGTGGAAATGAGCAAAGCACTATTTCAGCCTTACCTTGGGCTTCTGTAAACACAGACAGCAGCTTCAGCCAGAATTCAGCTACTAATTGGTCATGCTTCCATCTGCACAGGAGCATTAATCCTGGGAAAAGCTGTTTGCTTTCAGTGCTACTATCTATGCATTTTTAGAAATAGCCTTCAAAAATTACTTTTAAAATAACCATCCTTAATAGGTTCTATGTACAAAGATTGCAAGACTTTGTATGCACACATTAGGCTATTCTGCTTCTGAATTAATACCTTCAGGTGTGGTATAAACTCTGACTTCAGCTTGTAAAATTAAATTCCAATTCCATTGAAGGAAACTAAAGTTACATTGCTGGCCATAATGGCCATAATTAACTGAGTCTTTTAGAAGATTTCCAGAGGACAAGAGACCTCTCATACTTGAACTCAGTAAAAACCATGACAGCTCTCACTGTAGTCCTTAAATGAGTTTTACTGGTTAATAGCTACATAATTCTATATAGATCAAATTTATTTTTGCATACTCACGAGACCAAATATTGTTGACTTTTTGTTTGCTGCTGGATTGAGGTATCTGAATTAGATTCTGATTGCCCTGTTGTTGTTTTTTCCTGATGTCACAAACTCTGTAATATTAAAAATCAGATACTTGGATACAGCAGGATAGAAAATTAATGTTGTAAAAACTGGGAGAATTGTTTTTTTCTTTAAACATGGCATAGAGGTTAGAAAGTTTTCAGAAAAAATATTCTCCTTGATGAACTATGACTTTTCCTCACCATCAGAATACTTTTTGACTCCAAAGGAAGTTTTAATAAGCTTTCATTCAGGGATGGAGAACTG
Organism: Bucco capensis; assembly: GCA_013396975.1. NCBI lineage: Eukaryota > Metazoa > Chordata > Aves > Piciformes > Bucconidae > Bucco > Bucco capensis. Next base: position 510 of record VWZO01011573.1, on the reverse strand, counting down.
TGGAGTGAATCACATCAACTCAAACACCATCACCTATGGGTGATGCTGAAGGCTGAGTCTGGTAAGTCTGCTCTTACAGAGCAGTACCAGCAAATTTGCCTGGGAATAGCAGGCTCTAACACAATTTAGGTGGATGTCTCCTAGCCAAAAGAAGAAATCATATGCTTTCTGTTCCCAAGCTCTCATTTAACACACGATCTCCTCTCAGGTGGTTGAAAACTTTGCTTTTCCAACACAATTTTGGCTGCAAAAAATGATGTACTTGTAAACCGTTTGCAACAGGCTTTGTAACAGCTTCTCTTTTTAATTTAAATCAATGTATTGGGCAAAATTTGACCTCACCCTCTTTCTTAAATATATACTTTTTTTTCAGTAGTAAAGTTTGCCTGTGAAGTAGCCATTCTTTTCAAAAGATGAATGTTTTACATGAGGAATAGCTGAAGAGATAGCTCATATGTTGAACAGTCAGTGATAGCTTAAGGGACTATAATGACTGAACATTTCGTCATC
>VWZO01011569.1:0-10840 GCA_013396975.1 Bucco capensis | reverse complement strand
ACCTGTGAGAGAGAACAAGGGGAATCAGAGCGGGGGAGATGGCTGAGGAGAAGTCTGTCACCTCACCTTAATGGAGGCAAAGGACGTGCTAGGTGGGTAGCTTAGTGCTGCTCAGAGGAGAGAAGAGAAAGGGCTTCAGACTCACCTGGTCCTCAAGGAAATGGAGGTGAGAGAAGCGGATGACAGACTGGGGATCTTCACTTGCATTTATACTGCTGTAACACTGCCCCAGTCATGCAGGAATGCTATGTGCAGGGAATTTAATTACAGGTTGTTTTCCAACACTGTCTAATTGAAGACGTCTCAGCAAATGGCACAGCATTTTTGGTTTTCCTGCAGTTCAGTGCTTTCATATTGTGATTTATGCCATGGCCACTTCCCTTTGAATCTCCTTTCAGTGCTGAGATGAGAAACCTAAGGGTTTTCAGGTCAGGCACGTGTCACTATGGACTGAAGAACTGACCTAGTTGCTGGATAGAGATCCAGTGGTGCCAAGCAACAATGGCCTGAGATATTCCTGTGGGGTTGTTGGTCAGCCTGTTCAAAACAAGGAGTCCAGCATGCCCCAGATGTCGCTGGTCTACTTCCCAGTGAGTGGAATGCACTGCTGATTTTGAACTCCTCCTCCTGATGCTCTTGCTTTTGGGACAAATCTGCCACTCTGCTTTGCCATTTCCTCTCTCTGAGAAATCTCTTGGTGTTTCCAACCAATGCCTTCAGCATATTGTGGTTAGCTCTTTGCCTAATCTATGTGCAAAGAACATCTGTTACACATGCATGCCTGTGTTTTCTCACTTGTGCCTCTGTATTTATTCTTGCACCAAAATCATTTGTTTTCCCTAAAATCTGGGTGTATGTGCATGCTTGAGTCTGTGCATGAGCATGTGTCTGCATGTCCCTGTGTATGTCTGCTCCTCACGAGGGGAAGTGCTCCTCAAGGCAGGGACATTCTCCACTTCTGTGTACATGAGCAGCACAGAGCAGCAGGTTCCAGAGGCCAAAAGGAGCCCAGTGATAGCTGAACAGCAGTGGCATGGGCCTGGCAGAGACCTGCCCTGGGAGCTGGCCCTCAGACACAATCCCTGTCTCCTGAGCTCTCCTTTTCATGGTCCTCCAAAGCTCTCACTCTGCTACTGCAGGTTTCAGAGCCTAGTGAGTACAATTTGACACCAGTTTGGACAGCCAGTTTAATTCAGTGGATCAGCATTCCAAGTGTTTTAATGTTAGTGCCAGTCACCACCCTCTGCCTCTCCAGGTCAGGACACATCTTCTCCCAGTATTAAGGAGTTCAGAACAATGGGGTTAGCTTTATGCACAGGGAGAAAAGCCAGGTATTCCTGCCACCTCATGAAAGTGGTAACATTCTGCAGTGTTAGCATTGTCTAGGGTGGGACACAGGCCACTCATGTCCAGGTCAAAGCCATGGGCACCTCTGCAGCTAATGGACCTGACACTGAGTCAGGCAGGGCCTTGACCTTGAGTCACTAGCAAACACGAGGACAGATGGCCTAACTGTCACTGTGGTTTGAGAGGGAGGACAGACTCAAACAGGCTGCAAAGGGAGAGCCAAATAGCTGACAACTCATTCAGTCTTCAGCCACATGCTGAAATACTATTCTGCCAGGAACTGCTTGGGAGGGAAAGGACTGTTGGATTCAGGGCCACGCTCCCCAAATGCTGCTGCTGTCCTATGAGGAGTGTCAGGAGAAGGACTCCTTCCCCTGGATTGGCAGTGAAAGGGCAGGCACTGCAGGAGAGAGGGAAACTCACACTCTGTTGAGACTGGCTTCTGCAAGAAACTTCATTTCACTTTGAGTTGTTCTGCTTAATAACACCCTTTCTTTCTTCTAGGAAGGGTTTCTATGTCTCTAATCACTGTACAAGTTATCTACCTATGAATGAATCCTAGAATCAGAGAATTCTAGAATCATAATGGTTGGAAAAGACTTATAAGTCAAGTCCAACTGTCAACCTATTACCCCCATGCCACTAAACCATGGCCCTAAGGACCACATCTACATGTTTTTGAACACCTCCAGGAACGGTGACTCCAGCACCTCCCTGGGCAGCCTGGGCCAGTGCTTAATAACTCTTCCTGTGAAGAAATTCCTCCTGTCATCCAGTCTAAACCTTCCCTGGGCCAACTTGAGGCCATTTCCTCTTGTCCTCTCACTGCTAACCCTGGAGAAGAGACCAACCCCCAGCTCACTGCAACCTCCTTGCAGGGAGTTGTGGAGAGAGCTAAGGTCTGCCCTGAGCCTCCTCTTCTCCACACTAACCAACCCCAGTGCCCTCTGCTGCTCCTCAGCACACTTCTTCTCCAGATGCCTCCCCAGCCTCCTTGCCCTTCTCTGGAAATGCTCCAGTGCCTCAATTGCCTTTCTTGGCCTGAGGAGCCCAAAACTGATCACAGGATTTGAGGTGTGGCCTCCCCAGTGCTGAGCACAGGAGGATGATCCCTGCCCTAGTCCTGCCAGCCACACTAGGGCTGATCCAAGCCAAGATGCTGTTGGCCTTCTTGGCCAGCTGGGCACTCTGCTGGCCCATCTTTAGCCACTCTTTACCAATGCACCCAGCTCATTTTCCCTCAGGCATTTTTCCAGCCACTCTGCTCCAAGTCTGCAGTGTTTCATGGGATGGTTGTGACACAAGTGTAGGACCCAGCACTTGGCCTTGTTGAACCTCATCTTGCTGGCCTTGGCCCATCAATCCAGCCTGGCCAGATCTCTCTGTAGAGCCTTCACACCCTCAAGTAGATCAACACTTCCTCCTAACTTAGTGTTATCTGCAAACTTACTGATAAGTGCCCCAAATCCCCTCATCAAGATCATTGATAAAGATATTAAACAGGACTGCCCCAATACTGAGCCCTAGGGAACACCACTCATGACTGGCCACCAACTGCATTGAAATCCTTTCACCACCACTCTCTGGGCTCAGCCCTTTAACCAGTTCCTTACTCAGTGAAGAGCACACCTCTGTAAACCATGAGCTGCCAGCTTCTCCAGGAGAATGCTGTGGGAGACAGTGTCAAAGGCTTTACTAAAGTCCAAGTAGACAACTTCTACAGCCTTTAACTAGTCCTTTAGGTGGATCACTTCATCATGGAAGGAGATCAGGTTGGCAAAGCAGGACCTGCCTCTCATGGACCCATGCTGGCTGGGCCTGATCCCCTGGTTGTCCTGCACTTGCTGTGTGATTGCACTCAAGACGATCTACTCTAGAACCTTCCCCAGCATTGAGGTCAGGCTGATAGGCCTGCAGTTCCCTGGATCCTCCTTCAGACCCTCCCTTCTTGTAGATGGGCATCACAACGGCAAGCCTGCAGTCATGTGGGACCACCCCACTTAAGCAGGACTGCTGCTGAATGATAGAGAATGGGTTGGTGAGCACCTCTGCAGCTCCCTCAGTTCCCTCAGGTGGATCCCACCCAGCCCCATGGCTTTGTGACTAAGTGGTGTAGCAGGCTGCCAATTGCTTCCTCTTGGATTATCATAGAATCCTAGAATGGTCTGGGTTGGAAGGGACCTCTGGAGGTCATCTAGTCCAACCCCCCTGCACCGGGCAGGGACATCCCCAACTAGAGCAGCTTGCCCAGAGCCCTGGCAAGCCTCACCTGCAATGCCTCCAGGGATGGGAACTCAACCACCTCCCTGGGCAACCTGTGCCACTGTTCCACCACCCTTGTGGTGAGGAACTTCTTTCTAATGTCCAGTTTAAATCTACTCCTCTCCAATTTAAAACCATTGCCCCTTGTCCTTTCACTGCAGGCCTTTGCAAACAGGCCCTCTCCAGCCTTCTTGTAAGTTCCCTTTAAGTACTGGAAAGTCACTAGTAGGTCCCCCCAAAGTCTTCTCCAGGCTGAACAATCCCAGCTCCCTCAGCCTGTCCTTATGGAGACTTCATTCTTCTCTTCATCCCTGTTTTCCAGCTCAGGGTGCTGAGTACCCTGAGGATAATTGATCTGACTCAAAGACTGAGGCAAAGACAGCATTAAGTGCCTCAGCCTTTTCCTCTTCTCCAGGGCCCCTAAACAACCCTGGGCACATTTCTGTCCACACTCCCTTCTCCTCAAGGCAGGTAAGGCCTTTGGCTCTGGGCTGCTGAGAGGCTCCAAAAGGCAGGCTCTCCCTCTGCTGGTTCCATTTCCAAGACCTTTTATCCAGTCCCTGAGATACAGAAGTGGGAATCCTGTCACTTTTGAGTGCTACAGCCACTTAGATGTCCCAGGCTGGACTGCACACTCATGGAGACATCTGAAAGGAGGGGAGTTCAACAAAGGGGGAAAACTGATCCTTGAACCAAGAAGTATAAGGCAAAAGAGAGCTGAAACCAGCACAGCCTACCAGCCTGAGGAGTGACTCCCACTGACTGTCAGAGTGAGCCGGGTTAGAGGGAGAGAGAAGGATGGAGCAAGTCCTTGTGCATGAGAACCTGTGAGTATACAGCTGAGGTCTGCAACACTTGGAGCACCTAGGACCCTTCCTGAAAGAAGAGTAGCAAAGAGCACATCAAGGTACCCCAGGATGGTGTTCAGCATGTGAGTTCTGTCCTCAGCACTGTTGCCTTCCTTTCCTGAGCCTCTGCTGGGCCTGTCACTCCAACATTTGACAGGAATAAAGGGCATTTCACAAATGAGGAAATGAAAAGGAGGCAGTGAGAGAAACCAAATAATGAGCTCTGTGATGCAAAGGACATTCTCCATTTAGGATGAGTCTGTTGGAAAATTACTGCCTGTGGAAGGACAGCATGAGGGCATGGGGTAGGGCAAGAGCAGTATAAAAGTAAACTCAAAGCCTTGTTCTCTCATCCACTATCTCACCTTGCTCTCCTTGAGAACCAAGTGAGTCTGCAGCCCTTTCTGATCCTTGGCCTTTGCCAGGCTGTGGCCTCACACCAATGAACACCTCAGCTGATGCTTGTTCTGTCATGCTATAACAGGACTTGGAGATCCTTTTCAGAGAAATAGAAAGGAGGGGAAAAGGCTGGGTCTTGCCTAAGGTGTCTCCAGATCTATGGGATATAGACCAGGATCGCCCTGGGCTTGACTGTTCTTTATAGGACACTTTTGGGCTGAGAGGGAAAAGACAATGGGACATGCTACAAAAACACCAGCTCTCTGTACAGATTGTGCCTTATATCCCTGGTGGTGAGGTGACAGGCTTCTCCTCAACCATCTCGCCTGCTCTGATTCCCCTTGTTCTCTCTCACAGGTTCTCATCGACATCCTCAAGACATGTCCTGCTACAACTCCTGCCTGCCCTGCCAGCCCTGTGGCCCAACCCCACTGGCCAACAGCTGCAATGAGCCTTGTGTCCAGCAGTGCCAGGACTCCAGGGTTGTCATTGAGCCCTCCCCTGTGCTGGTGACCATGCCTGGACCTATCCTCAGCTCCTTCCCCCAGAACACTGCCGTGGGCTCCTCCACCTCTGCTGCTGTTGGCAGCATCCTCAGCTCTCAGGGAGTGCCCATCAACTCCGGGGGCTTTGGCCTCTCTGCCTTCGGCAGCTGCTACGGTGCCAGGAGCTGCCTGCCCTGCTANAAGAGAATTTTGCTCGGAATGATTCCAGAAGAGGAGTGTTGGGGATAGTCCTGCAGTGGTTATAAATGCAGGTTTGCATTCAATACCCTCAGTCATGAATTGGGTATACCTTCTGCTTTCCAAACTTCTCTGCCTCTGTGGAGTATGCTAGTGTAGAATGCCCCAATATAGCTCAGTCACTGCCACCACTTTGTTGTGCACACCTTTTCTCTTCCCACCATTAGCTCTACATTGTCAAGTATTCAGGAGAAGGAATAATTTTTTACTGGCAAGGTAGAGGCAATTCCTACCCAGAAAAGCCTACAAGAACCTGTCCTAACCACAGCATTGAGATGTTGAGCTGCAAGGTGAGAAGATAGTGTGGAAAATAAAAACATGAGAACAGAAAGGGAATACACTGACACAACATCTTTGGGAATAAACTGTCCCAGCATCTGGGGTCCACAGCTCTTGTGCCTTCTATGTGTTGCAGCATTGGTTTTGGCAATCTTTGTGTCATTCCACAGAGCATTCAGGAGAACTCCTGTACACTGCCTGTCCCCAGTCAGGAAGCTTAGCCCTTCCTCCTCATTGCAGGCCCTGTCCCCAATGGCAAAGGCAGAAAAAGGCAGTCCTGGTACCATAGGATGATTGCACTATCAACTTGGAGAGGACCTCCAGAGGTCCACTGGGCCCAAACCCTTTGTCCAAATTCAGTCAGACACAAGCCTCTGAGGATTGTTACTGCAAAATCTCCTCAGGGAATCTGTTCCACTGCTTGACTCTTTTCTTGGTGAGAACCATATTTTACCAATCGAGTCCAAACATCTCATTTTTCAACATGACCCCATTGTCTCTTGTCCTCCAGCCACAAGCTGCCACAATGTCGAGTCTGGATCTGTCTTCTGGGTGACCTCATAATAGCTATTCCAAAGCTGCTCTTAGGACTCCCACTAAAGCCTTCTCTTCATGCTCAGCAAGCCCTGTGGCCTCAACTTCTCTAATCTAACCAAGTGCTCCACCTCCTCACCATTCTGGTCACCCTCTGGTAAACTCAATCCACTTGGCCAAGTTATTTTTTGTATTAAAGTAGTGTTCTAGATGCCATCGAATGAGTGATGGGCAGAGTGGGATAGTCACTGCCCTTGATTTCCTAGCTCAGATGCTGCTATATTGCCCAGGATGTCACTTCTTGGAGTTTAGAAACAGTGCTGGGAGGTTCACCTGTTTTGATGGGATTGCTAAAAAAGCTTCTTTTCCTGGCCATATTTCTGTGCTGCAGCATCTCAGAGGCTAATGAATTCATGGGGAAACATGGCTAGTTGCTACCATTTCAGGCTCTGGATGGACATGTGTTGTCCTGTCATGCAGCAGTTCAGCTGACCTTGTTTCTTGGCTGAAAGACTTTCTGCAGGCTTTGCTGCTGGTCACCACACTGCTTTGCAGAGGTCCTAGACAGCCCTTTGAGGCACTCAGCCCACACTGCTGCCTCTCTTCCTCCCTGTGTCTCTCTTGCATTCCCAGGGAGGCCTGAGCACACACAGGGAAGGAGCAGGGTAAGGAGGACATGTCCTGACTGGGGGCTTGTGTGGTATGCTGACCAGCACTATGCAAACATCAGCATCTACTGTCCCAGTGGGATGGAGAAGAACTGGGAGAGTAAGAGAGCAAAACACATGGGGCTTGACATCAGGCCAGTCTAAGAGGAAAAGGGACAAAATAGTAAAAAAACAAGTGATACAAAGGCGATCACCTCACACAGAGGACTCACATCCAGCCACTCTCCAAAGAAGAACAACTGTGGAAACACAATTTACAGTCTTTCAGTTAATGATCATTGTAAAAACAACCACTGCACAACCATCCACAAAACAGAGAATCACAGAATCATTAAGGTTGGAAGGACACTAACCCATGGCCCTAAGGACCATAGCTAGATGTTTCTGAAACCCCTGCAGGGATGGTGACTCCAGCACCTCCCTGGGCAGCCTGGGACAATGCCTAACAACCCTTGCAGGGAACAAATTCCTCCTGACATCCAATCTAAACCTTCCCTGGGGCAACAAGAAGTCATTTCCTCTTATCCTCTCACTGGTAACCCAGGAGAAGAGACCAACCCCATCTCACTCCAACCTCCTCTCAGGGATTTGGAGAGAGCTAAGGTCTGCCCTGAGCCTCCTCTTCTCCACACTAACCAATCCCAGTGCCCTCAGCTACTTCTCAGCAGACTTATTCTCTGGAAGCCTCCCAGGCTTCCTTGCCCTTCTCTGGACACACTCTGTCTTTCCATCCCAGAATCACTCTGAGCAAAATTATTTTCCTGGGAACCTTGACAGAGGATTTGCAAGGAAAAGGATGACACAGAAGCACGGGCCAGGATGCAGAAGAACTTTATTGAGTGAAAAAAGGGAAATGAAGATCAATTCAAGTGAAGGCCTCAGTGCAGAGAGCAGCAGGGTCAGAAAGGAAAGTGTGCCCCATGCTTGTGGTGCAGATGCCACCAGGTGCCCATCTGCCAGCCCCACAGAGGGAGCAGGGCCAGCAGCTCCTCCCTAGGCTGCCTTTGTGGTGCTCCCATTGCAAGGGAGCACAAGAGAAGAAGGAGATGGGAGAGAGAGGAGAGACTGGAAGAGGGGAAAGGCAGGCATGGGCCATGCTCTGAGAGAGCCCAGACAGGCCCCATCCTATTGTAAGGGGTGCTGGGGTTACTCAGTCCCTCTGAGAGCAATAAGTGGGTGTTCTGAGCCTAGTCCAGAACCATCCTGTGTGTCCCTGGGGGCCTTCCCCAGAGCCATTCCCATCAGCTCTAGCAGGGCAGGCAGCTCCTGGCACCGTAGCGGCTGCCGAAGGCAGAGAGGCCAAAGCCCCCGGAGTTGATGGGCACTCCCTGAGAGCTGAGGATGCTGCCAACAGCAGCAGAGGTGGAGGAGCCCACGGCAGTGTTCTGGGGGAAGGAGCTGAGGATGGGTCCAGGCATGGTCACCAGCACAGGGGAGGGCTCAATGACAACCCTGGAGTCCTGGCACTGCAGGACACAAGGCTCATTGCAGCTGTTGGCCAGTGGGGTTGGGCCACAGGGCTGGCAGGGCAGGCAGGAGTTGTAGCAGGACATGTCTTGAGGCTGGAGCAGAACCTGGGAGAGAGAACAAGGGGAATCAGAGCAGGGAAGAAGGATGAAGAGAAGCCTGTTACCACATCATGAGGAAACCAAGGCAAAATTGGAGATGAGAGTTGGAGGCTGTGAAACGAGACTCAAAATACTCTGTTCCCCTTGGAAGATTAGCACCAAGAGTATCTAAGCCCGAGGAGGTTCTGGTTTATCCCATAGCTCAAGAGACACCACAGACAAAAACCTGCCACGATACACCTGTTATCTCCCCTACCTTGCCTATGTGAAACATTCCCAGGACACTGCATGGGACAAAGGGACAGGTATGGGCTGAGAAATCATGAAGAAGAAGAAGAAGGAGGAGAAAGGGCTTCAGACTGACCTTGTTGCCAAGCAGATGGAGGCAGGAGGAGTAGATGAGAGAGTGAGGAGCACGACCTGCTTTTATACTGCTCCTGCACTGCCCCAGGCCCACAGGCACTGCACACAGGCAGTAATTTTCCAACAGACTCACCTCCAAAGCAAAATATCCTACCTCATGGCACATGTCAATGCTGACATTTCAGCTCCTCATTTTTCACATGCCCACTAATTCATGGAGGCTCCTTTGAAGTACCAGGATGAGAAGCCCTAGACTTTCAGTGCAGGAACACATCACCACAGGCAGAAGCCAAGACCCAAGTGGAGCTCTTTGGAATTGGGATTTTTTCCTCACTGCCAGGAAGAATCAAGTCAGTATGGCTAGGATACGAGCCCCAGGTGCTGGAGAGGTCCTGTGTAGGCAGAGGATGTTGGCTTGGGGTAGAGAAGTGTGATGGTTTGTAACTCCCCTTGCAGACAGTTGCTCCAGGGCAGAGCTGCCATAAAGGGATGCCTAAACTAATAGAGGATTGGGCTCACAGGAGCTTCACAGCATTCCCAAGGGACAAAGGGAAGGTCCTGACCTGGGAAGGAAGGAGCTCCTAGAGCAGCACAGGCAGGGGTTGGAACTATGGTAGGATTTTAGAGCTCTCAAACCCTGCAGTGCCAAGTGCCTGAGGATGCTCAGGGAGGGGAGGTGCTCAGAAGGGCCTGAGTACAAAACCAACACTCCGACTCCATCAAGGAGGTGCTGCACTTCCCTGCCCGGCAGCCATGGAGGCAGAGGGGATGTTTCCCAGGAGGCCAAGGGAATCTCTTCAGGAGGCAAGCTTCCAGGGGTAGACTCTCCCTGCCCATGGCCAGTCCCACTCTGATTTTGGATTGGTCATGGGTCAGCCTTTTGGCCTGAGGCCAAGGCAGCAGTGTGTGCTGTCTGCAGTCCTGTGTCCCAGCCAGGCCTGAGCTCCCTGCAGCCAGAGCAGCTCCATCCTGGCCGCGAGAAATCTAGCTCTGAGCACTGGGCTGGAGCTGAGTCCACAGCTCCAGGGAGACCCAACAGCTATTGCCCTCAGCATCACCTACCCAGCAGCTCTGCCAAAGCTCAGGGGCTTGCAGGACACTCAGGGTGTGTTGAGAAGTGGCCACTGTATTGTATCCCTTCCTGATCAGTGTCCAAATCACACAGCCAAAGAGCACGGTGATGTTAGGAGAGAGAGGGGACAAGAAGTTGCCTTGAGTCCCATTGCAATCCTCATGGAGTGGCAAAGAAGTTCAACTGACATTGGTTTTCTGCTTGTTTTGATGTGTACATCCCTGGGATATCCCTTGGCCTCTCACCTCTAGCACATGAAAGAAGCCTCTCTGATCATCCAGGCATCTGAGAAATGAGGAAATGAAATGTCAGTGTTGAGGAAACCCAAACCCAACCTGTGCCATCAGGTAGGATATTTTGCTTTGGAGGTGAGTCTGTTGGAAAATTACTGCCTGCGTGCAGTGCCTGTGGGCCTGGGGCAGTGCAGGAGCAGTATAAAAGCAGGTCGTGCTCCTCACTCTCTCATCCACTCCTCTTGCCTCCATCTGCTTGGCAACAAGGTCAGTCTCAATCCCTTTCTCCTCCTTCACCTTCTCCTTCTTCAGGATTTCTCAGCCAATAGCTAACTCTCTGTCCTATGCAGGGTCTTTGAGCTACTTGCAGTGGGGTAGGCACTCTGGAATGGAGGCAGGCTGGGGCTTCTTTGTGAGCTGTGGGCTAGTCAGGCATGGATCTTTCTGGGTTTTCTCTATTGGTGGGGATGTTCTGGGCTGAAGGAATGGCGAAATCCATCAACGTCCCTACATAGCTTCCAGCT
>VWZO01011568.1:127929-148381 GCA_013396975.1 Bucco capensis | reverse complement strand
ATGGACACACTGCTGGCTCATGTTCAGCTTCCCTTTGATCCAAACTTCCCAGTCGNTGTCGATCCAGACTCCTAGGTTCCTTTCCACCTGGCTGCTCTCCAGTCACTCTGTCCCCAGCCTCTAGTCCTGCATGGGGTTGTTGTGGCCAAAGTGCAGGAGCTGGCACTTGGCCTTGTTGAACTTCATCCTGTTGGAATCAGCCCATTTTTCCAGCCTGTCCAGGTCCCTTTGCAGAGTCCTCCTGCCTTCCAGCAGATCAACATTCCCCTCCAACTTGGTGTCATCTGCAAATTTGCTAATGATGGATTCAATCCCCTCATCCAAACCATCAATATTAAACAGAACTGGGCCCAGCACTGACCCCTGGGGAGCACTACTAGTGACTGGCTGCCAGCTGGATGCAGCACTAGTGTTCACCACCACTCTTCTAAGCCTGGCCATCCAATCAGTTCTTAACCCAGCAGAGAGTACACCTATCCAGGCCATGGGCTGCCAGCTTTTTCAGGAGTATGCTATATGAGACAGTGTCAAAGGCTTTGCTGAAGTCCAGACAGACTAAATCCACAGCCTTCCCCTCATCCAGCAGGCTGCTCACCTGATCATAAACAGATCAGGTTGGTCAGACAGGACCTGCTCTTTCTAAACAAACCCATGCTGCCTAGGTCTGATCCCTTGTCCATCCTGTAGGTGCTGTGTGATTGCTCTTAGGATGATCTGATCCATAACCTTGCCATACTCATAACACTCTGTGCTTCAAGCATAACATGCCAATCAAATGAGTGACAGCAACCTTCAATGTTAAGTTCTGTAACTATTCTTCATCATCATAACTTCATAAACAAAGCACAGAGTTAAATTTCTTAGTATAATTCCTTACACTTAGTCATTGCTTTGCATTACCAACTTAGCTTTTTCCAATACAGCACTCTTATTTGAAAAAAATGCCAACGTACAAGCAGTACAGCTGATACTTGTTAGATCATTAGTAACAGCAGGTCTATGATACAGCCCACCTTCTACATACAGAATTCTGCTGTAGCCAAAAACTTACCTGAGGTATCTCTTTGGAACCCAGTGCTTTCGGCCCCTCACGATTAAGGAAGCTTCGGTAGGCTTGATAATTGTTTCTCTTCTTTTCAGAGTCCTCAGGACTTACAGACTTAGACAAAAGGAAAAAAATATAAATGTAAAAACACAATCAACTCATGGTCATTCTGAAGGTCATCTCTAAGCACGTGGAGGAAAAAACTACCAGTAGTCAGCATAGACTCACCAAGGGGAAATCATGCTTGACCAATCTGATAGCCTTCTATGATGGCATGACTGGCCAGGTAGATGAGGGGAGAACAATGCATGTTGTTTACCTCAACTTCTGCAAGGCCTTTGACACTTTCTCCCACAAAATCATCCCAGGGAAGCTTAGGAAGTGCGGGTTAGACAAGTGGGGCACAAGGTGGATTGAGAACTGGCTGAACAACAGAGCTCAGAGTTTTGTGATCAGAGGTGCAGAGTCTAGTTGAAGGCAACAGTGACACACAAGCAGTAATAAAGGAAAACTATTATCCTGCAAACTGCATCAAAAAAATTTCATTTTGATAGCTCCTACCTCAGTCTTTTTGGGAGAAATTTTCTCCTTCTTTGGTGTTGTCTTTTCTTCTTTCCCTGAAGCAGTTTTTTCTTTTGATACTGAACTTCGAGCACCTCTTTCCTTTTCAGCAATCTCTTCTTTTTGTTTCAGAGACACAAGCTTAGAGCTAGGTTTCAAAGACACAGTCTTATCCATCACTTCTCTTCCTATTTTACCATCAGATGATTGTGGGGATACATGAGAGCCTTTTGAATGTTCAGATTTAGTTTGCTGCTTCGCAGTGTAGTTCTTTGCTTCACTGGTTGAGTTTGTTGGTTTCACTTGAAAGGACAACACATATATAAGAATGTGTCTGGCTAGTATTATAAATCCATAAAGTGTTTTTTTTCTATATTCCATGTCCTACCTCTTTCTGACTGCTTGTATCTTTCTGTTACATTAGGACTGTTCTTGATGCTCAACACCGTTTGGTCCCCCTCTGAATCTTTCCGAGCCTAAACAAGCACACAAAGCCAAAGTCAGAGATGCATGTTCTAAGCTACCACTAAGTCCAGATTCCCAAGTTTCCATACTGCTAAGTACAACAGACTGAACGACCATCTAACAAAGCTGATCCCTACCGCAAGTCATCATACATCTCTATCAAAGGCAAGTAGATAGGCATATTCTGCACTCAGCCACGCATATAGGTTCCTTAAGCCAAAGGCCAGACAAACCTCCAGGTTACAGTAAATTTTTATTCTAATTGGTTTACTGATTAGAATATATAAAGTATTCATACTTCTAATTAGCCATTCTAAATGCTAATAGCCTTGATGTAGAACATGGCAAGTATTTTACTATGCCTTACACCACAAGCTATGAGAACTTGGAAGATACCCACCACTGGAGTTAGTCTCAAAACCCACAAGATCCCATCTTGCTCCTTCTCTCAAAGCAAGGAGAGTATTCTCCTCTTTTCTTCCCCCTCCCCCATCACTTTTCACCAACTTGTGCCATTGACTCATTTTACTTGATGTGATTCTCCTGATTCAACAGAGCTAGAGCTGATCTAAAGCATAAGTCTTAAGCAACACACTTCACTCAATTAGAACTAGAACTCAAAATCCCATTTCAACAGAAGCATATAGCACAAAGATGCAGTGATGCCTGCTGTCTGATTAGGACACACTTACCAAGTAAGGAAAATCCAGGAGAAAAGTATGAGAAGTATGTTATTTTCCCTCACTTTCTTGCTGGTTTTAGTGTGTTTGTATAGAAGTCTCAAAAAGGTTAGATTGTCCAAGTAAGAAATTGCTTTGCTAGGAGTAGTCTAAAAAACTATAGTTTAAAATAAATTTAACCTTTTTTTTCTGTGGTGTTTCATCCAACATGGCCAAAGTCTTAGCAAATTCTTCATCTTCATGCAGCTGTCTCTCCAGCTGAAAGACAAAAAAAGAACTACTTGTTTCCTACGAAAAGATAAGACTGAAGTCTAATGAGAGAACTGAGTTTAGATTCCTTGCGCTAGGAACATTCACAAGTCTAAACGATTTGTTTTCAAAGTTTTCCGATCCATCGTATTTTTTTTGTTATTGTGTATCCTTTTTATTTAATAATCAAAACTTTAACAATCAAAACCTGAGAGCAGGATGTCACAACAATCAGCTTGCACTGAGATGCAATAGTTGGCTTTAGAAAACTTCCAAAAGTATTCCCAAAAGACAAGCAGGAACAATGTTAAGTATTATTGTGTCTCAATAATGAATGTTTTTGTCTCGTTTACTGCTAGCAACATAACATATATGAAAAAAATTCTAGCAGTTTTGGAAAATTTAGCTACTGCCCTTAGCCCAGCTCTTGTTGCCAGTTCCATTTACTTTATGGAAACAAATTCGCTCTTAACTTTTTAATATTTCTAGTTACACAGGTGATTGTGACAAAAGAGCCAGTAAGAACAAATACTACACATGGAATCTGAAAAAGTTATTAATTTCAAAAAAACAAAGCCAGGTTGGTTTCATTGTTATTTCCCCTAACAAAATAAATGTGGCATCTACAGTGGGAACAACTGATCAAGTTATCTTTCCTATCCAATATGGTCCCTTGGGGAAAGCTTTTCCTATTCCCAAATAATGTATATTGTTGCCAGTAACTGTTGACCATTGTTGACCATAAAAATCCTTTCATAAATGTCTTGAAGTCCAACATGCCATGCTATAACATTCAAGCTGACAACTTTATAAAACCAATATGCCACAGGCACTATTTTTATTGGCCAAAAAAAATGAAATGCAGCTGTTTTCCCTGTGTACAGTAAGGGGAAGGGTAGCGATTATCAAATGCAAACCAGACAGAGGTACACATGAAATACAGTACATTCCTTTCATAACCACAGACCAAGAGTGTTATAGGTAAGATCAGGTCAAATGAAAGACACTGTTTTTCCTGACAGGCTGTTTATCTCTCATAGATTAAAACTAGGTTCATCACACCTTTGTGAGGTAAAGGATGAGACTAGGTTTTGAGAGTACAATGTATTATTTTCAGATTATGCCAATACTAACAATATTTTCCCAAAAGCAAGTAACTATCTATGACAAGTGTACCTTTCCCCTCATACTAACACCGATTCAAACAGGAACGTTTAAGACACACCTATAAAGGTCATTCATATTTTTCTCAACTTGAAGAAAATTCCGATGACAAGTGAAATAAATCATGAATGGTAATGGCATTTAATTTTTCACTTCAAGGAATAAGGCAGGGAGACATGGGACAACAGACACAATGACACACCACAAAAAACATACAGATAAATTTCGTTACACTTACTTATAGCATACATGGAAAGTCTATCTTAATTTCTCACGGAAAACAATTTTAAAATTAACAAACTGTTCTTGGCACAGAGCAGCAAATTTATAGAGCTTTTACCTCTGCATCTTCTTCAAACTGCAGTTGCCTAGCAATGGCCTCATCATCTAGCGTGCTGTCTCTGCTTTGTGAAGGCTGTATTTAAGAAACAGACCAATAGTTCAGTTTTCCTGATATTGTGTAAACTATAACAATTTAACCTGTAGGATTCATTTTGTATATTCTAGGAAAGGACTGGGAACAAGACATGCAGCATTTTATTCCTAGCTGTCTAAATTAAACACTATTAAACAAGACTGTTTTCAAGAGATTTTACTATTCAAAACAAAACCATGCTGTATCATCTTGTATCTTCAATGCTGAACATCTCTGAAGCTACCAATTGGCCCACTCAAAAAAAAAAAGAAACAGTAACTACACTGAATTTTTCACTTCCTCCCTACTTTATTTGATGCTTTGTTAGTCTATCGACATATGTGCCAAAAAACTTTGGAAAACAACCTCCTCCCTCTTGCTCTTGCCCTCCACCCCCCAACTGTAAGCTATTTTATCCACTCACTAATCTCAGAAAACACTTAATTCTAAGAAAAGCCACTTGGGAAGAAGCAATAAAGAAAATACTTTCAACTTTGTGTTTCTTAAATATGGACATGCTACTCAACTTGCATTTGAGGATTTGATATGCCTACATACCCTCAGAACTGAACTTGAGTGGTCATTAAAAAGTAACATTAAGTAGGACAAGCAGTTAAATACCTCCTTGGAGTCATTAAACTGGCCATTTTTATCTGCTATCAGACACACAAACAACCTAACAGAACATCATCAGTACTCACTTCTTTCCTTTTACTTGCTACCAGCTTCTTCTCGGATCGTTGGATACTACTTGTCCCAAAGTACTCAAGTGCCGAGGTGGGAGTCTGTTTCACTGGAGATAATGGTTTGCTTTTAGCTTGTTGTTTTACATCTTCCTTTTTCATTTTAGTTGTTCCTGGACTACTGATTGCTGATGTCCCATTCTCCTTTGGTTTCAAGGAAATTCTTTTATTGACAAAGTCATCTTCTTCATCTAAAGATGAAGAGTACTCTATTACTTCTGGTACATGGAACTTACATTCTTACAACAGAATTGTGAGAACAACTATTTTGGCAGATTGCATCAACTCACATCCTCAGAGCACAGAAATGAGACAAGAAGTCAGCATACAAAATAGATTTTTCTGTTTACAAGGAGGAAGAAAAATGGCATACAGAAGCTCATTAACAATCACCTAACAGACCACTCAACAAAAACTCCATCTTTCCTTTTAGGAGTTTTCTGTAATAGCCAGGACATGGTCTTCCCAGCAAGGAAAAAAAAAGGGGGGGGGTTGGATGGCCATTTATTCTTTCTGAACCTTAACTCTTCACCAGTCAATCGATAAATAAAAAAAAAACCAAAAAATTATTACCAAGGATTTCAAAGAGTTGTGTCATGTTGTGAAGTCTTACAGTTATACAAATGAAACCCTATCACTGAAGGATACAAAAATCTACACACAATATTGCCAAATGATTAAACTAGTAACACAGAAGACAAACATCACTGGACAAATTTCTTAATTAGTCATAAAAGCACCTTCATTGTGAAATCTTGTAAGAAGCTCAGTGTGCAAGGGCTAAGAAGCAAACTGCAAGAAAATTCTCAAAATGAACATCAGACACAGAATAAAGTACAAAGATTTAAGAGGAACAGAAAGAGACCGTGCCATTTGCATGCCTCTAACTGAAATCTGGTTTTATTCTTCTCAAAATAGAGAAAATTCAGACACTCCACTTCACAATGTTCTAAACATGTTTTATAATTAAACTTAAATCAACAGTATTATCACAAAAATACATTCATTTTCCAGTCATCTCTAATTTAAGCCTCTACATTTCTTTTCATTTTTTTTTAATCAACCCCCTAAATTTAGATGATGTCTTGGGTGTCATCAATCATTCTTGTTATATACTAGACAGAGAGAACCATTTTGTTTCACCTTTTCTCAGTAGATGGTAGTAACAAGCGTTTTAAGCCTAAGATGGAACTTTCTGCTACTAAACACTAAGCAGAATATAACAAGTACAAAGGGGAATTCTGACTATTTCTGGGAAAAGAGTTCAGAGAGAAAGAAAAATAAAGACACATCAGTAAGGGATGCAGTTAAGTGAAGAATGCCTGAAGATAAAAATTTATCTATAAGAAAGTGGCATTTTAGCCAATTCGATTCCAAGCAATATAGAGAAAATTCAAGCCCAGGACTTCAGCTGACAGTAGCAAGTTTTACTATTCTCTATACTATTTACTTCCCCTAAGCACCAGTAAATCTCTTACTGACATTAAGCTAAATTTAACAAACTACTATGTATGTGGTAAATTTGGACACTGGATCCTTCAGGCTATTACACAATAGTTTGAGATCTGAACAGGAAAATGGTTATCTACAACTTAATTTTAGAAATAGTCTTCCTTCTTTTAAATTTTTTCAGTTTAACATGAGAACACATTTGCAGGAGAAAAATATAACTGTTACTAGAAATCAGCCGTTCATGTAAACACAATTACATTTCTTTGTCTTGGAAAGAACATACAAATCCTCTTCTGCTCCCCTGCTCACAGCTTTTCTTAAGCTAAGGACTGCTCTATGCTAGAAAAGAATCTTGACTCATCACTATCCTTATCAGAAGAAACACATGCAATATTGATTTTTTTTTCATTAATCACTCATAACCATTTAAATAAAAAACATCAGGATATTGTTTTCACTCAAGTAGAAAGAAGCAGAGTAAATATAATTAGATTTTATTTAAAGAGGACGTGGATGAGTCATTTATGATGTCAGCATTAAGTACTATCAATAATTAGAGCTTCACTTTAATTATGTCCTTTGTAGAAAGGACAGGATTAGAAGTATTTAATAATTGCAAGAAGTAGCTGAAGGACAAGAGACTCACAGCACTTAACAGTCCATAGATTTAAGTAACGAAAAGCCAGAATAAGAACATGTAGGTGGTCATTAGGAAACACAACCACTCTGATTCTATTAAGCAGGTTTCAAAAGACACTTTAAGGGACAAATACACAGACTATAGTTTCATCCTAGGTTCAGGAAATTCATAAACATTCTTATAGCAATTGCTAAGTGAAGCACTGAGATAGCCTTACATGGGGTCATGGACTTCACAAAGTAAGAAACAGGAATCAATTTTATCATCAACTAGATTACATCTATGTTGCAGAAAAAAAATATCTTTGTATAGCAGAACAAGCCTACTCCAAGAACAGTATTTCCTGCTTACGTATCTTTTTTAATACTATATAATGAAAAAATACCTGAGCTTACACATTTGAGTTTTTTCCAGCTCTAAATTACAAACACAAGTCAAGACCATGTATTCTACACAAGTTTTCTGGAAATTAAGTAGATGTGACAGAGAAAACTAATCATGTTATTAACTGGACAGGCATGACAACCAGGAGACTTTTTAATTATTTTGAATGCAAACACTACACATGAAGTAGAGACCTATTATACCAGGCAATATACAAGGCTAAACTTCCCTATCAACAAACAACTGTTAAATCCTGGCAGTTTCAAGAATTATTTCATATTAAAGCACATCTGGCTTTCATTTTATATACTGTTATAGCAGTAGCACAATTAGGCTAATAAACTAACACCTGCAGCCCACCTGTAACTGTTTGTTACTCCTCTTCCCTATCCTCATACATTTTCAATAGGCTTTCACCTGCTGCTTAGAGCAATATGTGCTGTTGTTCTCTCACCACGCACTATCAAAATTATCTAGGCTGTTCTAAACATTTGTTTAAATTCAGATTATTTTAAAAGGCTCAGGTTCAGGAATGACCTCAGCCAATCAACAAAGGGAACAATCAATTGCAAAAAGGGACAATAGCAACAAGCAGCATAGGAAAGATGCTCAGATGGCCTTCAGAACAACATGTTTTGTTCATTCTTCGTTTGTTATTTCTGTACCACTGAGTTCCTCATCAGTTTAGAACATAATTCTCTGGTTCCTATTCTGTTTAGAATACAAAATACCCAAGACAGAGACAACCTTTTACTATGACATTATAAAACTAACTCCAAATATAGACAGGGCATCTACAGGTTACAAATAGCTAGTATTTATTAGGGTAAATATGTTAAATTGGTGCTTGTGCACCGCTACATAAGGATTTCTGTATGGAGCTAAAGCACTATATCCTATCCAAAAATCATTAAATCTACATTACTTGTATAAAATTACAGGATTCTGGACATTCTTTGGTTTCAGTGGCACCATATCCGCACAAGTACTTAAAAAGTTTCTGTCCTAAAGAACTTGTAGCCTAAAACAGTAAATACTGCAGTCTGAGCTGAAGTATGAAAAAAGTCATTGTATTGGGTTTTGAATATTTTAAACATGGATTGATCAGTACTCAGTCCCAACACTCAGTAGGACTGAGTTCTACACTCACCTTCTGCTTAAAGTAAAACTTTATCTTAAGGATAAATCTTGTTAACCACGACTTCTCAAAATAACTCAGCAAGTAGATTCAGACTCAATTCCCATAACTCCTTCCAAAAAGAACAGACTCTATGGGTGATCAGCAAAGTGCCTTTTTTTCCCTTCTGTATACCTCCACATTTAAAAACACAGTAGTTACAACCCACATTTCAGAAACTGGTCTGTACAGTCCAGATTGTTAGATTGTTTATGTCATTTCTCAACAAGCTATCTGATTTTAGATGTACTATAAACACTTTAAACCACAATTGTTAGCATTTTGCTTATATCGACATGTCAAGGTTCCATGCTGTTATGAAATTATAAAGTTTACAAGAACCACTCCAGCTTTATGCCCTGATGGTAATTATACATTTTAGTGCCAAACTACAAAGCCTTTGACACCCTTTCGTCCAGTACATACCAAAAGAAATTCTTAGTCAAATATATATACTTGTATTTTTAAAATATTTTTAAGAAGTTTTGAGAGCATTAAAATAAGAGAAGGCTGTATATATTTAAACCAAATGATCTTCACCTGCAAACCCATCAATTACAGCAACTCCTTCCAAATGAAATATGCTTGCCATAGAAACTGCTGTATTACCTTGGCATGCAACCAGAACTTCAGTCCATTTTCCAGTTTATTCTAGAGAATTTTATTCACTTGAACTGATTACTTTTACTGTAACAGCAGCTTTATCATGTCACAAAAGCAGATCTGAATCCTCACCACACAACAAAACTTCATGTTCTGCTTTAGTTGCTTAAAGTTTACCACCTGATAGGAATATATAGTAATGCCAGATGAATAATCAGGAAATGGAGAGGGAGGGGGAACACAACAACTTGAAAAAATCCAGGCAAGTCTAAACCCTTTCATGTTTTCTAGCTGCAGATCATGCAGCTCAACTTACTGAGCCACTCAGGACACAGTGTTCCATTTCAGACAAAACCAACTAGCCCAGTGGAAAAAAAATGTCTTTTTACATTTTAACCTAATCCAACAGATTATCTGAGTAATTTATAAATAAAGAGAAATTAAGTATTACAATCACAGAAAGTTCATACAGGAAAGTGGAAACTAGGGAACACCACATGCCGAATTTTATCATTCAAATGCAATAAACTGAAGTTATTAAAGCAAGTTTATGATACTTCCAAGCAAAGGTCATTTCTGCGAACACTGAAAAAAATTAAATTAAGAACCCCTACAGCAAACAATGTGAACTACAATAACATTTGAAATTCTACTTCTTAATCTTCTGAAAATATTGTATATACTTAAGAGCAGAAATTTACCATTTTCACATTTTTCATGAAAAAATTTAAAACCTAGAAGCCTGTAAAAAAACTCCCTCCTTTGAGCCATATATAGCATAAGAAAAAAACAAAGCTACCTGCAAATAAGTTACTTGTTTCTATACCACTTAAATGCCTACTATAACAGTGTATGGATTACCAATGTGGTAAGGAACAACATGTTGCTTGCTTTCAATGGCAGAGCAACCTTGTTAACAGAAATAACCTGCATGTAGTAATGGGTAGAATAAAACTTTATAAAAATACTGACTCAGGTTATTTTTTATAAAGTTTTATTCCACCCATTACTAAGTACTACCTCTGTGTGATGATCTTACATCCTACCTTAAAAACGTGCTGTCTTACGTAGGACACACAGCACAGAAGAAATAGTACTGTACTTTCACTTACAGCACTAAAAACATTTTATACTTAACCAGATTTTAACCTACCTAATCTTCAACTAGGTTCACAAGCCATGCTGCAGATAGAAAGGAAAACAAACATTAACTGATGAAAAGGAAAAGGCTGTTCCCTACTCTGTGCTTTCCATGCTACTATTCTAAATGCTCTCCCCTTTTGAGATCTCAGTTTCTGCTCCCTTCCTACCAACAGCATCATGACCATTAACGTCACCTTTCTCTGACACACACAAATACCCAGCAAAACATACCTCTTGTGTTTCACCATGCTGATTGTGTAAGGAGCCAAACAAAGTACCAGTGAGAGAAAAATTAAGTGAGGACTCAGCTGGAAAATGACACAGATGCACAGCATCAAAGATTAGACACACATCTAAGACAATTAAGTGTCAAGAAAAGTAAGATGTAAACACTTAATATGTACAGTGTGTGCATATTTCTCTGTACTTCTGTAGCAGAAGAAAAAACAGCCTGCATACGTGCAATTTCCTGGCAGTTGCCAACAAGAACAACATCCAATTTTTTCATCATACTGTTAGAAGTGTGCAAAAATTCAAATGAAACACTAAAAGGAAAGAAAACTTGTTGCAAGTACTTGTTGCAATCATGGAAGAGCATAGGGCTTATAAGAATAGATATCTCTACAGAACTATCATGTAATCAGAATAACCCTGGATTAAAGATAGCATCTCAGTTGCTTAATTGAAGGTAGATTTAGGAAATTTATAGAACTAACTTTTGCATTCAGCTACCAGAAAAAGGAGAATTCACTTCACACTGCTTTCCAGGGCACAAAACGGATTAAAAAGCATTAGCCCCAGCATCTAGATTAAGTGGCAAAATCATTCATCTTAAATTATAATGAAGAGTAATAGTACACTAATCTCAATGCCTCTCAGAAGTTCACACATTCAGTCAGCTACATGTTGAAAGCTGGGGGATTTTTTTTATATACAGAAAGTTCTATTACAATTAAAACATTTCTATGTGAAAAGAAACCTGTTTCCTTTTCTAAACAGAATTAAAAACAGTTTGGGCATTAAAATATTGAAAGCATTCTACAGAATGAATAGCTTTCACACAAAAGCCATTTTTGAAAGAAGGAAAAAGCATGAAGCATATGAAATTAATTTTTCCAGAAAGTTTCCTCAAAATAAATTTACAATTAAAACAATCCTTTTGCAATCCAAACATACCAAGTGAATAGCACAGAATTACAGCTAGCTGGCTGCTTGACAGCAACATCTTTTAACACATCTCCAAAAAGTAGTAAAAGATGACCACAGACTGCAAAAATAAGTGCAACAACATGCCCATTATTAAAACCTTAAAATCTAAGAGCAGTTGTTACAATGATTAAACTGCATTTAATCTCATGTCCTGTCACATTTGAAATACAGACTAAGCAATCCTAAAGTAATGTGCTTTCTGATAAATGAATCCTATTTATTTTTTATTCAGTTACCACATTTGTCAATATTGCTGTTATCCTCGATTCTGGAGAGAAAGGGAAAAAGTTCACATCTTTAAGAATAAGATTAAATTTTACTTCATCTACATCTCTGGTTTCGACTTACATGTTTGTTTACTGACAGTCTGGGCTCACTTGAATCAGTATTTAGATGTGGAGACTGCTTTTAGGCCACAGCTACTAGCACTTAACTGATTTCACACCCCACCCCCTCCCCCCGGGGATTTTTGCAGTTTGTCTTCCCATCCCCCAGTATTCTCTACCTTAAGAGTCTATATTCATCAAGTACATTCACAAGCCCTTCTTTTCCTATCTTCTAAGCTCTCAAGGAACAGATTTCCAGCTACCTGCAATTCTACACTTTGGTTTTTCTAGTTTTGTAAGTAGTTCACCCTATCACCAAAACAAGGCTTTGTGCTGGGTGTTTTTTTAAGGTATATTTTGCAATACTCAACTGATGTATGCATAATAACCTCTAGATAATGTATATGCAATACTAAGTATTCACTAAAAGTGAAGTCACAATTCCTGCCAAATAACCACCCATGATGAAACCAATGAGGTTCAACACATCATAATGACAGATCATCTTCTACAAACAAAGCTCAAGGTTCCATACTTCATTAAACAGTGAAAGTGATATTTTAACAAGTACAACAAACATTTGCATTTTTTCCCAATCCACTAAGACTGTTCCATCAACAAAAACGGCTCCCTTTCCCCCTTGTTACCTGCTAGAATAACTTCACTTAATCTTTGGCCATCAGTAAACTAAACATTTATTTTAATTAAATTTGTTCAAACAACTTATTGCTTACAGAATTACAAAGAGCAACTAATAAGAAACAAAACAAAATAATCTTATCAGTCCACTCTTGTACAAACCAATAAGTTCATTTCCCCACCACTTTTCAAGAAAGCTGTATCCCACATAGTTCTAGAAAAGAGCTGAAAAGAAATTTGGGAAACAACAGGAATAAAGTTTCAAATGAAATTGAAAACTAGGTTGAGGCAATTAACTACCAAGCTTCTACTGACAATACCAAAAGTCTCTTCCAAATACATTGGCATGGACAAAGCCCTTGAGGATGAGAGTCTGACTGTTGAGTAAGTCCAACAAGAGTATTCTTGATTTAAGTTTTCAGCTGCATAACAGTAAAACCAAGAAAAGGACGAATGTCTATAATTTTCATTAGGATCTTTTCTATTTACTATTCCTAAATTCCTATTTTGTAAGGCATGATTATCTCAAGCCAATAGCTGTATCAATACAATTAAAACACACTTGGCCTGAGAACTCCATTAAGCTGAAGAAACAATTTACATAGATTAAATATAAACAAATTTCAAGCATTAAGTCTCAAGGTTATAAAGGCATTGTTTTAGTCACAGACTATTAAGTCAACTTGACATGTACTGAGGACTCTTTAGATAAGAGTAACCTTGACGCATGGTTTTCAGGGATTTCACTAATAACCTTGACCTGTGTTTCCATGGTATCCGTAGGTAGAAAAACTTGATTACAACACCTTGAATTGCATAATCAATCTAAATATGTACTGTTTATTCCTCAGGAATCTGATCATTTACCTACGCTTGGATCAATACTGTTAAAGAGCCTTTTTTATCTAGGCAACTGATTGTTGTGAAAATTGCCAAAGGAAGAAAAGTTTTAAGTAAAAGGACAAACTAGAAGTGTTCAGAATACCTCAGGAAACTGAGCTTATTTGAACGTGTAACAGTACAGCTAAAAGCAAGGTCAGATATCCAGGATGAGTAAAACAAGCACAATCCATCTTGGAAATAGCAATTCTGAAAAGAGCCTGAGGAGGAAGAAAGTATAGAAAAAAGTCATCTGAGCCACACTTCTAATGAGATATTGCAGCAAATAACCCTTTTTGTTTTAAAAATACATCGTATGACTATAGGGAGACAATTTTACATTCAATGATCTCACACACAAAAAACACACTATACCCAGAGACTCTATCCACTTTTCCAAATATGTATTCTTAAACTTGAAGAGGGATCACAAAACTCCTGTAATTATAGCACTTAAAAAAACCATGTTTTTATCAAAACAGATTTGGATTCAAGTCTTAATTCTATTATAGTTTCTAAGAATCCATAAAAAAAGTCCCATGGCTAGTAAAGAACTCTGCTCGAAGAGACAAATACAGAACCCAGATCAGATGTTGAAGTACATCCAACCACAGCAACAAGTGACAAAAAGCTAAGTCTTTGTAACCTCAAGCATAAGCAGAGAGAGATGCATTAGAAACAGTAAGAAATACTTGTGACCAAAATGTGTCCACCTAGTGTTGCAACTCAGGACATTCTACAGCTTGTTGCTGCAGTATCCAGCCAGTCTATGCCAGTATCCACTATCAAAACACCTAGGTTTATCTGCATTTTAACAAATCAATGTGAAATTACAATAGAATTTGTGCAGAAAGTGACCTTTATGTTTCAGAAGTAAATCACACAATGAATCCAACATGACAAGAGATTTAAGTTGGGAAGCTATCAGCCCTGAATGGCAGACCATTCAAAAAGCTTCTAACCAATCAAATTAAGTCAAATTTAAGATGCTTCCAAATCCATGTCATTCAGCATAAACAGAAATCAAATACATCCTGTCTTCAGGATCTTAATAAGTGACTTCTTTCAGCTCACATACAGCATTCATTTCTGCTTTATGACCACTAAGACCTCTTAGTTAAGACGGAATAAGAGAACCAGCAATAAAAGCAACCCCGAAGTTGCAAGCTCTCACATGTATTTCATATCAATGTAAAACACACACCACTCCATATAAATAATGCACATGCATACACATCCAGCCAATTGTTGCCAAATGCTAAAACAAGTGTTCAAGTCCATCTTCAGAAGTATTGAAATATTAAGCTAAATACTAGAAGCTTTGTTAATTTTCCACAGATGTATTTTTACAGAATTCACAAAACCTGAGTATTTCCCACTCTGCTAACGGCATACCTTTAAGGATGCTTGATTCATAAATAAAACTGAGTCTACATAAGCAGATGTTCACTTATCAAACAATAGTTAATAATGCCACTGAAATTTTTCCATAACATCTCAAATTTAGAAAATGCACAAAATTAAGTAATTGGAAACTAAACTGCTTCATGATAGAATTAGGAACACGGAGGAAGGCAGGAACAGCAGGGAATCACTATCAGGTTTTTGGTTTGGTGCTAGAAAGGAAACATGCTTTAATGAGAATTCTGCAGGATGAAATTTGCATAACAGTAGATGAACATCTTCCCTGTAAATCTATAGTCACACTCTTCTTGAGAGCACTAAGGCCAAGAATTAGACAAAAAGCAACACTGAAAGCAGTACTAAGGAACAGCCATTCAAACAATGAAAATAAATCCACACATAAGACTCTTCAATCAAACTGGCAGAATTTGCCCTTATCTGTTCAGCTGAATGGTACTTATGGCTTGAGTTAAAATTGTTGTTTTAATTTAACTATATAGTTTCTGAAGAGCCTAAATCTAAATTGAACTTTGCTGAGAACTTAGCAGTTAATCACTGTCATAATTTCAGGCTACAGGAGACCTGAATGTGATCACAACTGATTAATCACACTCACTCCTTTCCCCAAGAGCAAACATAGCTCCAGAATTTAGAGAGCTGAAATCCAAAGCTTAGAAGCATGATATAGTATGGTATAAACAATGTATAATGCAAGGTTTTGTTGCAATTGTTTTTCCAATTTCAGTTCTTCCAAGAAGTCTAATAGACAATTTTTTTTTCAAAAAAATCATTTGTGTTGATAAGAAAGTAGAACACAAAACCAAGAACTTCTGCAGTCACCAACATATTAGAGATTAAAGACATGGAAAGTCATATACCAAGTAAAGGTAAAAATCTAGGTTTTCAAACCTATTTATGGCAACCCACAGTCACTTCAAAGTGTGCTAGTGAGCAGTTTATATTAAAAATACTTCCTTTACTTAACTCCTTCCCCTAAAGAAGAATACTTTTAAGCAGGAAAATGTTAGCTCATGAAATTACATGCCTATATAAATCAACCTAAGCCAATACCTAACATCACCTCAGTTTTATCCTGCTCTTGACTTTAAAATACTTGACACTTAACTTCTGATGTGTCTTTGGCTATCTTAAGAACATAATTTGTCTCTACTAATATTGTGTTTTATGGTCATATTTAAGAGTATTCAGTGAAACAGTCCACCCCATTACACCTGTACATATGATATTTCTTACATTACCTGTCTCTGAAATATAAACAACAGGATCCTGCTTTAGAACTTTACCAAGTTTTGCAGTAGCTGCTTTTTTCTCAGATGGCTTCTTGGATCTTTTCACTGATTGCACTTCCTCCTCCGAATCTGTATTTTGACAACAGCATAAATGTAGATGACAGCAGCATAAATGTAGATTTCTTCCACATACACACAAGCTTCAAGTAACAGATTACAAAACAGCAATGTGTGCACATACATTCGAGTGAGAAAAGTTATCATATGATACAGAGCAGACTCATTTTTCTCCACCAGCTAACAGCCTAGCCATCATTTATTCCAATTTCTTATTTCATTGTTTATTCACAAATAAATGAAAATGTGGTCAGAAGTCAGTATAGACAGTTGTTTTTGTTTATGTACATAACAAGATACATCTTGTTACTTATTCCAAGAACTGCTAGACCTTTTTAAAAGCCTTTCCAAAAAGGAATGCAACTGCCAGATGACCACATCAGATTACTAAATAAACCACCAAAAACTCAAAAAACACACCATGGCCAACTTTTAACATAGATTAGTCAGCCTGATTAAATTTATATAGTATTATATTATGCATCAAAAGCNAGGTCCCTTCCAACCCAAACCATTCTATGATTCTATGTTGGTGTACTCCACAACACCTATTCCAGAAGCAAACAGGCTAAAACAGATCACTGAGGTTGTATTCTGATTTTTCAGAACACTGGAAGAGTGCCGTTCACCTCACTGACCATTTCTCTGTTTCAAAAAAGTTGACAAGATGCCAAATTTATATCACTGTGGATTGTGTATCCCAAGTAAAGTAGGAAAAACCGAAGTCAAGGCAACTAGCAAGTGTAACTAAGGATGTCCCTTCCGAGTCTACCTTTTTCATGATAAGCACAAACATATACTGCAATTATTAAACAAACCACCATTTTTCCATATTCAAGAACTACAGCAGTATTTCTCTTTTTCTTTCTTTCTCTTTCCATCCACTAACAGGCTAGACTTTGCAAAATATCCAGACAGTATCAACACTTCAAAGGTAGAAGCTGAATTAGATTCCTTTTGTACCCCACCTTTTAATGCAGAAATATTTTTATTGCTATTCCTTACTGCTAAACAGGAATTGTTTATAGAACAATTTATCTGAAGATTTGAACACATTTTTCTATATAGCATTATTCTGATGTTTGTGTGATCACTTTTCTTCTGCAAGAAAAGCAATCTTCTACTGCTAAGACAACTGCTTCTCAAAATTGAAGCTGAAGTCTTCAGGAGTCAAAAACTGCAGAAACTCCTACAACATTTCCTACAGTTTCACAAGTATTCAGGACTCATAACCCAATCAGAGAGGAATTAAATGACATCACAGTTCAGAAAGATTAAACAAAAAATTTCAAACTTTTTAACTGAACTAATTAAACTTGACATGCAAAGCTTTATGTTTGTTTGGAAATGATTCCTTTTTGTTGTTTGGGGTTTTTTAAGGTTAAGTGCTATAAAAGTGGTTTCCCTTATAATATTCCAAAGAATATTATTAGAATATGGTAGCAGTGGCTTAGTTTATATTCTTCATTTTCCATACTGTAAGTTTAAAACTATGGGATGAATGTTTACCTGATTTCTTTTAATAAAAACATAGGCACATACAGAAACACAAGTTAACCTTGTAAAACAATCTCCTACATTATGTTCATGCAATGAACTGAAATGTGAAATTATGTATGATATATATATATGATATACTATCAGTCTCCTCTACCCAGTGTTGGACATAATTCACCCCTGATAAACCAGGAAATGTAAGACTCCCCACAATTTACATACTTCTTCATAACAAACAAACAAGTTCTGGAGTTTTGATTGAATTTCCTAGCATAACTTTTTTAATTGTTTGGTTTGATTTTTTTAAACAGACGTTCCTGTACATGTTACTTTGCACTGTATATTACATGCATGACATGCATTGCAGTCTTATCAGAAAATGTATTTAGCTACCTAGCCTTAATTACTGTGAAAAATGTCTTAAAATGCATTAACAAAAAAAAGAAAAAAGCACTACAGCTTTTTTTTTTCAGAAGTACCATTTACGTAAATGATCTTGCAAAAGCTATAAAGGAGCATTCAGAAACAACTGTCAACTCTACCTGAATCGTAGATTATTCTTTTCTTCTTGTGAGTCCGCTTTGGTTTGGAATCATCTTCACTGGGTGAATTATTCACCTAAGAGTAACAGTCCATTAGCTCAAGCAGTAAACACATCCTTCAAGCTTTTACTCAGTTACACATTCAAATGTATGAGTTTCAAACAAATCCTAAAAATCTTTTTCCAATAGTACATTTATAAACAGATGTTCTAACATGCTAACTCACGAGTGGGAGGGGGAAAACAGAAGAAACTGCAGCGGTAAAGCTACACATGCTCCAAGTAAAACTTTGATGACAATGTTGAGAATAATGTTTAAGTTTAATGCCAACTAAAGTAAATAAAACAGGGTTTTTTTGAACACTTTCAGCTTTTAAGCCAAAAAAAAAACAACCAAAACTGCACAGTCCCACTAGAAACAGAGGTGGTACAGGCCAGTAAGTTATTGTATGGAATTCAGCTTTCACTTGTGGTTCCATTCTGGATATAGCTTTACTGTAACTACCAGAATTCAACACAACTTCAGAGTAAAACATAGCTAACTGAAACAGCAATAAAGCATATGCAACAGCCAAAGCTAGATCAGTTTCTTATTTGGTGTGCTGGTTGCTTGCAGCAAACACAAGTTTTAGATACTCAGAAAAATCACAAGCTGCAAAGGTAGAAAGTTTCTTGGGCCTACTGAACTATCAACTACTCTTGTTTTGTAGTCATGCCCAGCTGTAAATGCTTCAATTTTAGATAAACTTATCTTCATGTTTTATAATCCACGTTCAATTCTAACTAGAAACTTATTAAAAAACTTGATATAATTGAAGAATTTATAATTGAAGAATTGCAAAGTAGTAACAGACCACATAATTGCTGCGCCTTTCAGTTCTAGTGGTCCTTTAACATTAAAAAACTGAAATTATACAGCCAAAGTATTTCTTTAACTAACATCTTACTTATGATGCTTCACATTAAACACGTGATCCTTCCATTCTCAAAGTGATTTTAAATCCCTCTTTAGCTGCCACTCCTGTTTTTTATACCAGTACAGATGATTTAAGTGCTCTGAGACTGGAACCCAGCCTAACTTTAATCTGTTATTTTAAAGAACTTGGGTTTTGCAACAAGTTTAGGTAAGTGACCCCATGACCAAAAAGCACTGTTAATCTTTCCCTTCGTCATCATCATCATGGCTAGGCTTCATGAATGAAGATCCGGGGAGGGCTCTACCCACGTTTTGTACAAGCTCACTGATGGCTGAAAAGGCCGATACGAGATAGACAAGATAGACATCTCTCTGATGCACTAGAACATTATCAATGAGATGCCAATGCTTAGATCTAGGATGCGTCCAGGTTGTCTTCAAACTATTTTTCTGCTGGAAGACAGTATTAGTGAGGGTGAGCTGCTGTTCCTCACAGAATTCTAGCAGAAGACGACCATTATCGTTGCAGTTTCCCACACCATGCCTGCCTAATGCTCCTTTCCAGGCTTCAAAATTTTTCCTACTCTGGCATTGAAATCATCAAGAAAAATGATTTTATCATCTCCAGGGACCTTTTGGATAAGGCAGCGCAGGTCAGTGTAAAATTTATCTTTCTCGGCAGGGTCAGCTTGGAGAGTTGGCGCATATATACTAAATAGGACAACACGTTGCTTATTGTGTAGTGGAAGGCGTAAGGAGATAGTATGATCAGAATGACCCATCAGCAGATTTTCGAGTCTAGAAACAATGGATTTTTTAATCATAAAACCAACCTCACTAAGAGCAGCAATATCAATGTTAAGATGTGATAGTTTGTAGGCAATTAGGGCAGAACGACGCTCAGAACAACCACTATCCGCAGTATCAAGCATAGTTCTGATATTCCAACAAGC
>VWZO01011568.1:72667-124120 GCA_013396975.1 Bucco capensis | reverse complement strand
GCTCTGTCTTGGGACCAGTGCTCTTCAATATATTCATTAATGATCTAGACATGGATATTGAGTGCACCCTCAGCAAGTTTGCAGATGACACGAAGCTGAATGGTGTGGTTGATGGGCCAGAAAGGCAGGATGCCATCCAGACGGCCCTGGATGTTTATCGAAAAGTGGGCCCATGAGAATAAATTGAAGTTTAATAAATCAAAGTATAAGGTCCTGCATCTGGGTAGGAGGAACTCATTGAAAGCAGCCATGCAGAAAAGGACTTGCGCGTCATGATAGATGAAAAGCTGGATATGAGCCAGCAATGTATACTCACAGCCCAGAAAGCCAACCATATCCTGGGCTGCATCAGGAGAACCATGACCAGCAGGTCTAGGGAGGTGATTCTGCCTCTCTTCTCTGCCCTCGTGAGGCCCCACCTGGAGTACTGCATCCAGTTCTGGGGTCCTCAGCATAAAAAAAGATGTGGTCCTGTTGGAACAAGTCCAGAGAAGGGCCACAAAGATGATCAAAGGACTAGAGAACCTCCCCTGAGGACAGGCTGAAGGAGCTGGGGTTGTTCAGCCTGGAAAAGAGAAGGCTTCGAGGGGATCTTATAGCCATCTTTCAGTATCTAAAGGGGGATTACAAGATAGAAGGGGAGAGACTTTTTAGGTGGTCAGATTGTAATATGACAAGGGGGAATGGTTACAAGCTGAAGGAGGGGAAATTTAGATTGGAGATTAAAAGGAAGTTCTTTACCCAGAGGGTGGTTAGACACTGGAACAGGTTGCCCAGAGAGGTTGTGGATGCCCCATCCCTGGCAGTGTTCAAGCCCAGGCTGGATGTGGCCCTGGGCAACCTGGTCTAG
This sequence comes from Bucco capensis, assembly GCA_013396975.1. Taxonomy (NCBI): domain Eukaryota; kingdom Metazoa; phylum Chordata; class Aves; order Piciformes; family Bucconidae; genus Bucco; species Bucco capensis. The sequence goes on along the minus strand of VWZO01011568.1, from coordinate 123,270 downwards.
CGTGTGGCATCCCTGCCCATGGCAGGGGAGCTGGAACTGGATGACCTCTAGGGTCCCTTCCAACCTGGGCTATTCTATGATTCTATGATTTAATAGTCTATAAAGAGGCCCTAAACTGATACTTCAAACTTTTAAAAATAGTATCTAATCATGATCAACTTTACAAGTTACTTTCTCCCAAATCACTTCAAATCCACCTAAAATAAATGGTTGACATTCAACTGCTACTATCTTTTATAATGCAGGTAGTATTTCATTAGATTAACAGGTCAAATGAGAATAAACAGGCGGGTTTTTTGTTTTTATTCAAAGCAGCATCTTTTACCCATTCATTAAGAAAGCAACATACATACAAATACTATTTTTAGTTTGAAGATACTATAGTGATACAGCAGCTACATATTCCAATATTGCCTCCCTATGTTAATGCAACTTGTTCCATTCTCTTGATGCAAAATGCATTTCAGTTCCCAAGAAATGGCAATTTTTTTCCTTTCCTTTTTTTTATCATCACATGCTTGTGTCAAAGAGTTTTTCAGAAAATACGGTGAATATGAAAGCACACAAGCCACCTAGAGGTGTCTCAATAAAAGTTTGGTTTAGGGTAGTAAACGTTAATTTCCCATAGTGAACATCTACTTCCAAGTGACTAAACAACACAGGCCTAAGCTACAAAAGGAAAATCAGCATCTATGTACAACCTTCTTCAGAGTTATAAGTCTTCCTACTCTTCAGAGGACAAGACAACTTTGTTAGCCACCACTGGACTACAACAGAATTCAGAATTGCTTGGAAGAAAAGTGTGCCACAGTGCAACAATATACACCTTTTAGTGAAGCTTTTATTCAAGAATCGTAAGAGATTTTTCATTCCATTTTTTAAGAGATGACAGATAAATCCTTAATTCATTGCATAACTAATTGGAGAAATTGAGCAGTATCAGACTGATTCCCATCCAGCAAGTTTGAAGACTATTTATCAAGTATTATATAAGCTTAGATCCTAGATAAGATCACTTGCCACCATTTTGGGTTTACCTATTTAACATATTCTGACTGACCATCTTATCGGTATACAATGCCATGCATATATCATAGAATCATTTGGGTTGGAAGGGACCTCTGGAGGTCATCTAGTCCAACCGCCCTGCAGTGGGCAGGGACGTCCCCATCTAGATCAGGTTGCTCAGAGGCCTCTCAAGCCTACCCTTGAATGCCTCCAGGGATGGGGCCTCAACCACCTCCCTGGGCAACCTGTTCCAGTGTTCCACCACCCTCGTGGTAAGGAACTTTTTCCTAATATACATGATAATATACATATATACAAGATAATATACATATATACATGATAATATACATATATACATGAGTTCACCAGGTGGAAAAACCGCCTATTTATATGTTTTATCTGTGCCCATTCAAATGAGAAAAGGTGGGTACCAACGTAAACAAGAGTCATCAGCCTTGTGTATCTTCAAGATACACTCACCAGCATGGCTGTCCCAGGTGGTCCCCTTGCCCAAAAGGCTAAAATTAAAGAGGAGAAGCTGTATTAGGGTGGCTCCCCATAGATGCTTCAGCAGCAGCAGCAAGACATATAACTTTAAACAGTTCTACCTAAGTAAGATGTGGAACTAACTAAGAGTTTATAATCACTCTTACTAAATTAAGAGGGTAACTGATGCATAGCATGTGATGCACCTAAAAAGCTGTGTTCAGATGCACTGGTTCCTACTGAGCTGTGTTAGTAACTGCATGGTCTCAATAATGGCTGTCCTATCTAGTTCTTGTCAGTTCTGACTACTGCTTCAAATCCNAGAAGACCTCAAGTGATTTTCAGACTATGTCTCCTCCATCTTAAGTAATAATAGAAGACTACAGCAGTTAATCATGCCAGGTCGCAAGTTTTCTCTTGAAAGATTTGTATCTGTCTTACTGAGGAGAGTAACATGAATAGAACTGGAACCTAGCTGTTAGTATAGAGACTGGTTACTCTTCGAAGAGTTTGTCAGGGTGATTTTTTAGACTTTAGTAAATACCTACTGAAAAAAAAAAGTATTATAAAAGTCATAAATACTCCATACTTGGTTTTTTGCCTGCATTTCAAAACTTCCATGAAAGCACTATCATTTGCTTGGAGAACTTCGATGACAGAATCATCTCAACCTAACCATAATAGGCAAAGTGGTTTTAGACTAGGGTCCAATAAGGTAAAATATTTTCCAAAATAACATCATTCAGTTGGCATGTCAAAACACAGAGAAAACACATACAGAAAGCTGATCGCAACAGAAAGTAGTACAACTTTATTTCAGGTATTCTGGACTGTGCCCACAAGGGCCTTGCATCAAAAGAATCATATTTATTTACAGTGTGCCTATTTCCGTGCAAGTTTTGTTCAAAAACCACCTCTGACATCTGGTGTGTCCAAAAAAACTGCACTAACTGAAATCAAATGTACAGCATCACTTCAGTGAAAGCACTAACATTTGCTTGGAGAACCGTACTTAACATTTACTACCAGTGGTAACTGCAGCATAAGTAGTACTTCTCAAGAAGCATCACAGTTCTAAGTATACACCAGCTGATTCTACAGCTTTGGCCATTATGAAAGTCTCTCTCAGCTAGAGGCAACTAAAGTAGCTCCTACCCCAGTTATTCATTCCCTCAGTTGTCCTAGTATAGCTCTCTGCTTGTGAACTGGGTCAGGCCACTAATCAGAGTTAAAAAAATGTAAATCCCTTTTAAGACAAATCAGTTCATTGTGCAACTCCACACACCAGCTCAGCACAGCTGCAAAGATGGTCCAGAATCAACCCAACAGTGGCTATTTATGTTTGGCACTACTTTAAAAGTCTGTTTGCAAAGGTATGATATAAATTCCAATATGCTTGTGCTGTCATTTCACAGAAAAGGCTACACAGTTACTAACATTACTGCATCTTTGCCTCTGTCTCTGCAGTGGCAGCAATGATGGTCATACAGCCTCTTCAACACGGAAAGGGCTAAGGCAACTCATTCTCTCCTCAAAATGACACATTTTCCTCCCTTCTAGGAAAGTGCCAGACATTGCAAGATGTGAGATGCTCATAAGTCTAGAGAGAGAAATTGTCCCAGGGAGGTAGGTAGACAAGGAGGAAACAAGCCTATCAGTAAGCTCAGTTTTCTGAAGAGGTGGTGGCAGAGGAACAGGAGAGGTAGACTTGACCTTGTAAACAAATTTAAAGTCATCCGCTATGCTTAACAATCTATGAAAATATCCCAGTTTGTTTCAAGACTCTTACTGCTCGCAGACCTCTGTCAGTTTTGTGAAAGACTCACATTGCATCACCCATAATTGCTGAACATCTGCTGCAAGATTCTGAGAGAAGTAACACAGTGTCTTTGCAAAAACAATAAGGCTCCTATATGGATGAGAATCTGTTCCTAGAGGAGTTTTATAACATAGGGTAGAAATTAATTAAAGATGAGAAATAGTCTTAATGGAATAATAAGATTTCTGTATAACTTAGGTTAGGAAGTATCTGGAGTTGTCATTGCAAAGATGCCTTGTTAGGCCTCACAAGAAAGCAGCCAAATTGACAACGTGACCATAGTGGGCAGCCAAGCATCTCAGCTTGACTGATAATGTGGCCATAAAATGGGTGAGAAAGCCCTTGCAAGTAACGAACCACAGGTGTCTGGTAAGCCTTGCAAGAGCGTAACTTCGTTGATGCAAGGCCATCATGGGCAGCCAAGCATCTCAACAGGCCTGGGTAGCTTAGCTGATATGACATCCCTGCAGCTGTAAAGACTCCCTGTTAGTTAGAATAATGAACAGACTTTTAAAGGATAGGGCCTATTAATTATAACTGGTAACAGGATGCTTGCCAAATAGATAACTTTTTTTTAGCTTAGGGTATTAGTATGCTTGCTTAATGAAGTTATTAATATTCACTTCACCTAGGGAAGGCATAAAGTTGAAATAATGAGATATACAACACATGTTATAGGAGGGGACACATTGATGTAGTAGGCCAATGGGAAAGTCTGTACCTTCTGAGTACCTGGACCAATAGGGAAAATAAAAGGGATCACCTGTGGCTGGGCGTTAGGATAAGAAGGAGGCTATGCCCTACAGCAAATTTGAGAGACCCCACAGGGATATGTCCAGTGGACTCTCCCTTTATTCAAATAAAGCTCTTTTTTTAGTCTTTCCAGGACTCTTCTGTCTCTTTTGGACATCATCCTTTGACAGCAAGATTTTTCACACAATACAAACAAGGTTCATATGAAACTTCATATGAAGTTTAACAAGGGCAAGAACTGGATTCTGCATTTGGGAAGGGGCAACCCGGAAACAACCTACCAACTGGGGAATGAGAGACTGGAAAGCAGCACTGCAGAGAGTGTGTCCTGGCAGCTAAGAGGGCCAATAGGGTCCTGGGGTGCATCAAGCACCCCATTACTAGCCAACAGAGAGAGGTGATAGTCCCACCTTACTTAGCACTGGTGCAGCCTCACCTGGAGTATTGTGTGCAGTTTTGGGCACCACAATACAAGAGGGACATAAAGTTGTTGGAGAGCTTCCAGAGGAGGGCAACAAAGATGGTGAAGGGCTTGGAGGGGAAGTCATATGAGGAAAGGCTGAAATCACTTGGTCTGATCAGCCTGGAGAAGAGGAGACTGAGGGGAGACCTCACTGCAGTTTATAACTTCCTCACCAGAGAGGGAGGGGTGGGTGCTGACTTCTCGCTGGTGACCAGCAACAGGACCTGGGGGAATGGCATGAAGCTGTGCCAGGGGAAACTCAGGTTGGATGTTAGGAAGAGGTTCTACCCAGACAGTGGTGGAGCCCTGGAACAGGCTCCCCAGGGAGGCAGTCAGGACGCTGACTCTCATGGAGTTTAAGAAGCACTTGGACAATGCTCTTAGACACATAGTGTGACGTTTTGGGGTTGTCCTGTGCCTAAATAGGATTTGGACTTGATGATCCTTGTGGGTTCCTTCCAACTCAGGATATTCTGTGATTCTGTGAAGGTTAAAGTCCTATGGAGATCCCAAAACCAAAGCTGAACCTAACTGGCTTTGAATGGAGTTTGTAAAGCCAGTAAAATATCTGCACAAAGACACCATCCAAGTAGAAGTAAATTTATCTGAGCCAGAAATGAAGAGGGGATACTACATAAGTGAGCAGCACTACAGAAAGCACACATACAAACATGGATATATTCATATTTACAGACTCTCTACATTCTACTGAATGTTGCATCCTTCATTATTTATAAACAACTGCCTAATTCTGTACTTTTAAGTTCACCCCACTTAAAGTGTTTTTCTGCAAATATGACACGCCATCCAATTTTGCACCAGCAGTGTCCTGGTGTATGCTCTTACTGAAATTAAAGGAATAGTCAAAACCGCGTTTAGAGAGGGAAATGGACCCCCTCACCCCGACAAGACCACGGTCCGCATCTAATCCTCCACCTGGTTTCGGGGATGGGGAGGGCAGGGGGGAAGGCGGGAAAGGCTCAGACGCATCCCTCTCGGGGCAAGGACACAACCGTGGGTACCCCCTCGGCCAGGGGTTTATTTTTCCGGCTCTATGAGCAGCTAGGCCACGGCTCCTCAGGGCGGGAGCAGCGGGAAGCGCGCGAGCACGCCTGGAGGCGCGGCAGGGCGGGCGGCCTCGCCTCCGCATAACCGCTCCCGTCCAGGCAGAGCTCTGCCGCTCCGCCACAGCGCGGGACCTCCACACCGGGGGCTGCCTTTGGAGGGAAGGATGCCGGCTCAATTCGGTGTGTGCTAGGCTCCAACGGCCCCAACGGCCGCGGGGCTGCAGTCACGGGCCGGGGAAGACGCCATCCGGCCTTGACGCCATCGGCGGAGCGCTACGCAACGCTCCCTTCCTTCTCCCACCCGAGAGAGAACCACAGAGGAAGGACCTCTGGTGCGGCGCGCTCACCATGCTGCGGGCGGCGGTTTATCTCGTTAGCAGGACTCCTCCGGCTCCATGCCTCCCGCACTGCCACCTTCGCGCCAACTCCCGCAACCTGGCGCACGGTGCTGCCGTCACGGCCGCGATGGGCGGAGCGGTGGCAGTTGTGCTTCCCCCGCGTGGGGGTTGGCGGGGCGGGATTGTGCGGCCGTTTGCTTACCCAGCTCTGTCCGCCCGTCCGGTCGTGTCCCCTTCTTCTGCGTTCTGTGCACGTGTTAACAGGTGGTGTCCGTTGCGGCGGGATTTTAACCGCCCCACGGAACTTTGCAGGAAGTTTGGGTAGTTGCTGTGGGTCCCGGCCCGTTCGTCCATGGGTATTGCGGCTCGCGTCCAAACGGTGGCATTCTGGCTGCTGCGGCTTCACGAGGAACAGTTTGTGTCCTTGGACACCTCTGACAAAGAAGAAGAGCCGACAGTCTTAACTGCTCTAACAAACAGGCCTCCGTGAGATTTACCATTTTTAAATGGATTGAGGAAAATGAATTATCCTAGATATGTGGAGAGCGAATAACAGCAGTGCTGCTTCACTCCTGGTTGAGCAGGAAGCGGCACACTTTGGGTCCTCTGTGGTACTTTTTTATGTGCGTTAAGGCTTAGGAGATCTCGGACACAACATGTGAGGAGTCCAAGAGAAACTGGGAACGTAGGCCTTGTATTCACCTGACTGTTTAATGTCTTGTCAATTTCTAATGAAATCATTATGTTTTCATCCATTTTTGTCCTGTACGAGCTGAACACTGAGAGAATAAACATGAGCAAAACAGAATTCCCCTCTCAGTAATAACTTGTCAGATATTTAGATTCTGCCAACCTACTGAATCAGTAATTATTGTTAGTCTTGGAGAAAAAGAGGGAAGCCAACAGAATTTGTGACATTGCCATTGATTTAGAAAACAACTCATTAAAAAAAAAAAAAAAAGAGTACAAACTGAATTTGTACTTGTCTCATAGTGCAATTTCCAGTACTATCAGTACTATTATTTGTGTACTTTCTGTATTTAGTTGTTTGTTTGTGTCGTGTGTCCCCGTCCCCTCCCTGCCGAAGAACAAGAAGCTGTCTACTTGGTGGCATGGTCAAACTCCAGCAAAGATGATTATATAGAGATAAAAGATCTTTTTGTCTAATCTGAGAGAACGTGAATGTTAATGATACTTGTCACCATTCCTGTTTAATTCTTTGAATTGCACTCTAAGTAGTTGCATGACCCTGTTTGTATAGAAATTGCTACTGTTCTTTTATGAATACACATGGTCAGGTGGACTCATACTTTCAATGTTAGCATAGCTTGTGAATTTGGATGCCTACATGAGAAATACATGGCAGAACAAGCAAGTAAATGCAGAGCCAAAGCACAAACCGTGCTTTTCAGGCTGTTTTGCGAGTTACTCCATATGCATAGAACTGTAATGGCTATTCAAACAAAACTGGTATCACTTTATAAAGACATCTACAGAGATGCGTTTGTATTTACCTACTTAATTCTTATTATGTAACTTTTAAAGCTGTTCATATTCCTGATACTGAAATTAAAAAGTAGTTAAAATGGCTGACATTTGTAAGAGCCAGACAATCTCTTTAAATAATGTTAAAAGAATTACTGCAGGTGGTTATCTCTATTTGTAGTTGATAAAGCTGCCTAGAATAACATTCAGCAGAGCAGTATCTGCTTGTGAGCTTGTTACATATTCACGTTTCTTGAAAGGCAAGAGTTTAACCCTTCAAGAAGAGATCAGAATGAATACCTAGAATGACCATAATTCACTCCCGGGTATGGGGAGGGGACAGAGGATACCTCTGTTTCTACATGCCTGCCTATGGAATTACTGGAAATGGGAAAGACTTTGCTTTGCCACAGGAAGCCAAACTGAATACTCATTGTATTATGATACACTTTGCAAGTAAAAATGAAAGGAATAACCTTTTTTGAGTCTACCATGATGTCATAGGTCATTTTAAAGGCATATTGCCCAACTAAAACTACAACTTTTAAAAAGTAGCTAAAGTAATCAATATCATTACTCTGTTTACAACTAAGAAAAATAATTTTAAAAATTAGACTTATTTTCTAACTTTCTGAGAATAATAGATTATTTGGCTTTTTTTTTTTCAAAATGCATGAAAAAAAGTGAGATATTAACTCTTGAGCTTGACTTTTTTCCCCATGAACAAAACCACTCCTACTGATGTTATTATTAGCGAAGGCTCTGTATTGCTTATTGAGAGGAGATTGTTTATAAGAAAAATACATTTTATTATATTGATAAATAAAAAATGGTCATTTATTTTTCTTAATATTTTCCTTTTTATTTTCTTTTCTTTGTATTGATATGTTGACACAATTTTTTAATTAAAATAAACTTTTATTGCAACTTTTGAAGCAATGTTTTATCTACTGCTCTACAGAATTTGTGTTTTGAATTGTTTGAAACTTAATTGAAGTATAAGGAAGATACTTGTAACTAAAACTGAAATCCTTTTGAAGTCCATAAGGCAGTGTTTCTCACCTGCACGTTTTAGGGGACAATACACTTTGATCATTTAAGAAATCTTTAGAATCGAAGAAAGATGTTCTGAGCTTCATATGTGTCCAAAGGACCTCTGAAGTGAGGAATTGCCCTGAAGAAATACAGTAAAATAATGCTGAGATTATGAGGAAAAAACAACAAAAATATATTTCCTGAAATTTCAGGTTAAATTCTGTATTTTTTCATAGCATTAATAGACTTTAATATACTCATAGTAGGCTCTATTTTGGAGGAATCCTGTGGTGAATATTTTGCTTACTAGAGTCTCTAGTAAGGAAATCCAAATTTTTCTCACACTATAAAACAGGAATTAGCATTTTGTTACAGACCAAAATTCCAAAAATTCTTTGTAAATCTGTGGTCTAGTTTCTATTTACATTAGGCTTTTTATAGTATCCATCACACTTATGTGTCTTTAGAAAAGACCTGATCCCATCTCAAACAGTTTTTGCTGTTTAAGGTAAAGGTGTAAGGTAAAGATAAGTGTTTGATTTGCATCACTGTTGAGGGCAGTTACCTAAGTTGTGCTTCTTTGAGCATCCAGCACTAGTAGATCTGAGTAGCTGACCTTATTTTAAACATAACACTTTTTCTAAGTGAACTTTGTCTCTAAGTCTTTTCTCTCTCTTCATTTGTATATCTAGGCAGAAATGAATGTGTGTTAACTTGGATACTCAGCCTAACGGTGCATACATAAAAAACTCTACTTCTTTGGCCTTTCTGCAGCTCAACCCCAGGTTTTCAAGCTGAGTCCCTAAAACAAGGAGAATACATATTCAGTGGTCGATTGAAATATTGTTTTCATAATTTGAATCATTTGCCTTGGCAGAGGCAAAGATAGAGAAAGAAACTTGATCACGAATAATTTAACTGAATAATCATTAGGATTCCCAACTACTGTAACAGTAATGGCAGGTGCCCTGGAGATCTCAGCCTTTCTCAGGCTTGGTTTACTCTGAAACCAAATTTATTAGAGGCAGGCAATCTCACTGAGCAGCATCATACTGATGTCCACATACAGCATCAGGGTTGGAGCTTGTACTGACTCTGCCACTTGAGCTAGTGGAATTAATTCCTTACTGTTCCCTTCCCTTTGCTCCTCTGATCACATCTCACTCCTCTGTGCTAATTGTTTTCCAAACTAACAGTCATAGTGTTTCCCTAAATCTTTACTCAGCTAATCAAAACCTCCTTCCAAACTCACATCACTGCATATATGCCTTTCATCAGTTAAATACCTACCTTTTTAACTTTATCAAGTAACATTTTAGCCCAAATAGTTAAATAAGATAAAGCAGTAAGAAACTAGATTCAGAGGCTTGAAACACTGAAACATTTTCAAACCTTGATTATGGCATGCTCCTCATCCAATCAATAATAAGGAAAGAAATACAATTCAGAACTTTGTCCAGATCAAGCATTTGGGAGCACAAGTCTCTGCTGCACCTTTCACACCTCATGCAGATGCAACACACTGTCTGCAATAAGATGCCACCGGTACTAACTCTGCTGTAGTTATCCAGGAGAAACTTACTGTCTTTACCTTGCCAGTACATTGCCATGTGGGTGTTTTGAACTCAAGCATCTGGTAAACATGGTAACTAACTGCTTTAGAAGTGTAGTGGCATCCATAGCAACTTTAGCTGGGCTTTCCTTGATAAGGTTTGATACATATAATTAAAGCTTTTAAATGTTAAAATAGAAGGATTATGTTCATGCAATAACTACCCAAATTACCATTTTAAAATGCTATTCCACAGAACAAAAAAAACCATATCTGCGTATACCATAGACCAATGTGGTATAGTTCCTCTCTATGCTCTTTCCCAAGGTACCCTTTCTTGGATCTTAGCTGAGAAGTGTGGATCAGTTACTTGAGGTAGTTGAGGGAGTGCTGGGTTTGTTATGTGGGAGAGACTTGTTAGATGCATGACTACCCCACCAGTAGATATCTGCAATGCAGACGATGTCAGCTGAAACTTTCTTCTTATTCTATGGTGAAACTGTTCCTGTAGAGATGCTGCAGAGCAATGCTTACAAACATGCATCGAGGTTTTGTTATCTTAAATAAACAGAATGTCTTCCATATTGTATTGATTAATCAACTTTATTGCTAAACTAAGAGTATGTCTCATTTGCATAATGCAATGCTGCTAGTGTGCTCTCACAGGTAGCAGGAGCATTAAAGTGACAGTGGCCCATTATCTGGACTTTCATGTCCTACATTCCAGGAAAGCTAAAGAGCTCAAGCAGAGTGCTATACTTAGGTGATAGGTTGTTCCCTCGTTCAGATTTCAGTGCATGTGTTTCTTGCATGAAGAGTTANTTAAAGCTTTTAAATGTTAAAATAGAAGGATTATGTTCATGCAATAACTACCCAAATTACCATTTTAAAATGCTATTCCACAGAACAAAAAAAAACATATCTGCGTATACCATAGACCAATGTGGTATAGTTCCTCTCTACGCTCTTTCCCAAGGTGCCCTTTCTTGGATCTTAGCTGAGAAGTGTGGATCAGTTACTTGAGGTAGTTGAGGGAGTGCTGGGTTTGTTATGTGGGAGAGACTTGTTAGATGCATGACTACCCCACCAGTAGATATCTGCAATGCAGACGATGTCAGCTGAAACTTTCTTCTTATTCTATGGTGAAACTGTTCCTGTAGAGATGCTGCAGAGCAATGCTTACAAACATGCATCGAGGTTTTGTTATCTTAAATAAACAGAATGTCTTCCATATTGTATTGATTAATCAACTTTATTGCTAAACTAAGAGTATGTCTCATTTGCATAATGCAATGCTGCTAGTGTGCTCTCACAGGTAGCAGGAGCATTAAAGTGGCAGTGGCCCATTATCTGGACTTTCATGCTAAAGAGCTCAAGCAGAGTGCTATACTTAGGTGATAGGTTGTTCCCTCGTTCAGATTTCAGTGCATGTCTTTCTTGCATGAAGAGTTACTTCACATTGCTACCTTGTTCTGCTAATCTCTTTAGTAACTGTGGTCTACATGTGGATACACGTGTGTATTACTGTACCTCAAGAAAAGCAAAAATGTCAGACATCAGTCTTACTATACTAAGTAAACTGACTGCATCTCATTACATGTATTTTTGCTGTAATTTGAAATATGTTAAAAAATTAAATTCTTAAGTTCTGTAAGATATTCGCTGTAGTGATGCCCCAGCTGTGTATACCAAGATCAGCGAAGCCTAGCCATGACAACGACAACGACGTATACCAAGATTGTTAAATTAATCAGTACTGAAATAGTATCTGTCACAGCTAATTATCTTTGCTAATTGTATTTATTTGAAGAAATCCAGGGAAATTGCTTAAAGACTGGAACAGACCTCTGTACTGCTGCTGCAAATAGAGCTGCACAGGAAACTTCTATGTAAGATAGAAAGACAGATCCGTGTGTTTGAAAGAAATACTGACTTCTTTTGTATTTTTATATAGTTAGCGGTATATACATACATCTCTTGTCCACAGCAAAATTTCCCACAAGTCCAGGGAGAATTTTTCAGAAGTAGGATGCTTTAGCAGGGCAGGACTGAGGAATTACTCATTGCCCTTCCAGCCATCCAATTATATAGATGGGATAAATCACCTTCTAATTGGAGACTATGTAGTCTGAATTACATTTCTGCCACGTTTCTTTGAAATGCAGCTGCATGAAGAATATAGGATGTGACAGCTTCTTAGCACCCTCTGCTGCTTATATTTCCCCACCCAAATGACTGTGCTTTATATAATGATGAATTAGTTACTAGAATTTATATTGTTCACGCAACCTATTTTCCTGCAGTAAGAAGCCAGCCAAGTGTCTCAGTGGTCATGGAGAGGCCACCTCCCTAAATATTATACTGTTCTCTTACTTGTTCTAGGTCTCACAGTTCAGGCTAATCATTGACAGGGCTTTTACAATCACAAGCTTTTAGTGAAGCTTTGATAAGACACTCCAGCAGTTCGTGGCAAATGAAGACAGTCGCCACAGCAGGGACTTCACTGAACAAATGGATCTTTTTCAGCGTCAGCGCAAGAAATTTGACTTTTAACACTGGTATTATAATCTGGCATAATGTGTGGCCAACAACTGAAGAGATCTGTTGCCTTTTGGACACTGGTTTTAATAAGGATAGTTATTGGGCTTGCTGGAGAGGGAAGATCTGTGTGGAAAAAGGACCCCCACTTCAGCCCTGTGAGTGAAACACAGATGTTTTTGTATGACACCTTCCCCAAAGACTTTCTCTGGGGTGTAGGGACAGGGGCTTTCCAGGTGGAAGGCAACTGGAGGAAGGATGGGAAAGGCTCCTCCATCTGGGACCGCTTCATCCACTCAGACTTCAGAGACATTGATGGTACAGACGTCTCCAGTAACAGTTACACCTTGTTGGACAAAGATTTGTCTGCTCTGGATTTCTTGGGAGTTACTTTTTACCAGTTTTCAATTTCATGGTCAAGGCTTTTTCCCACTGGAGTGGTAGAAGCTCCCAATGAAAAAGGACTCCAGTATTATAATACCCTTATTGACTCTCTACTGGACAGAAATATTGACCCCATGGTTACACTGTACCACTGGGACCTGCCCTTGATGCTGCAAGAAAAATATGGAGGATGGCAAAACGAATCAGTAATTGATATCTTCAATGAGTATGCCACCTTTTGCTTCCAGACCTTTGGGGATCGTGTTAAGTATTGGATTACAATCCACAATCCATATTTAGTTGCTTGGCATGGGTATGGCACAGGTATTCATGCTCCTGGAGAGAGAGGGGAAATAACAACTGTCTACTCTGTAGGACACAATCTGATCAAGGTACAGTATAGTAAGATTTTACAAAATGATCTTGCATTGCCATAGGACATGATGGGAGGTATCAAACATGTAATCAAAGTTAAAAAAAATAATAATCAAGGCCTGTGAAAACACCAACCAGTCTGCTAAGACAGTTGTTTTTGAATTCTAATGTTGATTTTATTGTTGTTGTCACAACAGCTGACTCAGTAATTACTTGTTTTAAAGTGCTTGTTTATTATTTTATTTAAATTAGGTTTTGCCTATAAAATCTGGCTCTTAAAGAGCATGGTTTTCATTCTTTCCAGTCTGTTAAACACACTGTCATGACCATTCATTCAGCTACACTGAAATAAGTATTCTATTAGTTTAAAATTAAATTTATTTGCATTTACATATTGGGCTTTCTGCTTAGACAACATATATAAAAATATGATTAGTTCTAGCTTAGTAAGATCACACTGCAAAATGTTTACTGCTGAGCTAGCAAGGTCAGCAGTTCTTGAATTTGGAAGAAAACAAACGTCCTCTTCAGTATCTAAGAGTTTCAAATTTACATTTCCATGATATTTTCAGCATTTTAGTTTTTATGTCAGACTTACTTATCAGCTGATTCTACTGAATTACACATCCAAAGGCTTGATCCCATTATCAATAGCTTCATCAGTGGCAGTACTCAGTCCTAAGTTCATTGTATTCTTTTTTGGGGAAAGACAAAAAGAGAAGTATCAAGCAGGTCATATTTTTTTAAGAGAAAAGTGCAGATGCTGTTCACCGTATTCTCAACTGCATGCAGTTTACAGCATCTCCTCTGACAGATGATCAGTTTAATTCTACAGAGTGGCTAGTTCCTATGCATAGGATCTAATATTCTTATTTTCTCTTGCAAGAATATAAAACAATTTCCAATAACAGCAGTTTAACATAAGAATTAACAGTATCAGTTTTTACTCCATATTGCTCAAATACTTTACAGAGCTATCCTGTCTGTGTTTAATAGAGCAGCTCAAACTATTCCTGGATGTCACAAAGCAGATTTTTTTTCTACTAGCTAAATAATAGTTTTGCACACAGAAAAGTAATTGAGCTTCCTGAGTCATTGATTTCAGACTTAGCACAAGAATGATTTAACTATAGAGATTTGTGAAATATCTCAAAGAGAACTGATATCAATGACAAAAAAACCTTATCGTAATTTTAAACTATCATTATATACTAAAGAGATCCAACATCTTAAAGCTCAAATAATTGGCTGGCATAAGGAAAAATTCCGTGCAATTTAGAACTTATTCAAACATTATTTGCTTCTGTGAATGAATCCACGTAGGTAACAAGGTAGATAATTACTATATGAAGGTTTTTGAACAAAATTAGGGTTGGTCTGTCTTCATCAAGCCCCAGAGTCCTATGGTGTTGGCTAGCACAAGGCATTGCAGAGGCTGTAATCATCTACTACCTCTGCTTTCCTTCTGTATCTTGCATCCTTTTAAGGGAATGCCCTAGATACATCTACTTAAGAGATAGCCTTGCCTGTAACTGGGTTTTGCTATTTAAGGCCAATAAAGAGGGCAAGTGAACATAGGAGCAAAAGCTGCTAAGCAGGGTGCTTAGGAGATCCACATAAGAAAAATAATCCACAGAAACAGAACCTAGTTCTGTTCTAGTACCTAGTACTGTTCTAGTACCTAGTAGGTACCTGTACTAGTACCTAGTAATTTAAAAAAACATATTTGCATGTTACTGTGTATGGTTTTCATACACAGAGAGTAGTAATTGCTATTGATCATTTTAAAGGACCTGATACTACTTCCATGGAAATGAATAAGAAATCTGAAGTTTGACACTTATCAATCTTAAATTTCTAAGGGGTTCAATTAAATAAATCTCTGTTCAGTTGTATGATCATTACCACTAACACAAGGAACATGTGGAGTCTTATACCAGAGTGGCCATCAAAAGTCTATCTCTCTGTTCGTTACTGTATGTCACAAAAGCAACATCAGAAAACAATTAATGATAACCTGGAACTTGCCATGCAAATTTGAAATACATATCAACAAAGATACAAAAATGATGAGCTTGCTCCTGAAGCAGCTGTCATACTGAGTCAGAGAAGAAAAAAACTGCACACAGAAAAATTAGATGGATTTCTTTCATTATTAACAGTAAATTAATTAATCATTGTGGTTGGAGCTAAATGAAATATATACCTGATGTATTATTACCATTTTCTCTGGATCTAGTTATGTTCTTTTATACTTAAATTTAGGTTTGTAAAGTGCACAAACTGCAGACCAAGCTGTCTTTTTTATCCTCTGTGTCAGTGCCCTCCAGGCAGTTCTGCCTTTGCTATGTAACAGTCAGAAAGAGCCCAACTTCTGGGTATTTTCCCCCTTCCCTGTTACAGATTTAAAGATCACTCATACTCCTTTCCATCTGGCAGAAAAGCCCAGGAAAAGAACTGTCAGAATAAGGTCTCCCTAAAAATCTCATACTGGAAAAAGGCAATAAATCCCCTTTCAAACATGGTGTCTCTATACAGATCCGTCACGTATCAGGTTCACCTCTGTGCCCAGCTGTGTTACTCTCAGCTCTTTTTGTAGCTTTCATTATGCCAAGATCTCTTTGTGGACATGGTTGACTTTGGGACCTTTAGATGAGCATGTCCCAGAAAAGCCCCACAATTCAGTCTCCTTAAAAACAAATTCCTATCGAGTGATTGAGGAATAATTTCTATCTTTACGTCCAACCAGACACTTTCTTCCCTTCCTCCACAGGGGCCTCTCTTCCTCAGGATCTAGAAAAATGAAGTTACAGCAGTGCCCATATTTCTTAAAGGAGGAGGAGGGAAATCTGTCTCCATCAAGTACATCTCTAGGGTGGACAGCAGAATTGCCTATACTTTTAAATGTAAGATTTTTCAAACAGCAGTAGTCATCAGTGATGATGTAAAATTCAGCAATGATTCACACTTTTTGGCATGATTTGTTGTTTTCAGGTTAGCTTTCTTACACTTCTTGGAAATCATCAGGAAAAACACATTCCAAATACAAGATGGTTAGCATACAACAAATTTGATAGTAAAGCCTCAAGTCCTTCAAAGGAATATAGTTGCCTACATTTCAAGAGCCCTTTTTTCCTTCACAAGGATTGGACTTCAGAGTCAGTTTGCAAAATAAGAGCTTCAGCTCTACTAGGTTGTATCTTTACCACTGACCAAATCGGCCTTCAACTGAAAAACGCTCTCCAAACACACACACCTGCCCTTCTTCTAAAGTGATCAGTTATCATCAGACTCTCCATTCTAGCTCTTCATGGTTCAAAACCCAAACAATTAAACACAAAGCCAGGATAATTTCTTGTAGTATTTTACAAATTTTAGTTTTCCTATAAGTTCTTTCTCTCCAGCACACTAAAATAAATCCATATACCTCTGAGATTGTTTTGTGCACTCATTACTGAGACATTCAAGGAAAACTGCTTGACTTTAACATACCTTAAGAATTTGGAAGTATTGGTCTTTCAATAGTAAACAGTATACATTCGTACATAATGGATCAGAGTTTGAAGGAGAATGAGACTATTTCAAGAGAGAACAGGCAAGGTACCAGATGACTGGAGGGTGGCTAGTGTGACGCCTATGTACAAGAAGAGCCGGAAGGAGGATCTGGGGAACTACAGGCCTGTCAGCCTGACCTCGGTACCAGGAAAGATCATGGAGAGGATGAGGAGAGGCTGAGGGAGCTGGACATGTTTAGTTTGGAGAAGAGGAGGCTGAGGGGGGACCTCATTGCCCTCTGCAACTATCTGAAAGGAGGTTGTAGAGAGGTGGGGGTTGGCCTCTTCTCCTTAGTAACTAATGACAGAACCAGAGGGAATGGTATGAAGTTGACAGGAGAGGTTTAAATTGGATATTAGGAAGAAATTCTTTACAGAAAGAGTGGTGAGGCACTGGCACAGCCTTCCCAGGGTGGTGGTTGACTCACCATCCCTGGAGGTATTTAAGAAACATGTAGACATGGTGCTCCAGGACGTGTTCTAGTGGCAGGCCTGTAGGGCAGGCTTTTTTTTGTTTTTTGGGGGCATCTTTTTGTTTTGGTTTTTTTTTGGTTGGACTTGGTGATCTGAGAGGTCCTTTCCAACCATGAATATTCTGTGATTCTGTGAACAATATTGTTTTTATTAAATTGACTCATACAGGCTTTTTACAGAGTTAACACTTAGCACTCTCTGTGACTTTCAAGTCTATAGAATAATTTCTGTATTAACACCAGTAAAATATGCTGAAATTAATGTGTCATATGTATCTAGAATAAATACACAATATTGATCCTGCTTTCACTGTGTACTTAGCCTTGACATTTGTCCTTGATCTAACAAGGAAAGTGAAAGATTAGGGATTAAACTCTAACCGAAAGAAAGATTAGGCAACATTTACTCAAAATAGCCAAACTGATGTATGATACAGCTTTTAAACGGATGTCTGTTTCATATGTGGTCTTACTAGACAGATTATCTCAACCAATCGGTTCCATCAACAATAGTTTGCACTAAGTGAACACCTTCCATCTGAGAATGTTAAACCACTTCACAGATAATAACTCAAACCAGAATTATAGGCAATCAAATGCTATTGTGTCTACTACGTCTGTAAAAACCCTTACTATAGACAAGTGACATTCTTTTTTCAGTGGCGTTAACCCTCACTGAGGTATCAGTGAGACATATGAATTTGTGTGTGGGGATGCTGACTCATATTAAATGTGCTTACTTGAACTTGAGATAGTAGTAGAAACATAGTAGCAAACCAGTAGTAACCATGCCACATCCTAGTAGTAAACCAGTAGTAACCTAGTAGTAAACCTCTGGTAAATTCCTCATAGTAAAGCCCTCATAATAAAGTCAGTGCACAAGCCTTGGGGGTAGAGGCATCCTCACACAATGAGTTGTCTCTGGTTGTCTTTTACCTGTCAATATTGCAGTCTAGTTGTTGTTTTTGGCAAAGACATCTTTCTCCACTTCACCTAGAAAGGTATGATTGCTAAGATCTACTTGGTGCTGTTGTCACACTACTTGGCACTGTGCATAATATAGCTGACTTCAATGGTGTTAGTAGCCTATGTCTGAGAAGAATATATACTAACCAGGTGAGAAATCACTAGAGGAAGAGAACAAAGAAAGCCTGGCCCCAGCACCCTCCACAGGCTAGACCTTCAGGAGAGGACAGTGAGGGTAAGTGAGGGGGTGGCACTGGTCACTTACATTTTCTGATGAGACTGGTAGGAAATCCATTTTACAATATTTTAACTGTATCTTGCAGTTTGACTCATGAGTACAATTTTGCTGACTTCCCTTTTCAGCTACAGAACCTGCATTTCAAAGGTTAATGTTACTTTATCAGTATTTTCAAAAACAGACCTTGAACAAATGTTACGAGCATGACCTTAGAAACCATAAACAACTGATACACCAAATTTCACAAACTGTAATTCTTCAGAAAACCCTAGCTTAACCAAATATCTACTGAACATCAGCTCTTTTGTTTTTTCAAACTGTAAAAGCTGTGTATTTCTAGATAAATTAACTGAAATTGTTGTCAAAGGTATGCAATGCTGTTTGGCAATGATGTCAGTCTAAGTCAGTATTCTTGAGTGTTTCACAATGCTGCTCAATGTTTCTTCTGAGTGCAAACAGTTAAGTTTATTTC
The DNA here is from genome assembly GCA_013396975.1 of Bucco capensis. Lineage (NCBI taxonomy): Eukaryota > Metazoa > Chordata > Aves > Piciformes > Bucconidae > Bucco > Bucco capensis. Next base: position 104,264 of record VWZO01011568.1, on the reverse strand, counting down.
CAGCTTAAGGGTATAAAGCTGCACTTCAGGAATAAAGCAAATCCTGAGTTGTTCAACAACTCCTCAGCTGGAAGAGGCCAGCTCCCCTCCCCTGTGTCAGATTCTCTGGTGTGATCCATGCTGCAATCCAGACTCACCCTTCGCTGACACCCTAGTTCTTCCCTTTTCCTATGGGACTCTGACAGTAGTAGTGTTTCCTCAGTCTCCCAAATATTCCTTTTTTTGTGTGTAACTTTTGACTGCTGTATTCTATTATTTAAATAATTAACAACAAACAATTGAAGGTAATTCTGTAGTGTGACAATGTTAAGCTTTCTAAAACATGATAATCAGAAAAGTGGAATTAAGATGTGATACAAGGTATGCTTTCATTGTCACTAATCCAAATAGCAAAACTTCTGTCTGTCCTAGGGCAGTCTATATTTGGCTGATTATGAGTACTAAAACATGCTATGTCCGACAGATCTTATGAGATACAGCTGCCAAATTTCCTTTTAAAACCAAAGTGTTGTTGCTCTCTGCTTGAAATGAATATGCTTGTTTCTGTGCTGTTGCATGTACTGTCAGAAAAATTATTGTTATAGCAACTTCAAATATGAAATGAACTAAAATCCTGGATCAAGTTTTTCATATAGAACTGTGAAACTTGACACTCAGGTTCAAGCTTTGCAGCTAGGTCCTTTCTCCAGGTTTTTAGATTTAAGGACTGTGAAAATATCAAAAATTGAACATTTATATGATTAGGTGAAACTAAAACAAATTGAAGTCTATCACAAGGAGACGGATGGGGTGGATGTGGTTTGATCACAGTAAATCTAAGTAACTCACATAGTGCAGAGACAACACTGACATTTGAGATGCATAATTGGCCTGTATCAGGAATAGTGTGACCAGCAGGACTAGGGATGTGATTCTCCCCCTGTACTCTGCACAGGTGAGGCCTCACCTTGAGTACTGTGTCCAGTTCTGAGCCCCTCACTTCAAGAAGGATGTTGAGGTGCTGGAGAGGGTACAGAGGAGAGCAACGAGACTGGTGAAGGGGCTGGAGGGAAAGCCATATGAGGAAAGGCTGAGGGAACTGGGACTATTCAGCCTGAAGAAGAGGAGACTCAGGGGTGACCTTATTGCCCTCTACAACTACCTGAAGGGAAGTTGTAGTCAGGTAGGGGTTGGGCTCTTCTCCATGGCAGCTAGTGACAGGACAAGAGGCCATGGCTTGAAGTTGCAACAGGGGAGGGTTAGACTGGACATTAGGAAGCACTTCCTCACGCAGAGGGTGATTGGGCTCTGGAATGGGCTGCCCAGGGAGGTGGTGGAGTCACCATCCCTGGAGGTATTTAAGAAAAGATTGGATGTGGCACTGAGTGGCATGGTTTAGATGTTGTGGTGTATTGGGTCATAGGCTGGACTTGATGATCCTGGGGGTCTTTTCCAGCCTTGGTGATTCTGTGATTCTGTGATAATTTAAGGGACAATTGTAAAAATGCTTTAAAATGTTAACCATACCAGCAATCACTGATTAACATAGAAAGACCTAGATGGGATTGTCTAGATCACGGAGTTCATATCCCACCATGAACGGGTCTTTAGTCCCAGAGTGTCCATGTAACAGCTGTTCATATCTCTGCTGGACCTCTTGTGAAATTTAGACCTATGTTAAAAGACAAGAAGCGAACATGAGATACTGAGCATTACCATCATTTTGAGGTGCCTCGCAATATACCAGTAACTGGCCATTACAACTGTGCAGGGTAATTAGTGTGCCTTAACTGTTTGTTAATATACCCACAGAATTCTGCAGTGCCTCAGATGCAACTACCTGCCTGTCTAGCTGCTGGTGCACACAGAGATTTATTAGAGGGTTAAAATTTAATGCCGTTTTTCTCTCATCAGGCTCATGCAAAAGTTTGGCATAACTACAAAAAACACTTCCAACCGTATCAGAAGGGGATGATATCCATAGTATTGGGATCCCACTGGATTGAACCTAACAAATCAGAAGATGCCTTGGACATTTCTAAATGTCAGCAGTCTGTGGAGAGAGTACTCGGGTGGTTTGCTAAACCCATCCACGGAGATGGTGATTATCCAGAAGAACTAAAAGCTGAATTCTCATTTTTGCCACGCTTTACTGAGGATGAGAAAAACTACATAAAGGGAACAGCTGACTTCTTCGCATTTTCCTTTGGTCCTAATAACTTTAAACCTCCAAATACTCTATCAAAAATGGGACAAAATTTGTCACTCAATTTGAGAGAAATACTGAACTGGATTAAACTGGAATACAACAGTCCTCGAATCTTGATTGCAGAGAACGGCTGGTTCACTGACAGCCATGTGAAAACAGATGACACCACAGCCATCTACATGATGAAAAACTTCATTAATAAGGTTTTACAAGGTTTGTACACAAGTTAGTTTTTGGATTTTCAGATCATTTGATATTTAGCTCTGTAATGATTTAATTGGTTTTTTAAAGAGATAATGGCAACTAAGTTAATTATTAATTATTTACACTGCATGAGTACAAGTCATGGATCAAAATCTACTGGTGCTAAGTGTTATACAAACACAGAAAAAACCCACAGTCTCTGTCCCAGAGAGCTAAAGTCCAACATCTGGGTTTCATTTTAAAATTAAATAAGTGCAAAATTGAGTCAGAAGCAAATGAAAACTAATCTGTTGGGTATCGCTTTTCACTGCTGGCAGCCCAACAGTAAAACCTTTGTGCGGGCACATAGTTTGACAGCATGAAAACAAGACAGTGACTACAGACTGTCATTGCCACACTGGGATCCAATTCCAACATAAAATGTGTGAAGATCAGTAAGAGAAGAGCAGTCATTCTTCAGGATTATTGCATGAAAAACGCAGAGAGTATGTTTTAAAGACATACTTTTAATCTTGGTATTTGCCCTTCATAAAGCCAGTGTACAGGGCTGCTCTCTGAAGGCAAAAGGTTCTCTGAGGCTGCGCTGCTGATGATGCCACACTGCAGTGATGGGATGGCTCAGATCCCTTCACAAAAACCTTTCCTATCGTCAGAAAAGGGAATGAGTAATCATTTACTCTGACTCCAAGTTAGGAAGTAACAAATGTTACTAGGCTCCAAATGAACACTATCCAGATAAACTTAAAGTTGTTTCCAATTGTAAACCTCACATTGAGCAACTGTGCAATATGTCCTGCCTTTTCCAGATTTTGAGGAAGTTACACTCCATTATTTGATATTTTAAATACTGTAGTGACACAGCAGGAAAGTCTAGATGAGAGCTTGGATTTGCAGGTGCAGAACAGGTAGATTTCTGGATGCTTACATAAGAAAATCCATAGCATGTTTTGTTTTTGAATCCTCTACAGCAGACTTGGCTGTAATAACCATTTGTGGATTCACACTTCTGAAATACATGGTCAATGTTCAATCCATAACTACTTCTCAGAAATTATCGTCTACATTTTTATGTATGCAGGTACTTCAAGCTCTGCCTTAAAATACAGGATTATCTCTGAACTAATGCATTTTTTGTGAAGCAAACTTTAATCTGTCCAATCAAGAATAATACTTGGAACATATTTTCCTATTTTTAATTACAGAGAAGTCAGGTATAAATTTCCTTTTTGTAGCAAAATCTATTTGATCGTGTTAACCTCAAAACAGCATTTGTATAGGCCAATCTGTAATGGGGTGGTGTCTCTTAAGATACCAAGTTACAAGCTACAGGGAGCTATACTCTTGCGTGCGTGTGTGGTATGTTGAAGGAGAGCACTCACCTGCACTGTATGTCTGTAATTCACGGCACTGTGAGTCATGGAAACGTGATGTATAACATCACCACTGCAATGAACTGACCTCAATTTATGACACAAGGATGCAATTGAAACTACATCTTAGTGGCATGCGTATACCTGTAATACAGTAACTACTACTTTTGCAGTACTCCAAGGCTTCACCTACAGTAGACCAGAAATGCCTTCAGATCCCCTTCTGTGGATGTCACCCCTGGTGATACAAGGAGCTTAACTAACTGCTGACCTCTTTTGCCTTCAGAGGCTTGTTCCTGCCTCCAGCCATCACCTTGGCTGTTAGGAGGATTTTCTCAACACCACTCTAATATTCAGTGAGGATCCCAACTTCCGTTTCTGCTCTCTCCTTTCACTGTCACTGCAGACAATGCTACAAATATACTCCCATGCAGATCCACAGCAACTCTACCTATCACTTGCCTGACTAGTAAGTCTTTTTACAATTAAAAAAACCCCAATAATACATAAAATCTTTATTTTTCCCCTACTCATTTAAACAGCAAAATACTCACCAAGGCATGCACCATCTTGAGAATCACAGTATCTTTTGCTCTGACAATTAAACTTAGTCCCCATCCATTCAGTATGCTTCTAGAAAAAAATATTCTTTCTTAGTTATCACTTATGTTGTCCTTATACATCTACTTCCATTTGTTCAACCTTCCTCACTGCAGACACAAAGCACATTTACTTGCAAGGCCCTTCTGACCTATCTCTTAATCTGCTACACCATTCTCCACCTTTGCATTTTGCAGTTGATACTATCAGCCATTTTTATACTTTCTCTCATGGTTTCCCTAATATTTAGGAAGTTGCTTTTCCTGAAAATACATGCCATTGTATTAATTTATTATATTCCCTCATCTCGTTTTCCAGCATTCTGGCCTTGTCTATCAGCTGATTTCTTAATCCAGAAGCTAGTAAAATAACATGCTAGACTACGACAGTACTGCTGGGTACCTCGTTACTCTGCTGCATGAATACAAGTATGGTGCAAAACTGCCTCGTGCTGAAGTTGCAGCATGGTGTGACTAAGGCAAAGAAGTTCAGTGGAAATATGCAAAGTGAAATGTCTTGAGAAAATAAGGCAAAGCAATGCTGTGCGAGAACAAAGTTTTAAATCGGACTACTTCACCTTTTTTCTTTAGCTTAGTCTTGGTAGTCTACAGGGAAAATATTACTGTTTGTGTCAACATCCTTGGTAACCCCACTTACTCACTGCTTTGCCTTTGATATTCCAGCCCTTATAAGATTAACATGAGGAGTTACCCTGTGTTATTTCCTAGCTTAAAGCTGGCAACAGGCAGCTAACGTGACTGACCATGGAATTTGGACTTTTTCTTCCACACTGCCAGCTGGCACGCACTGTAAGTGTAATGAACACTGTTGTTAGCTGGTGTCTAGTGAGAAGCTACTTTGGAGGTTCTACTGCCTTCCTGGTGAATCAGGTCCCACATACAAGAAAACAGTCATTTTGTCATCTTTCTCATATATAGTATATAAAAGATAATAAGAATAATCCTTTGCAAGGTGATGGTACATGAAGATTGCCTGAAGACCACATGTGCTGTAACCATTCTGGTGAACAAATCAAGCACTTCACTCTCTGGGTTGATCCTCTTAGCTTCTCCTAAAGTCATTACATGTCTCATACCAACATGTTTAATTTTTCAATTTAATAGCTGAAAAGACATCCCTAGAGCTTGCAGAGATCTTTCAAGGTAGAGGGTTTTAGCTTCATGCCAAATACAAAGTCAGAAACTAGATCAACTGATGCACCCTTAATTTTTAGTCATGATTCTTTAATTTTACAGGTATATGTTACTTCCAAATCATCAAATGCAACTTAAAATCTGGATATGGCATAATATTTCATGTTTGCTTAGAGCAGAAATAAAACATTCTACAGTAATTTAATTTCTTAAGGAATTAGTAATGTATATATATTTTTAATTAATAAAGACTAAGATATGGAATATTTGTCACAGTTTTGCAATTACTGGGTTAATCCTGTAAGTAAGTAGTGAGAAAATCCTCAAGGTTTTCAGAACGAATAGACCTTTCTCATAAATATCCCTTATATATGTTAGAGTCTTAAATATAAGATGGATATTACATGGATGTTACTTTCTCTTACACAGCTATTAAATATGACAACATAAACGTGTTTGGTTACACAGCCTGGTCACTCCTTGATGGCTTTGAATGGCAACATGCTTACAACATCAGGCGTGGATTATTTTATGTAGATTTCAAAAGCAAACGAAAGGAAAGGATTCCCAAGTCATCTGCACTTTATTATAAACAAATCATACAAGAAAATGGCTTCTTCCCAAGGGAGTCTACCCCAAGCTTGCAAGCTCAGTTCTCTTGTGACTTTTCCTGGGGTATCACCGAGTCTGTTCTTAAGGTAAGTGTAAATTATTGGGAAGACCGCTGGAGGCACAGCGATCAACAACTTTGCTTTGTAAATAAATGACTGTGTGCAGCACCTTGCATTCAGGAATCTCGGTGTACACTGCAAATATAACTTAAACCTAGCCACAATTGCACAGATTCAATTCTATCTACTTTACAGGTTTTCAAGTGAGCTAGTAACAGAGTGCTGGGGTGCTGCTAAAGCAGCAGACTCCACTGAAAGAGCCCTTCCTAGGCTGGTCCTCCCCAACCTTCCTTCTGCTTGCATCTCCACATGGGCACATCAGGAAATTTCAGACCAAGAAGTTGACCCCAGCCAATTGTTCCTGAGTTATTTTTCAACCAGGGGAGGTTCTCAACCCAGTACACAGGGTGACCATGGGGATGTCTACAACAGTGTGACAGAGGGCAGCACAGGGCAGGGACAAGGTTATGCTGATGGCTTCAGAGCTTACTGCAAGCTTGAGTTCTCTCATAAAGCTACTGAACAAGACAGAAGCAGATTCCTGAGCTAAGCCTGGCTCTAAGTACCACTTGCACAAGTGGGTAACAAGCTGTTCTTTAAAAAGACTTATACCATAGGCCAAGATAATCAACATCAGCATGTATAGCTTTTGCCATCTGAACCCACATTTGAGACAGATCATACCACCTTTTTCCCAAACTGGTTCCTACAGTATCTATTTCCACTTTAATTGTGGTAGATAAGGTAACCATATGTATGGCCAGCGTTGGGATACTCTTTGTCATCACATACAGAAAAATAGTCCAATGACAAACATCAGCCTCAAAAAATAACACCAAAACTCCACAACCTAACCTATTCATTGACAATCATGGGGAAAAAAAGGTAAAGCTTCTGTGTGCTTTGCTAATCATTCTGAGGAAACAGCACAGAAAAGCCCTGATTTTTTTTTTTAAAAATCACATTTAATCTAAATATTTTAAACTTCACTATAGTCTGCCAAAAATCTTACCAAAAAAGTTTTGAAAACTGGAACAGAAAAAAAAATCCTGTGCTACACAGGATACATCCTATGTCAACCTTGTTAACTAGTAAAAAATAGTAAAGTTGGAACAATAACAAACACTGCAAGCTATTTGTGTCAGATGTTTGCATAGGCAGGGCTACCAGCAAGACCAGGGAACACTATGCCAGTTTCACAAGGTTGATCTCAGCAGCAATGCCAAAATAACCCACAGCTGCCTCATATACGCCCCAGTGCTTGTTCTTACCACCCCACTCTCCTGCCAGCTGCCTGAGAATTGCTGTTTGCACGACCACAGAGGGAACGCAATCCGGGAGACATATCTGTGTGAAAATGTGTGTCATGTAGGCTGGTGGCAGGGCAAATGCCAGTGTGAGCTGAACAGAAAGGAGAGTACGATTTTAATGTTTTCTGTAGATGAAGGAACAGAGCATGTAAGCATGTAACCATCACTAGCACAAACAAAGCCCATGTATGTGAGTCAGTTATCCTATTCCCCTCAGAGTAGATACCTTCTGACATCTGGCCCTAATCCTACAGCCAAACACAGGCAGAAATGCAGACTACAAGCAGGAATTAATTTCATCAAACCCTGTTGTAACATAGTGGTTTTATTTCACAGGCAGAATCCGTGGCTTCTTCACCACAGTTCTGTGATTCCAGCCTCTACCTCTGGAACATCACAGGAGATGGGCTGCTGCACAAAGTTAAAGGGGTGAAGCTAAAAACCCGACCAGCACAGTGCACAGATTTCGTCAGTATTAAAAAGCAGATTGACCTTCTGGAAAAAATGAAAGTCACCCATTACAGATTTGCACTTGACTGGTCACTAATTTTACCCAATGGAGATTTGTCAGTGGTCAACAGGCAAGTTCTTAGGTATTACAGATGCGTGATCAGCGAAACACTGAAACTCAATGTTCAATCCATGGTGACCTTGTATTATCCAACTCGTGCCTACCTGGGCCTGCCAGGTCCTTTGCTGCAGACAGGAGGGTGGCTGAACCAGTCTACTGCCTATGCTTTTCAAGATTATGCAGCTTTATGTTTTCGGGAACTCGGTGATTTGGTTAAACTTTGGATTACTATAAACGAGCCTAATCGGCTAAGTGATATCTACAATAGGAGCAGCAATGATACATATAAGGCAGCACACAATTTATTAATAGCACATGCCATGGCCTGGAGAATATATGATGAGCAGTACCGGTCCTTTCAGCATGGCAAAGTTTCCCTGTCCCTGCATTCAGACTGGGCTGAACCTGCCAATCCCTACCTTGAATCTCATTCAAAAGCTGCCAACAGGTTTCTTCAGTTTGAAATAGGCTGGTTTGCTGATCCTATATTTAAGACTGGGGACTATCCAGCTACTATGAGAGAATACATCAGCTTTAAAAACAGAAAAGGCCTCTCACACTCGTCATTGCCAACTTTCACAAGTGAGGAAAAGCAGCTTGTCAAAGGTGCAGCTGACTTTTACGCACTGAATCATTTCACCACCAGATTTGTGATTCATGAACCTCAGAATGGAAGTCAGTATGAATTTGATCATGACAGTCAATTTCTACAAGATATCACCTGCCTGAGCTCTCCCTCTCGTTTGGCTGTGGTGCCCTGGGGAGTTCGCAAAGTTCTTGGGTGGATTAAAAAAACCTATGGTGACATTGATATTTACATCACAGCAAGTGGAATAGATGACCAGTCCTTAGACAATGACGAACTTCGAAAATACTACTTGGGAAAATATGTACAAGAGGTTTTAAAAGGTGAGTATAGGATAAATTCAAGTTCCCCAGAGCCATTTCTGTAGTACAGACCCAGGCATTCCTTTAGCAAGCATCTATGACTTGCCCTAGACAGAGAAAGCAGCTCTGGTTGAGATGCAGGAACCAGCTATCAGCATTCAGCCCCCTGAGGGGCCTGATTCTGCAGTCATGATCAGGGCAGATACAACACAAAGCAATGCCATCAAGACCCTCATGTGAGATGCAGCCACAGCTGCTTACAGTTTAAACATGTCAGAAGCCATCTGGGTATTTATACACAGCAGAGTAGTTATTCAGAAGTCAGTAGGAGATGATACTTCAGACCAACAACTTCCAAGAAAAAAACTCCAATTTCTACTCTATAAAGAATGGTGAGAGCCTCCTTCCTTGCTTGCTGAAATAGAGTCATTGGATACAAAAGCACATACAAGTGCAAGACAACCTGGAGGGACATCACCAGATTTTTAAGGAGCTGCTGTTAAAGCGAGAGTCAAATTCTAGTTCCTAGTTCCACTAGTTGTTCTCTCCTGGGGAGAAAAAGGAAAAGTTAGTAACAGTTATGGAGTCAGAAGACAAAAACATTCAAGGCAATGATCTTCAGCAACAGCTTATTGTATGAGAAATGTTGCAGGGACCACACCCCTCCCATCCCTCTTTCTCCAACCAAATGTTAAAAGGAAAGCAGTGAGCCACAGGATGCTAGAAAGGCCTTGGTGCCTGAACCATACATCCAAAACAAGATAGATATACAACACATCCCTGAACTCACAATTCCCTATTGGTGAGCGCTAATGAGTTTCCTGACCAGGACATGGGGCATCTGCTCCTCTGAGGCATGTCTCCAAACATAGTCTACATATCCTAGCTTCTCCTCTCTAGGAGTTAGCTATGTAAAAAAATGAGAGAGGTCTTGCTCATAGTTAAGCATGGTTTCTAGACACCAAGAAACAGTGCATTCCCCCTCCAGTGTTTAGCTTTTTCTCAATTAGTGTAGGACTAATGAGCACGTGCTGATTTATTTTCCATGCTAAATTCACATTGCAACAAAGGAACAGTAAGTTATTAAAGGAAATAAGCTATAAAAGGAAAAGGATGTTTAAAAGGCACATCATCATAATATTCCCATTTTAATTTTCACATACCATGACACTTTATAGCACTCACAGAACGATCTCCCCAGTTTACAATGTTCTTGCTTAATCTGGATCAGATCCTTGACTGTGGTCTCTCATTACTCATGAATTGGAGAGATATTTACTCACCAAGGACTGCTCTTTATTACTCAATGAAGTATTTTCACCCAACACTTTGGTGCAGCAGTGTAACACAGTCATGTGTGCTGCAAGGCTGAGTAGCTGGGTTTGGAGCAGGGCAGGAATTTTCAGAAAGCTCCTCTCATGACACGGATGAGCAGCTTCTCCCCTTGAGCCAACACAGCTGGGTTCGGTAAAGAGCAGCAACTGGCTTTCCTCAGGAAAGCTCGCAGGTCTAACCCTGCATCGAGGGTTAGAGCTGGGCCAACCACTAACCCAGTGACAGATGCTCTCTATTATCCCCTCTTCTCCCCTCCTTGGGAAGGGAAAAACAGTAAGAGAGAGTTGTAGATTGGAAAACTAAAATTACTTCAGTGAAAATAATAATAAAATGGAATATATATATATATATACACATATATATACAAAACCAATACTGAACCCAAGTCCCCTTTGATGGCAACTATGACACCATCACCACTGTTGCTGCTGCAGAAGGACTCAGCAGCAGATGGGAACCAGACTCGGGGGATGGATTCTGGAACTGGAATTAGGAAGTCTTGGACTGGGATTTAAGGCAAAACAGACAAGATCCTCCTCAGATGCTGGCCACTGAAGACAACCAAGAAGAGGATCTGACCCTCATGATCCCTCATCTTTATATTGAATATGACATATATGGAATGGAATACCTAGTTGGTCACTTTTGGGTCACCTGAACTGTCTGCTACTCCCTGTAGGTGTAGGCTTTTACTCTGCACTCCCCTATGTGGGACATAAGATTTAGCAGTGGCCTTGGTCTGCACACCAATCCCTGTTAGTAAGTCTAAACATTAGGTCTTACCACTGCTAGAAGCAGGCACTTCAGAAAGTGCAATTACTCAGAAGAGCTTTAACTAAAAAGTAAAATCACTGAACAGTTAGTTCTGTTCTAACCCAAGCCAAGACACCCTGTTCAAATCCAGCTTCCACAGAGTAGGTGAAGAAAAATCCCCAAATCCTATTTTTTTTAATAAAAAACAATACTTAAGACAGCTAAGTATTATTAGACAAGGTAAGTGTAGGTATTTTATGATGCAATTACACTTTTTACTTGATAGATTAAATCTGAATTCATTACCACAAAGTTTGCAGATGATGTTTTACTAACATTTGGGTTTGTTTTTTTTCTCCTTCCCAGCATACCACATTGATGAAGTCAAGATTAAAGGCTACTATGCATTTAAGCTCACTGAAGAAAAATCTAAGCCCAGATTTGGATTCTTCACTTCAGATTCAAAAGGAAAATCTTCAATAAAATTTTACAACAACCTGATAAGCAACAACGGCTTTCCTGCTGACAATTCAGTCTGCAATCCCTCCAACCAAGAAAAGCACTGTAACTTCTGCTTGTTTATTTCTCAGAAGAAGCCATTAATATTCTTTGCCTGCTGCCTTTTCTCTACCCTTATCTTGCTTTTAACCATTATTGTTTTTCACAAAAGAAAAAGAAGAAAAGCATCCAGTGCATCTGTGTTTCTTTTTAAAAAGGGGGCACAAGCCTACTTTCAGTGAGCTCAATCACTGTATTCTACAGAAGATGATGCAGATCAGACAGCTGTAGAAAAGCACTATGTGAGTCACTCCAGTCATACACACCAAGCATTTCGCTTGAAAATGGAAAGTAATCATATGCACATGAAGAAGAGCTATGATGACATTTTCTTCTGGCAAATTTACTTTTATCCACCTACTGTACATAGAAGAAGATATATTAATCTATTTTTAAAAAAGGACATTTTATGACTCTCTGTGCCTTGTAATAACGTTTCAAACAGTTTGACTTGAAAAGAGATACTGTGAGAATTGATATGCACTTTTCTACGAACCTTTAGACCAAAGTGTCTTGTGATGTATATTCATGTTATGAATGGTACTGAGCATGGAACTGCAGTTATTAGGATTTAAAATAAAAGTGTTATTAAAATCCACAAACTTAACACCGAGAATGAAATGTTCTAGGCCAGCTTCTGAAGATACCTCTACAAGAACAAATCCAAGCTAACTCCATTATTGACTAACATACCTGTATCTCTTATGTATTAGGTGAAGCAGAGACCAGATATTAACATTTTAAGCAACTGTAACTCGACCTACAGGAGTCAAGTCAAAATAATATACAATCACTGTTTTTCATCTCCCAAAACAGGGCTGCCATAAAACATTTTTTACTATCAGAGCATAAAATTAAATAGTAACTATTAATCCACTCAAGAGAGCAATTAATATAATTCTAAGTTGCACTTTTCCATAGAAATGTAAGTGCACTATAATCTTGGCTCTGGTCAAGTGCCAGTGTAAGCCATGAGTGGGATAAAACCAGAAGTTTATTGTTATTGCTGTATTAAACTAAAGCTACCGACCCAAGGTTTACCTTGGTATGGTTTCATCGTCTCACAACAAGCTCAACAGGTTTTTCCCATGAACTGCACTATCATTTAAAATTCCCATTGGCCACCCTATTGTCACTGCATCAAATCATCACTTCCCAGGCAGGCACCATGCACCTCTGAACAGAAGTAGAGAAAATGCTCTAGAAATGGAACGAAGGGTAAGAAGAGCCATCAGTTAAATTCCTATTGCCTTCCTCCACTTTACAAATATCTTTTCCATTGGCTAGTACCATTCTCAAGACAGTGAAACCCTTAACCTGTTTAAACTAGAAGCTAGTTATCTCAATCTTAAGGCCCCAAACCAGATAGACATGCTTTATCTGCACCCCAGCACCTCTGAAGAGTTATTATAAACAGTCTTTTCAAACTGCACCTCAACATACAAGATAACATCTAACAAAAGGTAAATTATAATTATGATAATATAAACAATAACATGAAGCATTAATGGCTTATAGACTACTAGAAACTTTGTGGAAGTGCTACTATGTGGATATGCACAACTGACTGAATCCTAAGCTCCAAACACTTGATCTAACCTTGAGTTTCAGTTCGTAATTGTGTAAGAATATTTCTCCATTGTATTTCAAGTATTAGTCAACATCACAGAAGGTTCTTTATTTCAAAAGGTAAGCACTAGTAAAATACTGAGGGACTCTGGCTTACGTTCAACAGAAAATGTTCTATCAGCACAGCAAACAGCACCAATGCCAGAGGTGCATGCATACTTCCATTACCCAAAGACAGCAACTAGTTATTACTCACAGAAACTGCACAACCACATTAAACCATACTAGGAAACTCCTCTTGAATTCTGTGTGCAGTGTGGGAGTACAGAGAGTTTTGGGACTCCTTTAGCTGCATAACAGGAATAGCACAAGAATCCATCTCACAAAGCCCACAGCTGCAGTACCACTGCCTTCCCAGGCTTGGAGACACTGGTCTCCAAGAACTTAGGAGAACCAAGCAACGTGAACATAGTGCTAAAATTATGTTGCATTACCCTGTGATAATCTGCTTCTCAAAGGCCAAAGATCTTGAACAGGTTCACACAACCACCATTTAGATTTAAAAAAAAAAAAAAAAGCAAGGTCAAGATATGAAATATGTTTTATTTCATTAAATCTTTCATGGTGTTTGAGTTTTGTATCAGATTCTTCACGTTGGTACTTGCTGATACAGTGTCTCATGGTGGTTTGTTTCCGGATGCAGACAACTGGAAATAAAAAATTAAGAGCTTTTAGAAAGCTTTTAGCACTTCAAATGTCAAATTGAAAGTTTACAGACATATGACAAGTTAATTTATCTGGTAATTTTAGTGCAAGATAGACATTAATAGCTCAAAGAACTTGCCGATTTTTATTCAGACAAGATTACATAAAGATGCCTTCAAACACAACAGCTCATGACTGTTCAACAAGAGGGTAACAAGTTGTTCCATCTCTCAAGGAGCTCAGAACAGCACTAAAAATAGTTTTTCCAGTAGCTTGCAAATGTCTGGGACCTGGCTGGTGCTAAAAAAAAAAAATTTCAGTTTATGAAACTCATTTCATCTGTATCCTCTGTCTCAAGCTTAGGTTAAGAAAGCATATAATACATATTTTATTTGCAAATCGGTCTGTTCCATCCTGCACAAGTGTTCTGTACCATGTACAGAAGCATACATAACCGAAATGCATCAAATTCCTTCAGCAGTTAAAATCCTTAAATTATGCCAAAATCCTTGTACTCAACTTCACTAACGAATGTATATACACAATGGAATCAGTCATCCTTGTTGAACTGACATTTGTTAACAAGCATTTACACACAAACTATACAAGACCCTTATATATAAATTACGTGCCGACCACACTTTCTAGTGAAGTCAGTGTCCAACTAGGAGAAACATTAGACTAAGAAAGACTGGTTGTAAAGCAGTCTGTGATGCTAGGTCACATCTGGTGCTACATTCTCAGCCACAACTGTAACTAGCACTCATTGAGTAGCATACAGCCCTTCAGAGTTAGGTATTTCTCCAAACAGTAGCATAGTACCAAGCTGATGAGACAGAAAATTGTTGTCAAGGAACCTAGCAAAATTTAAGCTTTCTGATACCTCTTGATACCTTTTACAACCACAACTGCATCCCTATTAGGAACCTGCTTAACCACAGCTTTGCTAAAGTAGATAAGCCTCGTTAAGTCCCCAGATGAAAAACCACCTTTACACGGAAAATGGACGATCTGTGTTAAGATGATACTAACCTATTAAGAGTTTTACTCATCTGCCTGCTGTACTGTTCCTTTCTCAGAGACATAGATACCATCCAAGAACTTTCTGATATCCTTGTTCTTGACTGTAGTGGCTTGCTGTATCAAGGCAGCTGCAAACAAAGCAAGACCATGAGCACAAAGCAAGAGGTCCAAGCCAACCTGTAGCCTTTGTTTATTCTCCAGTATTTGAAACAACAAATGAAACTGTCACCTAGGAAAAGGAATTATCAAATTGAAATCCTGTCAATTAAAACAGAATGCAGTTAACTTAGTCTATCTTGGCAACTCTGGGCAGTGACATTTTATTACTGCACACTTCTGTAACTGAAAAGCTGAATAGTCTGGTGTCCAAAAAAGAGCATCAATACTGATTGAAATAAAACTTCCGCGGACTTGTAAAAGTATCTTTAAGTTTAGAAAAAGCATAAGAAACTACGAAAAGCAATTACAGTGCCTAGACAAAAAAAAAAACAAAAAACCCAGAGCTGTTGTTTATCCCAGGGTTTGAGGAAAAAAAACAAACATTTTGCTAAACTGACATCTTCAGATCAAAGAGGCCACATCATTGTATCTGTCCATGTATCTATTTCACAAACCTGAATTGGAGACCAATTCAATGTCATTCCCTTCAAGGATCAGCTCATCTTTCTGGGCTTGAGATACTGCGCAGGAAACACCTACAGAAAGGAAATTGCAAAATCTTCATAGTTGGTGAAGACATTAGGCATACAAAAGCAACAGTATTCACATCCTGTCCCCATTTACAAATCTACAAAGTAGTATTCTAGGCACTAATTATCATCTATGACTTTCTTAAGTGTCTTCCAAACTCCTTCCAGGATTGTCCTCCCTCACCCAATTTCAGCACTCACAGATTACAGAACCACAGAATGTTAGGGGTTGGAAGGGACCTCTGGAGATCATGTAGTCCAATCCCCCTGCAAAAGCAGGACAACCTAGAGCAGGTCATGCTCTGCATTAAAAGAAACTAAGTACTTAATGTTACTACATTACAGCATTAATCCCCACCACTGTGTATAAGCTAGAGATCTGGCCAGCACGGCTTTGTCAGCTAGATGGTGCCATTTTCCACATTCTTACATTCATCAAGACAGAACTGGAGTCACCCCAATCAAAAGTCATCAAAAGAAAACCCTGCCCTCTGACATGCCAAGCACCATGTTTACAGTAGCAACAGTGCCAATACTCGAGGAGTGAAGACTAGGACATTCAAGAGTCTAATAGGAAACTTCCATCTGCAAGGAGAGTAACACAAGTGTTTATAGTTTGCTCTATTTAGTCAACAGATGCCAGCTTTTAAGCCAGCATTTTACTATCTTGGAAGTAAATGCCAACTTTAAAAAAAAACAACCCACCAATATTTAAACCCACCCTGAACTTTCCACAGTAAATCAAAGTCGAAGTCACTGTAAATAACTCCATACTGCGTCTACCAGTGTTTTTGGCTAAGTATGATCTTTCCATCTAAAGCCACCCCAAAACACCAGACACATTAAATATCCTTACCCGTATTTTCACTAGAAGTGGAACTATCAGAAAACAAAGACATGGAAAGTCTTTCCCACAGTCTTAAGGTAACTAGATTTATGACACACTCCCAGCTATGCAAAACGTAAAACCAACAACTAAGATAATTTTGAAATTTATCATATGTACTCCTAGACAATCAGGGAATTCAAAATACAAGAATACTTCAACGACCAAAAATAAGATGTGGTATGAAACTAGTTCATGTACACAAATCTAAAATTGAACACCTGCAGTTTACCATCTGTGAACACTGTTAAGATCTCACTACCATGAAAATAAACATAGGGTTCCTTGTAACTCATATTACAGTAACTACTTCTAAACTACTTATGAGCTATTAACTAACTCTCACTACTAAAGATAAATTACAATAGCATTATTAAATACAAATCAAAACAGTGACAAAGGTACCATAGAATTACATAAATTCAAACCTACAAATGCTGCTTGAACAATCATTCACCATCACCTGTTATCAGTGGCAGTACCCAAACAAAGTGGTTTAGAACCCCTAGTTAGAAATACTAGGGTACACTTCCAGATATGCTCACCTGGCCTCATACGCACTCTGCGAATGTACTTCTCCCCCAAGAAGTTTCGGATTTCCACGAGTGAGCCATTATCCTGTATAACTACATTAATTGGGAAGTGGGCATACACTGACCTCATCTTGTAACGAAATCCCTAGGATAAAGAACATTATCAGATATTGAAAGCAGAACGCATCCAAAAGGTAAAAGAGCTGTATAAAGCTTACTAGAGATATCTAAGACTAAAATATATCAAAAACAGTTTCTTAACAAAGGCAAGTCATTGAACCCAAGAGACATCCAGAGTTTATTACTCATGCTTTTTTCCACCTGCAGGAACTTGTTTGACAGCACATGCAAGAAAAAAGAGAAAGTTGTATCCTGGATGCTTAGAAAAGCTCTCACTAAAGTAAAAATTGTTATCAGTAACAAAAATGAATTTTTATTTCAAAATAAAACTCACCAGTGTAACACCCTTTATCATGTTCTGTACATGGCTGCATATCGTGCGAACTGTTGCCAGCTCCTTTCTGTTACCCCACCACTTGTCAACACGTAGCTATGTTAAAAAAATAGAATTAACAAAGCGTTTTTGTAACAAACTAACAGAGAAATCTAGGTAAACTACTTCAAAGCCATCCTAAACAAAAGCACAAAGGTATTTTGTTTCTTTACAAGACTGTTAAAGACCTGGTTACTCAAATCTCAAGTCCTAACCCCTACAGATATGAGAAATAATTTCGTCTTTGTATCTCATTACTAACAAGTCTTCAAAAAATCTGGGACAGATATTCTGACATTACACAAGATGCTTGTGAAAAAGTAGCTGAAATTAAACACTCTTCCCCCTGCCCTTTTTTTCCCCCCAGTTTTTAAGATAGTCCAAAAAACTATGCATTTATCTAGAAAACTTCTGCTCTCCTGATATAACTTGTAAATTCTGGAAGTTAAATGTAAAGATTTAGTTTTACCAAGTTAAAACTAGGCCGTTTATAAAAAAACACCAAATAAAGCTCAATCCCCTTCCCAAAAACTACCCAAATATAATGGCAAAAGAAAATAAAATTCACTCCAACATCACAGAACTTTAAGAATTCCACAGTTCCCAAGTAGTTTCTGAGATTCCATGAGAAACACGGAATGAGCACTCACCTTCTTGTGTTTCTTTCCCAGGAGAGACAGCTCCACATTGATGTGGTTAAAATCCCTTCGCAGGGTTCCTCTGGGGCCCTTTACAATGACTGTCCGACCCTTCAGTGAAACACTGACTGAAAATCAAAGGCAGATACAGGTTAATCGAGTGTGGGGTCACTACCAAGAACCGCCTTCCAAGCACACACCTAGACGTACCTTGCTCGGGGATGTCAACGGTCTGGTTGCTGAGAATGGTCTTCATTCTACAAAGCACAAACGAAAGAAGCTGCAGATTCTCAAGGCAAAGCTCTTTTCCTGCGCTCTCCCCGCACCTACCACGCATGTACCCTAGAACGCTTAAACCTAGAGCGCCGGCCAGATATCCCCATGCCCTCTGTCATCTCTGAGCCGCCACAGCGCCGGGCTCCGCTTCCAACACCAATATATCCCGTTCGGGCCCCAGACAAACAGCGAGAAGCAGCAGCCTCAGCGCTCAACTCCACACCGGGGCCCAGCCAAGGCCTAGAACAGCCGCGAGAGGGGAAACAAGGCGGAAGCACCATCCCGGGGGCTTCCCTCCCGCAGAGCTTGGGATAGGGCCTGGCGGATGAGTCCACCGCCGCCCAGGTGGCTGCCCTTGTCCGAGCAGGGCGCTCCGGGGACTGTCCGCGACGGATGGGCCTGGATACCACCGCCACCAGAACCTCACCTCGCAGAAAGCAGAGCCGAAAGAGAAAGCGTCTGACGTCATCACGTACTTGTAGCCGCTCCCGGACCCTCGACGTCATCGCGCTGAGGTTGCCGTCCAAGAGGCAAGAGTAGTGAGGCTTGATGCGTGTGAGCTGACGCTGTGGACAGGCGGCGTGGCTGAGTACCGAGAAGATCGATTGGAGGAGCCGGTACGGGTGCTCCGTGCGCGTCGCCATGTCGCTGCTGCCGCGGGGCCACTGCTGCGGGGCTGCCGCCGCCACCACGGCCGCCCGGCGGCTGCTGTTGGGGCCCCAGGGACGGGTGAGTGGGCGCCGTGTCAGAGCCAGGTGCCGCAGCGGGCTGCCGGCCGGCGAGCTGCCAAGGATACCGGGGTTGACGTTGGGGCCCGTCAACCTTGACGGTCCCCGGTGAGGCGACTAGGCGCATCGTACTGGTAGAAGACGATGGTGTTATCCGAGCTTGACCCGTGATGGCTGCGGGCCGTCCGGCTGAGTCGTGGGGGCGTGACCGCGATGTCACTGCGCGCAAAGCCGAGCTGTCCACAGCACCGCACTGGCGGCGCTCGGACGTGAGGTGGCCGGAGAGCTGCTGTGCTCGTACACAAACGCTGAGAAAACCGAGTTACGGATCTCCGCCTCATACCCTGCTTCTGAGGGAGCCAGGCTTGTTCTGCCTTCCCATCGAAATAACGTCCCGTCAGTTACTGACTGGGCAGCCAACAGTTCGTCATTGCAACATCTTGCTTTTCAGCCCGGAAATCTCAAATTAATCCATACAGTGTTATATACATCCCAAATCTGTATAGCTTAGTTTGCTGTTGAAGATCTTTTGGAAGACGTCATGGTTTATGTATGTTTCCCGTGACTTAAAGTGAAAAAGAGAATTACAGAGCACAAGTCTGAGGAGCAGCTGAAGGAACTGGAGTTGTTTGGCCTGGAGAAGTGGAGGCTGAGGGGAGACCTCTTTCTACAAATACCTGAAAGGAGGTTGTAGAGAGGTGGGGGTTGGTCTCTTCTCCCAAGTAACAAGCGACGGGATGAGAAGAAACAGCCTCAAGTTGCACTAAGGGAGATTTAGATTGGATATTAGGAAAAATTTCTTCAGAGAAATTGGGTTGTCAAGTCCTGGAACAGGCTGCCCAGGGAAATGGTGAAGTCACCATCCCTGGACGTGTTCAAAAGACACGTAGATGTGGTGCTTAGGAATATGATTTAGTGGTGTCCTAGCAGTGTTGGGATAATGATTGGACTTGATCTTAAAGGTCCCTTCCAACCAAAATGATTCCATGATTCTAAGTGTTTAATGTAAAGGCAATTGGGATAATGCTTACACAAAGTGTACATTAACTGCCAAAAGGGCATATATAGTTAGTACATAATGCTAGTACATTTATTACTTCATAAATTACAGTGCTGCTTCTTTTAGGTGTCTGGGAGCCATGTGTGTAACCAGTATACAACATCAGGTTCTTTCCCAGAAGAGAAAAAAGAGTTTCTGCAAAATGGGCCAGACTTACAAGACTTTGTATCTGGAGATCTGTCAGACAAGAGCACGTGGGCCGAGTATAAAGGCAATTTAAAGCGTCAGAAAGGAGAAAGGTAATTTTAAACAACTGTAGTTGCTTCCATGCTTAATATTAACTATAAAATTTATACAATGTATTTTTATGAAATTGTGTCATACTGGCTTGCCAATTTCATAATTTTTCAAGAACTAATAAACACATTATTAACCTCAAATGTGTAACAATACATGAAGACATGGTGGTATTTTCTCAATTGAGTGCCTGTGCCATGGCTTATATTAAATTACAAATTACATTAATAGGTGAGTGTACCCTACTGTAGCATTGAAAAAATATTATTGATAGAGTAAAACAAAAAATGAAGACTGCAGTAAAAATCCCTATATTTTCAGTTATAAGTTTAATCAGACTTTGTGATCGATGTGTTACATACACTGCCTTTAATTGTTGCAGTCTCCAGTGTAACACTAATAAATCGCACCACTGCAGTTAAGAGTTTTAAATTTTCCAGTGACAACAAATTCCTGCTCTTGAATATTGGGATAATGATAAACATGGAAGAGAGAAGTCCGTTACGACTATTAATGATGATAATATTGGTTGCTTAGTTGTGTCAGTTTTCAAGGGACCTTTCCTAGTTTGGATCTGTAACTAAATAAAGTGGATCAGTGTAATTAATGGAAGCTTACCACGTAAATTATTTATTAATCTTTATGTTTGCTTGATGTTATTCAGGCTGCGACTTCCTCCATGGCTGAAAACAAAGATTCCCATGGGAAAGAACTACAATAAACTAAAGAATACCTTGAGAAGTTTAAATCTTCATACGGTAAATATAGTACCAACCCAGTTTTCCTGTAGAAATAAGTAATTTTTTACAGATACAAAATTATTTCTCTGTGGAGGACAGGTAGAAGTCATGTCTTGCATGATCTTCAGTGCTAAAACCATGCCCAGTGCTGATCTTTCTTGCCAGCAGTAAATTTTACCCATAGAGAACGAAGACAAATCTAATAGAGTATTTAATGTTTTTCCTGCTGTGATTTTTAAATACTAGGTTTTATTACTTGCAGCATCAAAGTGATCAGAAGACACTATGTGTCACTTCTTTTAATTGAAATACACAATATCAGAGTTATATACATGTTTTGGATGAAACGAAAGTCTAGAAATATACCTTCCAGATGATAAAAAGTGGTGGGTATGCATGGAGAGGTTTTTTTCGGTTTTTTTTTGTTTGTTTTTAGCAATCATGGTGTGATGCACCAAAGACACTATGAACATTTTATCAATTTTTTAAATTTAAAACATTAATGACAATCTGTGCTAATAAGGCAGTTATGTGGTTGAGGAGTAGAGGAAAAGAATGGTAATGGATGTCAGGAAACAATTCCTGTATTATACTGACTTGATAAAACAACAAGTAATTCATCACAGAAGGAATTATGTTTTGTTTGTAGACTACTATTGCAATTGATCAATAATAGTAATTTTCAATAGTAACATGGAAAAAAGATGGGTACATTACTGTCTTTTACCTTTAGGTATGTGAAGAAGCACGTTGTCCCAACATTGGAGAATGCTGGGGTGGTGGTGAATATGCTACAGCAACAGCTACTATTATGGTAAGCTATTAAATATTTCTTAAGTATTCTGTTAGTGTTTGGTTTATAGGTGAAAGATGTGCAGCAGACACCAAACATGCACGCAGCAAGTCATAACCAGAACTAGCTCTGCACATCTTGGGTGCTAATTACAGTGGATGACTTCCCAGCAGCACATCCATGGGCAAGCCCTAGTGAGCTGTTTGTAGTGCATTGGTGGATCTGTACTGTAGTGGAGTGGGTTTATTATAAGAAATTCAGAGTAAAGCACTATCCTAGGTTTTGATTGCATAGCCGATCTAGCTTATGCAGCTCTTTCTCAGCTGAGCAGTAGTGTTTTGTACAATATAAAGGTAAGAATGTCTTTCTTATTTCAGCTGATGGGTGACACATGCACTAGAGGCTGCAGATTTTGTTCAGTAAAGACAGCAAAAACCCCACCTCCACTGGATCCAGAGGAGCCTTATAATACAGCAAAGGCTATAGCTGAGTGGGGCTTGGATTATGTTGTATTGACATCTGTGGACAGAGATGGTTAGTATGTTGTCTCATCTCTTCTGGGGTAAACACAGACCTTAATAAACATTAATCACTCAGCGCCACTGTTGAGGGTTACTGTTTTAGAGGAGCTGACAGTGCTGAAACTTTGGGAAGTTTCTACATGTTAATGTTTCTCTATGTCTGGTGAAATACAACAGAAGTTGCACTGTTACTAAACATAAAGAATGTTACAGTGCTAAGTATTTTATAATTCATGTTTTTGCAAAATACTTACATATATAGCATTTTCTAATACTTGATTAGCAAAAGAAAAACAACCCCCTCTACAAACATAGATATACAATATCATTCCAAAACTTCCTTCCAAAAACTAAACCTGGAATATATTCTATATAACAAAACTGAAAACTGCCTTTTTCTAAGTTTTCAGTAGCTCCTTTGTGGTGACACCACATAGGTGGGGGAAACCATTGTAAAGACTGTTCAATATGGTTGAAAGTCCAGTAGCTTCAAAGGGGCTTACAATAGAAGGCTAATAATCTATATATATATTTAAATTTTTGTAGAACAGTTTCTCAAACCAATATGATAAATTTACAAAGCCGTTCTGTGCTCAGAACAGAACCCTGAGACACATAAATTCAAAGTAAACATTTGAAGTCTGCTCTAAGTGATCACAGCTAGACTTTGTGCAGAACAGGCTTGGTAAAGTCATAAAACTGTGGCATAAATGGTGAGATAAGACTGGGGCTTGACTGCTTTATTATTTTGCATTTAAAATTCAATTTTGTGGTTTTGCTAGTAGGTAACTATGTTTCTTGAACAGAAAGGTTAACTGAATAATTGAAATGCTTCTAGATATGCCTGATGGTGGAGCAGAACACTTTGCAAAGACAGTCTCTCATCTGAAAGAAAGGTATATCATTAATGTATTGCTATTAAAACTTCAGAATGTGGTACTGCATATAGGTCAAAACTACCTTTAGTTGGATTATTCCAGGGGCCATGAAAATACAAAAATTTGCCTTTAGCCTGACTGTGTCTGCCCCCGTTTTTCATCTTTTTCATATAACAGCTGCAAAGTATTTTGAATTATGATCCATTTCCAATTTAGCCCAGGCTTNTCAAGGACAAGAAAACAGAACAGAGCTGGCAGATCTTTTAAGGACACTTTCCATAGAGCACAAGAGTTCTCGATCCCCGGGTGTACGAAATCTGGTAAGAAAGGGAAGAAACCAGCATGGCTGAGTCAAGACCTGCTGGTCAAATTAAAAACCTCTGATTCTATGATTTAAAGCTAAGCCCTGGATTATTTTTGAACAAGCAGGTGATTTACTAGGAAATGTTAACATACATTCAAGGTATGTTCATTCTAGAAGCTTGGGGCTCAAATACAATGGATTTAGATAAGTGTCACCACGTGACAGAAGTCTGTCTTTCAGCAGTGATCAGGTTTCACATTTTTCCCACAATGGCTGCTTCTAAGTCTGCGATTGGTACCTTCCAGCTTTCCTTCAGCTGTGCCTTCTTCATTATATATTGGTGCCCTGTATCCCATTTGATAACATACTTGTCTACCTGCAGATTTAACTTGTATAACCTCATTTAAGTCTTTATCCACTGTATCCTGGGACTCAAAAGGTTCCTTCATTTTTCCCCACCTGCTTTTCTGAGCTGAAATTTGGCTCCTGAAGACCAAGATTAGATTCCAGGGCAATAATGCATAGTCTCCTTATCTTGGTAGGCAAGATTATAGCTCCTTTGTATTTTGGAGCCATGATAGTAAACTCATGTTAAGTTAACCTGCAACAAAGACAGATGACAAATCACATATAAACAGTGAAGGTGATTGTTAAAAGTGTATTTATTATTTGGCTTTCATTTTTTTTCAACTCACATTAGTAAAATCAAGAATTAAACACATGATGTTTTGTTGGAGTTGTAGTACAAGTATTTGCAGAAATCTATTATTTTAGAATTGTATCCTGAATTAACTTTGCTTTGCTTACCAGTGTGCTGTATTTAGTTATGTTTGCTTTTTTTCTATATTGAGTTTTTTAGCAAGTGTCACAATTCTATCGATGTGTTTCATCTCTCCTTTTCAGGAATTCAAAAATCCTGGTAGAATGCCTAACTCCCGATTTTCGAGGGGACCTTAAAGCTGTGGAGAAAGTAGCGTTGTCAGGACTGGATGTGTATGCGCACAATGTGGAGACAGTGCCAGAATTACAGCGGTGAGCAATTCCAGTATGTATGAATGGAAGAAAATAAGAACAGACAAGGGGTTTTGTAAAAGCACTTGGTATGAAAGAGGTAGCCGGAGCTATTTATTTAGATCTGCGTTACAGCTGCACGGAAGCTCTCACTGCCCGGCCGGTGCTCAGGGAGAAATGGCGCGGGGCGCGCCGCCGGCCCAGCCCCACCACTCCCTCCTCACTCCCAGCCTGCCTCGCGCGCTTCGGCGCCTCGTCCGTGGCCACTGCTCGCCGGCAGAGGGCACCTGCGCTGCGCTCCGGCCCCTGGGACTGTGTGGGCTCCCCGGGCGCGCCTCGGCCCACCGGTGTAAGGGTGGCGGTGGTTGGTGGCTGGGGAAACTGGCTTTGGTACTGAGACTGGAGCGCATCCCGTCGCTGGCGATGCCTCGGCGGTTTTCATCCGGCGTCTGGCTACGCAGCTAAAAGGTCTAAGTTGCCATTTTCGGTTTGTAGAAACTATCAGGACTTGCCTTTCAAGGCATCGCTAACTTCTGTGCACCCTTTCATGCTTTTTTCCCTCTTGTGCTGAAAATACGAGAAGGAAGGTTCGTGATCCCCGAGCCAACTTTGAGCAATCCCTATGTGTGCTGAAGCATGCTAAAGAGGTCCAGCCTGGTGTGATTTCTAAAACCTCCATTATGTTGGGGCTAGGCGAGACAGATGAACAAGTATATGCAACAATGAAATGTAAGTTGATGTTGAAATGTATGCCAAAATTCACCGGTATGAATTTTATTGTGTTGGAAAACAGTTGTAAGCATCGTTGCCTCTACATGCAAATCAATTTAGTGGTACAGGAAGTGTTTCCTGAGCTTTATGGGAAAAAAAAGGTTTTATTAAAATGTTGGGCTTCTGAAATATTTTCTTCAAATGGCTTTCAGATTCAGTTTGAATCCAGCTCCTGTTGATTTCAGTGGAAATTATAACTATATTCCTGTGACTATATTAACATTCTTACTTTTGCAGTAGTTTTAATAATGGGGCTTGCAATCGTGGCTAGGCTTCGCAAATGAAGATCCAGGGAGGGCTCCATCCACTCTCCTCATAAAAAGAGGATAGCAAATAGCACCCTCGAGCCTGTGCAATGGATTTTTTTTAGGTGAGACACAGCATGCGCAGAGCTGGACCCACCCTTTAGTCCTAAGGTTCATCTGCCAGGGCCTAGCAAGCTTGGACGCTGGCAGCCAAGTCCTTAGGATGGAGGTTTAACCTCTTAGATGGAAGGCCTTACAGGGCTAAACGAGCTCCATCTGCCCGGGTTTGGAATCAGAGTTGTCCTTCTCCTAGGATGACTGCCAGAAGGCTAATGAGCTCATCTTACCCATGCAAGGATGATAGGAACATGGGTATCACTCCCCACACTTTACCGTGGGCAATGAGTTTAATGCTCCCTCTGCTTGTCGGCACAGTTATCACACCAGGGGCCACAGGAGACCCCAAGTGATTTTCAGACTGTGCCTGGGGCTTGCAATATAGTTGCCTTATTGTGCATTCCTTTGTAGAAAAAGCAGGCCTGATTGTTTAAAATAATTTATTTCCACTTACTCTGATGCAAAAAAAAAATTATTATCATAGAAGCTGTAGCATGCTCTTATGTTCTTATGTAAATGTATTTTTAAGAGGATAAAATTTCACAGTGGTAAGTCAGTGCCATGCACTTGTAAGAAGAAATTCATAAATCCTCTGGCATTTCTCCCATATTCTGAAAGAATGTCTACCTGGTGCTTTATTTTCTGTACAACAACCCATACTTAGAATGCAGTCATACAGTCTAATTTTTCTGCAGCTGTCCCACAATCTGGACCATAAAATTACAGTTTCTGATTTTCCCATTCTTCCTGCCTAGCATTTCCTAGCCACAAGAATTTGAAATTTCAGATATGATGCTGTTTGTTTTCGTGGCCACTTTCATGGATGTGTTTGGAGATGAACTGTCACCCACCACATTCATTCAGTTCCTCTAGTTTTGTTCCCCTTCCATTCTCTGGATACGAGTTAAAGAAAACATAAATATGTGAATATTGAACTAGTTTCCTTATAGGACCATGTCAATCTAAGCAGACATTCCAGGCTAACAGTGAGAATAATGCTGTAGTCAAAACATTGTTCTGTCCACATATTTGACGTGGGGCAACCAGACCTAGTAGCCAGAAAATATATGGAGATCTTAATGAAAATCCCACTACCTGCAGCAAACAATTCTTCAGGCAGGCTGACTATCAGGGGTCTGGGTTTCCCTCTATAAGTAGACTACCTGAACTCATTTGCTGTATATTGATTCTTGTACATATCCAAATTTTAGCAGACAAAGTTTATGAAATTCTGCAGGCAACAGAATTAACATATATCCTAAGTGTGTAAAATTGGCAAAAGATGTTTGCAGTTTCCCCTGGTTTATAGCTCTGGAGAACTGTCTGCATCTTTTTAGCATGAAGTCTCTTGAAATGGTGCCAAGAGACATGCCAGGTGTATGTGTATGCATCCTTTTTTTTTTTTTTGTCAAATGAAGGTTCTGACCTAAAGACAAAAAGAAAAGCGGTAAGGTAAGGAAGACAAGATCATGTCATCTCTGCAGTGAGACACATGACTGCATTGAGTGCAGTGCAATGGTATTCTCTCTAGCTTTAAACTAGATAGCTCAGCTCTTAGAGCAGCCTGGAGCTCAGAATGAGATATGTGGCTACTGCTCATGGAGGTTGCAAGTTCTCTTTGCTGGAGAGCAGAATGTAACCTCCATGGAGTGCTGCAGAGTGACCTCTGCTCAGAGTTGGAAGGAGGATCTTTACTAATCACAGACAATCCCTTGTGATCCTTCTACCACTAACAGGGAATCTTGTTTTTACAGTGTTGCGGGAAGCAGGTGTAGATTGTTTGACCTTAGGACAGTACATGCAACCAACAAAACGTCACCTAAAGGTAAAAATGCCTTCAATTTACAGGCAGCATTATGGTCTGTGTGTTGCACAGTCAAGTTTCTTCTTTCTAAATTGAGGCTTGATATGTGTCTCTACCTTAAGTGTGGATGTTAGGAAAACTTTCCTTCCTTCCCTAATCTGATCTTCATATCTTAATGTCTTATGGACTCTTCACTACAAGTGGCCTCAGCCATCTAATCTCTTCCATCTTCTATTGACTTCCCCATTGCTACAGTCTACTGTCAGCTGGGGGAGACAACTGGAGCTGAAGCATGATTCTGGAAAACAGGAGTCTCATTTTATGTCTCAAAGATAATGGCTCAAGCCAACTTCCCTTCACTGCCTCATAGGCTCTCCTGTAATAGTCCCACTTCAGCTGGGGAAATTACCATTTTCTCCTTCTGTAATCTGTCCAGACCTTGGGTCTGTGTTTCTGTTACTGTGTTTCACTGAAACAACTGTTAGTGAAGAGATCTGTAGGACTATTGCATTTTTTTAATTAATTTGGAACAAAAAAAATGTTTGCTCAAAATGACCATTGAAAACCAGAGTGAATAAAAAATATGAAGCAACAAGGAATTAAATTCTTTACTTTCCTGCTAAATATGAAATGCAAGTAATGCATTCTTTTGGTAGAAAGCAGAGAGTAGGTTCAGTTTGAGATTTGTCTGCTGAAAGTTCAGAATTTTACACTCCAGAACTTGTGATATGGATGTGTTTCATTTCACTACATACTATCTGTAGCCATTTCCTTTGCATTAACACCTGATCAAAATGAATTCTTTTCACTCAGGTTGAGGAGTACATAACTCCAGAAAAATTCAAGTATTGGGAAAAAGTTGGAAGTGAACTTGGATTCCATTACACTGCTAGTGGGCCTTTAGTGCGCTCCTCCTATAAAGCAGGTAAATTACCAAAAAAGCATTAGATTCTTCAGTGCATAATATTTTATTATGTAAAGTTAAAATGGTGAAGTAATATGCAACAAAGCTCACCTTAGCTCCAGGACACCTCATTTGATCATCCTTTTTTTTTTTTCTTTAAGTTATTTACGCTTACTTCCTTCTCTAGGTCATCTAAATGCATCAGTATGACAGTAATTGGTAGTTGTACAATTGCTGTGCTGCTTAAGCTTTTTTTTGCCAAACCTACTTTCTGCTATACTTAATGTGAGACAGGATAAAGGGTACTCAATCTGCAAGTTTTCTTTTACATTCTGCCTCTTGGATGCTTCAGGGATTAATGGGGCCTCCTGTTTGTGATGTAATTTCATTGCTTTAGGCAGAATTTATTTACAGTGCCTTAGAAATAATTAGAACCACTTATGGAAGTGCTTTTTCTGACAAAAGACTGGTTATTAAGTAGCAGCTGACATTAATAGAACTGATGTGTAGATCCAACATCCTACTTTTTCCTAAGGAGAGAGCAGACTCAGCTCATCTGGGGCACCTTGCTTCTCAGACTGTTTTAAATGTTAGCTCAAATGAGATATATATATATATATATATAACAGGTTTCACTGTAAGCTTCTGATACTTTATGAAATAGGAATTAATTTTTAATTAAATCATNGATGCCATTGGCCTTCTTGGCCACCTGGGCACACTGCTGGCTCATGTTCAGCCAGCTGTCAATCAGCACCCCTACAGCCATCTCTGCCAGGCAGCTCTCCAGCCATACCTCCCCAAGCCTATAGCACTGCTGGGGGTTATTTTGACCAAGGTGCAGCACCCAGCATTTGGCCTTATTGAACTTCATGGAATTGGCCTTCAAGAAGGCAAAAATCAATTCACCTTTGCCTGTTTGGAAAGCATAAAGAAGCAGAGTTATTTTCTAAAGTTGAACATGAGTAAAATCAGGGGCTGAGGAGTTTGCGTTATGGGAGTTTCTTTGTTACATCCCTGCTGTATGTATTGAAAGTATTGTATGGAATTGAATTACTATAAACTACTGGTAAGAACAACTGTATTGTTGAATAGAATACCCACATTAAATAACGTGTATTGTTTTGCTTTATTTCGTTGAAATACCTACAAATAATCTTAGTGGTTTTTTTCCTTTTAATTAGGTGAATTCTTCTTGAAGAACTTAGTAGAAAAAAGAAAGACGAAGGCCATCTGAAAATGAGTGAACCTATTTAAAGCAGCCAGTTTTAAGGATCTTTTTTTTCAGCACGTAATTATACTTGGTTCCAGAAATGCTGAAGACCAGATGGTGGATATATGAATAAACTTACTATCCTTGCAGAACACACTTCTCTCACCAGAACACATCGTTTTACCTCATTCCTCCTGGCAAGGCTACAACTATATAGTACTTAGTGTTCAGCAGAAAGTTAGAAGACAGAACTCATTTTGAAAGAGTGATGGAACTGAGGTGGGAGAAATGTAAGCTGAAAAAGAAAAAATTACCAGATCTAAGTAAATGGCTTTGATACTACCATCAGTATTGCTGCACGTAATACTTGCAAAGATGCTAATAGTAATTTGAAAGGTACTGATACTCTTGTACATCTTACCATTATATAACACAAGTTCTAAAAGACTATGTACATGACAAGGACCAGATTGAGGCTGTTGTGGATCCTCACCAGAAAAAGTATCAGTAATACTCCTTCAAGAGATGGTATCTCTTACCTGCATCCTAAGAAAGCTGTACCAAATGCTTTTCAGGTGCTTGCATGCCTCAAAGGGTGAGCCTTGGTAAACACAAGGTATCAAGTTGAAGGAAACAAGCCCTTCGTGGCAAGATGGATACCACATAATTTAAACCATATGGGAAATCAGATTTGCTATAACAGCATAAATGGAGCCATCCATGGTTTGAGTATGTAACTGTAACAAACCCCACCAAGTTGCACAGGTGCTTCTTTGGTTATTGCGTATGCAGAACTGCTGCTATTCTGTACTGCTACTCATAGGTATTGTCTTATCATTAAAAGGAAGTTAAAACCCCAGTCTAGGTGTGTGGCAATTGTGTTTGATTGGTATGGTTACTTGCCCCCTTGAGGCCTAATCTGGGTCTTAAATCTGACTGCAGAGAA
The DNA here is from genome assembly GCA_013396975.1 of Bucco capensis. Lineage (NCBI taxonomy): Eukaryota > Metazoa > Chordata > Aves > Piciformes > Bucconidae > Bucco > Bucco capensis. The sequence goes on along the minus strand of VWZO01011568.1, from coordinate 73,578 downwards.
ATGTGGAATCTATTCATTACATATTATACCAAGCTCAAGCAGAAATAAAAACGTGGCTTAGGGTAAACTGTGAATTCTTCTCTTTACAGCCATGATAGTTCAAAGTGCATCTCTCCCTAATAATTCTCAGTTGTCTGCTGTAGTCATTAGATACCATTTTTTAATGGGCTTCAGCTGTATCTTCATTAAGTTAAGGAAATATGCCAGGAATTTGCTGTCTGGTCCCAGGTGGTCCCACCATGCCAGGAATCCCATGGCTGGCTATAGCACTTTTTGTAAGCTACTGGTAGTCTATATAAAGGAGAGGGGATCCTACACCCACTCCCAACTTGGCAAGATGTTAGAAGCTAGACAGCTAATCAGCAAGTTAATATACAGGAAAAAGTTGATATTGTCATGAACAACAAAAGTTAGATTATACTAGTGAGGCCAGTGATGCCCAACTGACACTTCACAAAATGAAGTATAGCAACATTAAATATAAGAAGGACAAATAGCCTTAAGCTAAAAAGAATGTACTAATCCGTCTTCACTGGCAACCTCTCTCCCAACACATCCCAAGTTAAAAAACCACAAGATGTGGACCAGGGTAATGAAGTCCCTCCTGCTGTATGTGAAAGTCAGGTTCATGACCTCCTGAGGAACCTGAACATGCATAAGTCTATGGGACTTGATGAGATGCACCCCAGAGTCCTAAAAGAATTGGCTGATGTAGTCGTCAAGCCACTCTCAATAATATTTGAGAAATCCTGGCAGTCAGGTGAAGTTCCTAGTGACTGGAAGAAGGGGCATGTCACACCCATTTTCAAAAAGGGTGTAAAGGAGGAGCCTGGGAACTACCGACCTGTTAGCCTCACCTCTGTGCCTGGGAAAATCATGGAGCAGGTTCTCCTAGAAGTTCTGCTAAGGCA
>VWZO01011568.1:0-72110 GCA_013396975.1 Bucco capensis | reverse complement strand
CTGGAACACCTCTCCTATGAGGACAGGCTGAGGGAGCTGGGATTGTTCAGCCTGGAGAAGAGAAGACTTCGGGGGGACCTAATAGTGACTTTCCAGTACTTAAAGGGAACTTATAAGAAGGCTGCAGAGGGCCTGTTTGCAAAGGCCTGCAGTGAAAGGACAAGGGGTAATGGTTTTAAACTGAAGAAGAGGAGATTTAAATTGGACATCAGGAAGAAGTTCCTCACCACAAGGGTGGTGGAACACTGGAACAGGTTGCCCAGGGAGGTGGTTGAGGCCCCATCCCTGGAGGCATTCAAGGCGAGGCTTGACAGGGCTCTGGGCAACCTGATCTAGTTGGGGATGTCCCTGCCAAGTGCAGGGGGGTTGGACTAGATGACCTCCGGAGGTACGATCCCAACGATCCCAACGATCCCAACGATCCCAACGATCCCAACGATCCCAACGATCGATTCTAATTAAAAAGTGTAAGGGAAGTGTAAATTAGGGAAAGAAGAACCTGAGCCATGAGGAACAGCAGGGAAGGACAGAGAAACAGAAGTCTTAATAGCTGTACTTTGTAAAGGCAGAGATGAAGGCAAGACTGCTTAAAAAAAAGCTAAAGAAGTCTGACCGCTAGTCTTGGAATGACAAACATACTTTGACCCAAAAATGTCCTACTTCAGATGACCTACACAGTATCAGAGCAGTGGAAGGTTGTCTGCTATGGAAAGAAAATGCAATACTCCCTCCACAGAAGCAATCAGGAAGAGGTGCAACAGTAACTGCAGGATACCCACAGATTTAATAGGTGTTAGCCTTTATAAGAGGTCCTGCTATCTATAAATGATGGTTTTGACTTGTCTACAGAGTACATTTAGCATAGGCTACAGTAATACTGTGTTAAGTTACTGCTCTGTAAACATATCAACACCAGAAATGAGGAAAAGGCATTTTGAGACACAGAGCAATGATCAGACTGGAATTAGAGGACATTGCACAGTAATTATCCATGACTTTACAATAAGAAAAGTAACACTTCTGGAGAAACAGTCCAATGTTATTTCATGTTAGAATTATCTTATGAATTGCTGCTGGGTGGTTCCAGAGGATAATCTCATGCTTTTACAGAACTGTCTGCCAGCTGGTACCAAGGAAGCTACATAAGCTATTTTCTAACTGTATGTTTTGCTGTGGTTTATAAGGAAAGCAGTCACATTTTTATTTCATAGATCAAAAGAGTGTTTTGGTTTTAAGAGTGCTTGATAACAAGTCTTTAAAGTTCTTTTCCTAGTTAAAAAAAAATCCTACTTTTACAAGCCATCTTACTTACTGCCCTTTCAGTTTTTCCATAATTATGTTGAAGAATCAAATTCTCACAGAACTCCTGGTTCTCAGTTCAGCACAGGTTCCATTACTATCTCAGCTTTCTGATGTTTCATGTTTAGTGACATTTGGTACAATCACTTCATTCTGTTTCTGAAAGCAGCCATTAGAATATTTTAAAAACATATCTTCCTTGCAGGCAGGAAAATAAACTGTGTTTCAAGTTGACACAAATTTTAAAAGAATAATTTTTGTAGTATCATTACAATCAATTATACCTCATAAAGCATATTTAAATGTTGTGCAGCTGACTAGAGAACTGCTGCATCTTCCCATGACTTCAAGTCTTTAGGTTAAATCAACAAAGCCAGAGTGTTTAAAGCATAGTTTTGCATTTTAACCTACTTCATCAATAATGAATATTGGTGTCCTCTTCATTTAAAAAGAAATGTCAAATATTTATGCTTCATTACTACAACAACATGTGGCAACTTACTGCAGATGTTCATCTTGCAATAGAAATTCTCAGCTTGGAAGAGAAAAAGCAATTAATGAAAACTGATTCCAGGTACTCCTACATCAGATAACCCATTATGCTTGTTTTACAATTCATTTTCAACTTCAGATGTTGAACAAGATAATAGCACTACTATAAATTCTAGATCTTCAAGTGCTGGAAGTGTGTTGGCCAGTACCGACCACCACTGACTGCTTCTATACTAACTAGTCCTGGCCAAAAATAGGTTTGTTCTATTCACTTGCAGTATTCTTGGCTATCATCTGCCTGGAACCAGACTAGTTTCAGCTGCACAAACCCTTGAACACACACACAGAAGAAAACCAGTACATTTTGTTTTAGAACTTGTCTTTACACATCTTGGCTAAAGATTTATGCAGTCTGTATCATACTATTCATGGGCTTGTATTAAAGCTGAATTTGCTTCAGCTGTTGTATTCACATTTTTGCAGCGAAAAGAGATGTTACTGTGGGATTGGATTTTATTAAGAACCCCATAAGAAAATTCTGAGCACAGTAGTACATTACTCATATTACATAATTCTCATCAAGAATTACACAGACTCAATAGCATTAAACCCAATCTCTTACATGCACTACTGAAGCCTTCAAAGCAGGAATACAAGTCATCTCCAATTCTTATTTCCCCATCAACTGTATTCCAAAGTGGATGGCTTATGATTCAGTGCTGCAAAAGCTTTAAAAGCTTACTCTTTTGGCCTGTGGTAAGGTTCTCTGGCACATCTGCAAGTTAAGTATTTTGGTAGCCTGAAGGCATGCTTCATCAGCTGTTAAGACTGGATTCATCCCATAATCCCTGTGTCCAACTAAAAGAATGAAGCCACCAAGAAACTCAACATGCTGAGTCTCCAAGAAAAGGAATATGCTAGTACTACTTTTACCCTTTGTGGCTCTTTAGAAAGGATCTGTCACTCCTGCTTTCCTAAGAAAGGAGAGTTAAGAGTGATCCTACTGTAATGAATTTTGCGCATTCTTTATCTACAGCAGTTAAGCCACAAATCACAATCCAGGCTTTGACTAAGTCTGCAGGAGAAACAGGGTAGGAACAGGTAGTAAAGCATCTAGTTCCTCTGCCTCCTTGGGACTGTCTGTGAAGAGCCACTGGAAACCTCAGGAACAATGACTAGCCTTGCACACATTCACAACAGGAGCAATGCTTTGCACAAGAGCTTAATGGTTCATGTGTCTGCTTCAAACTGGTGAGGAAAGATCCCACAGAGGCACTACTGTTACAGTTGTGTGCAAGTTTCTGAAATGTATCCTGATTTTCTGAAGCCTCTATTCATCCTCCCTGTTAAGGTGAGCCCTAAAGCAGTGCTGTGCTGTCCTAAACATAGTTCAGGATAAGATATCCCTTGAGCACAAAGCCTCCTTATTACCCTCTTTATCCACAAGAAGTGATGAGCCTGGAGGTGCTATGGAGGCAGTAGTCAAGAGGACACCTACCTGCAAAGAGAGCGATCTAGCTGCTGGATTACAGTCCTTACAAATACCACAGCTGTATCACAGGGTTGATCCTGCTCTATGGGTGTTGTATGAAAAAGTACTAGTGAATCAGGAAGAGGATAGGTACAGCATGATAAAAGATGACAGTTTGATTTTAATTCCCCATAATCCCCACTCCAAGTGGCTTCTGATGCACTCCTCAGAGAAGAATCTTGTTAGAATACAAAAAGCCTGAGATGCATTTGCCCAAAGTGCTGAGTGATCACTGCATAATAAGTCTGTGTGGAAGCCATTAACATGTAGAATCCAAAAGCATCTAGTTCAAGGATACAGCTATTTGAGTCAGATAATACCAGACAGCATTGTCTGCTCAAAATGTTGTATACAAGTTCCTTTAATCTTCAAATCTGTCCTAAAGTTAAATTGTATCTACATTTCTGTGGGTAAATAGTTATGATAATAGCACTCATTACCAAGACAACATTGATCTTATCCTCTGTTTAACTACTGATATAGCATAACTGAAAAGCACACCTGTTGAATAAATTCAGAAGGTATTATAAGACTAGTTATAGGATAATTCTCTAACATCCCAAACACTACTATTATCAGCTAAGACATATATACCTTCTAGCCTGAAACCTGTTCATGGTCACCCTTCTCCATTCTCCCCTCCATTTCACAAACCCATGCAGTAAGCCAAACACAAACTATGTCATCCCAAGGATTTTAATAGCACTGGCCAATTGAGATTAACAAAATCAAGTAGAAATAAAGTAATAAAGGCAAAAATATCAAGATAATATAGGAAATATTAATTCCTGCTAATTAAATGAGGTAGAAAGCTGACTAACTCATGGGGCTGATTTTTTTTATTTTTAATAATCTTTAACAGCAGAGAAAAAATTTTGCAGATCCATTAAGAAAGCTCCTTTCAGATGAAGTATGTAAGCAGAAGGGAAGGAAAGATAACCATCAAGTAGCTTTGACATAAAATTTTGCTTTCTACTTGGACTGACACCAAATTAAGGTAATTCTGCTTAAATTCAATGTTTAAATAAGCAGAACGCTCCTCTGCTGGAGATGGGTTGTATTCTGTAACTTAAGAAAAACTTGCCCCAGGAATCTGATTAGATCAATAATTTCTGTGGCTGCACGTGGAATGTAGGAAAGACAACCAAATCAAAGTGAAGATCTGCCAGTGGATCACTTTAGAGCTGCTAGGCCACCATCATTAATTATATGATGGATACCTGCAGAACTATCTGGGCTCCAGATTAGACTGCATTGGTGCCAACTGTTCCCAGACAGGACTGGGGTACTATTGTTGCAGTCAACTCTATTTTAGGGCTCAACCCAAATCCTAAATTCGTTTAGAACTTTTGACTTCAATGCTAGTTAGAGCAAGCATTTAACTGCACAAAGAATTACACCAAAACATGAAAAATTGGCAAGACCAAAGTTCCTGATCATTGTCCATAACAGGACTAAAGTAAAAAGATACTCTATTTCTTTTGTTATCATATCACTTGAAGCATTTAAAGTGCAGATCAGGAACATTTCTGGAAGCAAAAAAATTGCTGTTTAAAGGTAAGTTCATCAGTTAAAAGATGATTCATTATTAAAAACAGGTCTGTACCATCTTCACTAACCAAAAAAGAATTGCTATAAAAATATAGATTTGAAAATAGTCTGAATTCACATGTACCAGGTACCATTTCTAGTGTAAAACTGGTTTAGTTTATGAAAAATATCTTTCCTTAAAAAGAAAAAAATCACAGTCTTACAGTTGTTCTCACTATGAAGGTCCGCAGAATTCATTCAGTAACTATTAAACATTATACTCTAGGCTTTTTGACAGGTGGGTCTTGCAGGCTGAACTTCGGAATTTCACATGAAGATGCAAAAGGAATTCGTTTGGCCGATACCTTCTTCCCAATTGTTTCAATCTGAAAAAGAAAACACATTTAACAAGGGAGTGTGGCAAGCTAACATAATCATGTCGGCCTATAAGGAATCTACAAATGAAACCCAGGACCATTTCATGAACATGAAGAATAATACAAGCCACAGCATGCCCAGGAACAGTTGCTGGGACTGAAGTTGCAAAAAAGTTTTTTTTAAAAGAGTCTTCCACAGGTGCCTGCTTTGACTATTTAATGCTGCACCTTACTAATTTGAACATCAGTGTGCCTCAAGTTCTGCAAGACTATCAGTACAGTATTGTAAAATGTTTCCAAGTATTCATAAAGGAGGCCAAACCTACATTTTAGATAAAGGAGGACTATGTCTATAAGGAAAGAAACATAAGACACAGCATAGCCCAGCTGATTACCTGGAAGCCAATGACTTGTAGCTCATTGTGAAGATCATCTAGAACTCTCCTACCATCAAATATAAATGCAGGCTTCAGCATCTTCTTATGAATACGTTCATAATCCAACTCCTGTAAAGGACAATTAGAGGAGATAGAATAAGTAGCATAACACTCCTCTTTTCTTTAGTTATCTTCACCTTAAAGGTTTACCTTAAACATGTCCCATTCAGTGCAAATTACAAGGGCATGAGCTCCATCACAGGCTTCATAGGGATCTTTACTGATAGTGACCAACCGAGACACTGTAACAGAAGGAAAGATTTTATTCTGCATGCATCTTTAGCATCAGTCTGGTGTGCTCCTAGCAAACAATTCTCTTTCCTTGCCCTACACAAACAAGGAGTTTCAACTCACTCGCCCAGAAATGTTTTCTATTAAAGACAGTTGTCACTTTGCTTTGACTTATTTAAATGAAAGTAGCTTGTACCTGGCATCTAAATAGATTCAGAGCACTTAAATGTTCAAAGCATTCAAATTTGATTTAAACAGTCGAGAGCATCCCTAGAATTAGAGATCACTATGGAGCATTCAAATGTCAACTCTCACAAAGGTCATTGCTTGTACAATAGCAGCACATCATAATTGCTATTTAACAACCAGTTTACACTAGAGAACATAAATGTGGCTCATGAGGGGCTGCCTTCATCCTCTGCCTCAGCAGCTGCCTAGGGGGAACCCCCCTCACCCCCCTCTCCCTCTCTAATTCAAGGGCATGTCAAATAATGACCACCCTTCACTCTTCTTTACAGTTCTTTTCCTCCATTGTCTTCACCTCCAGAAGCCTGATCTTTCTCCCCATCCACCCATCATCTCTATTTTCTCCCTCCCCATTTGTAATAAAAGGAAACAAAAATCCTAAAAACTCCCTGCTTTTTCCCAAGAAATTTCTAGTCATAGATGTTTCAAGTCTTCTTGAATAGAAGGGAACAAATTAACTTGGAAGTAGTAAGTGAGAAGGGAGCATGCTCTACACTGAATTCCAGAATTCTTTCCTTATTGTTATTTCAGATAAGCAAGAACTATGGCATTATAGGACCCAGGACACAAAGGAGCTGACAGAACAACACTAGTCTCTCCTACTTCTTGACATTCTTCTTTCTTTTCCTTTTAATTATGCTGAGAGAAAAAATTCTTTGCATGTATTCAATGAATATTTATCAAAAGAAAAATATATAATATAGAATGAGCATTCTGTAAAAGATATGTTGAAAGGGGAAGAGTTACAGCAGTTCTGAGCTGTGACAGTCTTCTAGTAAGTGTAACCAACAGCAATTGCCATGATGAAAATGTGAAAAAATGAATTTATAATATTTGAACAAATCTATTTTGAGACTAGGGTGCAGACAGAAGCAGGGAAGTTAGGTTTACATGAGCATTCTTACCTTGGTTATCTTGTGAGACACCTGGATGTGAGAGATCCAAGACAATTTGTTCTTCAGGTACTTTAGGATCATAGATATGGAGCTTTGCTCCTTCATCCATTAAATACTTGCTAATGTAGATACTGGATGACTCTCTAGGGAAGTGAATCAACTAGTTAAAGAACTAGGTGGTGTGTTCTAATAATGAAAGTCTTCATATGTCATGATATGCAATATCAGAGATTTTATACCAATTTTACATTAAATATCCTAGTAAACCATGCCAGCAACAAATTTGAAATCTTGAGGGACACCAAGGAGAAAACAAGTTTACATCTCTTGTTGACCTATGCAAGAGAAACAGTAAGACCCAGGACTCCTATTGATCGTAATTAACACGGCATCAGGCTTATGATCATTCCCCACAAACTACAAGTGGAGAGTTGTATCAACTTTAATTCTGTTTTCCTATAAAAGCTCAAACACCTTTAGGAAACAAAGTTGACACTTTGGCTTCACACAGCAGTGTGGAGAATGGAAGGAAACTGTCAAAAAAATCTATCTCTGCTTATACAAGTTAATAAGGACTAGAGTTACCTGGATCATTCAGAACCTAGAACCAGATATGTTGTACAGGTCCAGAATCAATTTTATCACTCTTAAGAAAGGCTAATCCTTGTTACAAACCAATTCAGGAGGTTAAGGGTCCCATATCTGATTTTTTTTTTTAATACAATTCAACTGTAGGGATTTAGCTGCATAGCTAATGCTAAGTGTAAGGAATCCACATTAGTGAACTCAATTTGCTTTCTTACCTTGTGTCCCCAGTATCCTTTTTGAATGCAAACCCTAAAATAGCAATCTTCTTATCAGTGACAGTATTGAACAAACTGTCAATAATGCGGGAAGCAAATCTTCTTCTCTGATAATCATTCATGTCTATTACCTGAAATTATGTAAAACATGATGGTACAGAAGGGGGTAATTTTTGAACTATAAACAGATTCTATTAACAGTTAGGGGAAGCTACCCAGACAGAAGTTTAACAGAAGTTTACAAGGGAAAGGAAAGTATTTTTACTCAGTGTCATAAGTAATCCAAAGATAAATCTGGTTTATTTACCAAATTCTGAGACAAATCTTATTTTAAGGAGTGACTGTAGACACATATACATATACCATCATGCCTTCTCTAGTTCCAAGGCTAGTATTTTTTCAGATTGCCTTTTTTTTTTAGATCTACAACTTAGTGTATTCTGGGCAGAAACAAGGAAAGCAATTTCAGCATTAGCACAGTTAATGTCACACAGACATCCCATTGCCAGACCTACATTTCATTAAATGCTATGAATACTGACAACTGTGAGAACATTTTTAGCCTTTTTAATCCACTAACAGATTTCAATACACAAAACTAGTGTGGTTAAACCAGATATTTAAGTGCCTTACTTTTGTTATTACCCAGAAGTGGGTTCATTCACTCTAATTGTTCCTGTACTTTCCTCTAACCTGCTTCATACTTTGCCCTCCAGCTCTTAACACAGATCACTTGCAGAAAAGGAAAAGTAGGCTCCCCACCTAGTCAGTGTTCAACATGGACCAGTAAGAACTACACTTCCTTCACAGTTTTGAAATTTCCAACCCAAATCAAGAATTAACAGCAGCAGCCTATGAAACATAAGGTATCAACTATATAGTAGAAGGATATTAGCGAATGAGATTTGACGAAAAGAAATAAAAGCAGTGACATCTATGCAGTTCAAAAGGATGGTGACAGGGAACAAAAGTAGCAGCTGACAAGGCAAGAAGGACATATTTCTTTCCTTAGCTATGTTTAAGGAATTACATGGGCCTGGCTCCAATCAGCACATCTTCCAGAATTTGTATCCTGTCCTCAGACTGGTCTGAGGTCTCCCACATGCATGCACTGGATGAGCTGCAGAGAGTGCAGTGCTCAGGCCACACAGAAGAGAGTCACATAGTGGCTTATAGCAGTGCACATGTGTGTATTATATGACTTGACCAGTGCAAGCTGGGGCAAGATGAGTGCTCTGAGGAATGAGAAGGTACAGGTAAGGTGTTGTACTACGCAAGCATAGTGCTTCACCTTATCCTAATCCTGCAGCAGCTCTTCTTACCACCTGATTTGTCCAAAGATTAAGCCATATAAAGACACTGCAAACTCAATACAGAGTAAGAGCCTAAAAGCATTAAAAGCACTCTAAACTAGTTTGTTTATATTAACAATGCAATCTTTTAGACTTAATAAATTACAAGAACACCTGGACACAGAGCAAACTGTTTCTATGCCTTTGGATTGCCCAGATATCAAACAGGCTACATTTTGAGCAAGACCCTTGTGATCTCAAAGGACAGAGTCAAATCAATTTGTCTCTTAAGACAGTATTTTCCTATTCATCAGATTCAGTGAGATGACATGGTTAGTTTCTGTAGCTCCTGCATTTGTCTGTTTGCTTACATCTTATACCAAGTAAAAGCAGTACTTCTTGAATATCAGAACCTACGGCTACTTCTCTTTCCTACTGTGGCAATGCATCCAACCCCTACACAAGGATTGCAAGTCTCTCCAACGCCAATTAGGCTATCCTAACGAAGTACATTTTTGAGGAAGATGTCAATCTGGACCTCTTCAGAGGTAGACAGCATAGAACCCTTTCTTCCTTGTCCCAAGCAATTAATTTAAGAGTTAGAATTGCAGGCAAGTAACTAGGCTTCTGACTAGCCTCCTGGATGGACGTTAAACTATCTGAACACAATGTAGAAAGCCACTGGACATCAGATAAAGTCACAGACAGCAACATGAGTGATGGCTGAGTTTCACATGCAGAGGAATTATGAGGATCCAGCCAAGTTTCAGTGAATTGGAAGGGAGTATTACAAACTTTTGGGAGAATGGACTTTGTTGGTTTTGCAAGGTTTTAAGTAACCCTCATCAACACCACATGGCCATGATGACCCAGATAATGTTAGGAAAAAAAAAAAAAAAAGAGACTTCAGTATGGATGTAGCACAACTGATCAACGATGAAAATTATGGGCAAGTTGTTTGTTCAGCAGCAGACTGGGATGGAGAAAAGTGAGTGGAAAAGGAAGAGGCTAGCCAAAAGGAAGATTAAAAAAATGAAAGCCGCTAATAAGGTAGGCAAATCGCATACTTGATATCCTGCAAAGCATCTGCTAGGTAGCCTTGTACCTGATCATCACAGCCTAAATCAGGACAAACCAAAGCTGCTTGTTTGACCATACAGTGTATGTTAAAGCTGCTTCCTCAGTCAGGACTTGGAAGAGGGGTGAGGTGCTTTCACTGTTTAATAGAGAAACGCTTGCTAGTACAAATTGAGGATTGTGGTATTGCTGCATTGGTGCTAGGCTTGAGAGCATCCACATCTTCCCCAACCATTCCCTACATGAACCACAGAACAGCAGTAACATGTTTATTTATAAGAACAGCAAGTTCCACTGAGTTTTCAGGAAAGGAACAGCAGGAGTAGACCCCAAGGAAAAGATCATAACCTCTGAATTCAAAGCAGACAGACATAACCAAGTGGAAGAGGAAGAGAGCAGTCCAGACATGCTTGTACCTCACACTTTCTACTGCTGCTTCTAAACTTCCCAATCCACTTGATCCAGACAGCTTAATTCACCCCAAAAAAGCCTAAGCACTCACAAGCATCAAATGCTAGTGTTAGGCTGAAGGCTCTAAAATGTAAAGATGATCAACATTACAGTACCTGCTCCTTGAAGCTGAAAAGATTATGTCGGCAATGCTTAAAAGCTAATGCTGAAGCAACACCAACCCCTCAAAAAAATTAGTGAAGAAATCATACCTGTTGCCAGTAGCGGGCTACTTCAGGTAAGTTCAGTGCCTCACAGAGGTACACTAAATTCAAGACATCTTTCTGAAAACAGCTACCTCCAAATCCTAAAAGGAGAAATGGTTATTTTACAGGTGACCAAGTTACTATTCTAACCCATTCTTTGGAATCAGACCATTTTTGGCAATCATTGACAGTCAGCATTGCCATTTTCCCCCAGTATTTCACTGATAGCAAATAAAAACCTCAATAATCTTTCAATATCTCTCTCCTGGACCTACCTACTTTGTCCACAAAAGAAGCCTTAAAATCTGCTTCAGTTCTCACTGAAGATTTAACCTAGTCTCAGGGAAATAAGATAGACCCTAGGTTGGTTTGGTTGGGTTTTTTTGTTTGTTTGGTTGTTTTGGTTGTTCTTTTTTATTAGTGGGTAGACAAGTTCCTGGGTATGTTCTCCTCCCACCTAGAGATTTAGTTTATTTCTCAGAACAAGTATATTAAGACCAGGTTCTTTCCTCCTGTACCCCCAAATGGATATCTAATCATTGCCAAGAACCAAAGATCACTACAGCTGACTAAGGGAGAACTCAGACAAATAGAGAGATCCTTGACCCCTAGGACTTCAGCCAGCAGAGTCCCAGAAACAAACACATCATAGAAGGAACTATAACAACCTAGTAGGAATTTGGTCATGTATTTGCCATCTACCTTTTACTCTTGCATAGGAGAGGTTGTATTTAGTAAGGTTATTTTGAAGTCACACTTTCTAGCACAAAGACTGTAGCCATACAGATAGGCTTTAGTCTTCTCTCGCAAGTTCAAAAGTTTGTTGTATTAATTGCTACTTTATCACATCTTACTCTCTAGCAAACCTAAAAATACCTAATTCATCCTACAGGTAAGTAACTATCACACATTCTGACCTAGAGGCATCTCTTTCCTCAGGCCACTGGCAGGAACTCCCAGACAAAATTGCAGCAGTTAAAATTGGGAAGACATCTTGGAGAGCACTAGAACCAGTAATGCTTCAGACAAAGAACATTGCAGCTTCTCTAGAGTCCCAGGCAGGATAAACCATGCACTCTCAACTCTCAGATTCTAGACTGCCAGTCTACAGCAATCTCAGTACTACACATTCTATGAGACATGTCATTTGTTAGTACCCCACAGCAGTATTTTCACACATTCATGCTGTAGAAGGTCTTGTAGTATCAGATCACTTACTTCAAAGCAGTATTGTTACACCTATTGTACTACTAAAGAGAAACCCAGAAGAAAAAAGTTTATTTACCAACACTGGCTTTGAGAAACTTATTTCCAATTCTTTGGTCTGTTCCAATAGCTCTTGCTACCTCTTCAACATCTGCTCCTGTAGCTTCACACAGAGCACTGATTGAGTTAATGCTGCTGATTCTTTGGGCAAGGAAAGCATTAGCTGCCTAAAATAAAACACACATAATAAAAGAAAACTTGATTTTGCCAGAAAACAAGATGCCCACAGACTGAAGGAAAGGAAGGATTACTTTGGAATCTATGCAACTCTGTTGAGGTAAAAGATGGTAATAAAGTAGTTAATATATAAATGCTGGTTAATGGGATCTAAGCAAAATAATGTAATGCTTAACTTGCAGAGTTCAAACCCTTTTATGATGGTAACTAGTTTATGCAACACTGAAGGTTATTACTCTTAGTAATAACACAGCAGCAAGTGAGCAGAAGATTTAATGGAAAGTTACCATCATCTATTAGCTCAGCTGAGACAACTGGAAAAGACTAATATCCCTTGACACACATATTGGGTCCTCCCAATCTCATCTGTCTTTCCTAGCTGCATCACTGTGTCAGTGAACTTCTGCTTCTGGGCTTGGTCTCACTTACACCCTTTGCTCAATGCAGACAGCAGTGATAAGTAACACTAACCAGTTTAGAAAGTTCTGATGACCAGGTATTAGTTGTGAGGATTTTTTCTTTGGGCACCCAGTGCTCATAAACAGCACAAAGAGCACGGACAGCTTTCTGTCCCTCTGGAGAATCATCTCCACCAATAAGCACTCTGTCTGGGTTCTTCAGGTCCTTGATGGCCGTTCCTTCTGCAAGGAACTCTGGGTTAGATAGCACCTAGAGGCACAGAAACAAAGAGCAATAGATGAAAGACAAAAGCAACCACCAGCCTTTAAAAACACAACTCAAGGACTATGCTTACCTGCAAATCCAAGTTAGGTTTAGTATTAGCATCAAATATTCGACGAATGCTCTCTGCAGCACGTACTGGAACTGTGCTTTTCTCGGTGACAATTTTATAGCCATTTGAATTTTGTACAATTCGTCTAGCACAAGCTTCAATGTATTTCAGATCAGCTGCTCGGCCTTTTCCCATCCCATAGGTCTTTGTCGGGGTGTTAACCTAGTTACAAATACATGGGGGGGGGGAAGTTACAGATCTCTTAACACAAATAGTACTGACACAATGTATTTGTTAAAAAAGTGACATATGTGTTCCTTCCCAGAGTACAGCTTGCTTCTAACCCAGAATTATTCTAGCTACCATATCAGATGAACAGCTATTAACTTTCTCAATTACCCATTTTGTCTCCTAAAGAAAGATCATTGGCCTCTATTCAAATACAACTTCAAGAAGTGCAATTCATAGCAGCTCTGCAGGTTTCAGTGAAACTCAATCCTTATTCTGGAAAGACCAGTAACATCTTTACTGAAGCCAGCCATGTTTTGTTTCCTGTCTCAAACTAGGAGTGTAAACATTCACATAAAGAATCTTAGAGCTACTGAGGCATTTAAAGTTTGAACCACTTTGCAGTGAAACCTAAGTGTAGAGCTGACGGAAATTGCTATACCGAAGTACACAGAAAAGGCAAAATGTGGGAAAACACATCATTTAGATTAAGATAGAGGATCCTTTTCATTACAGAATGAAAGAAAAAATGGCAACATCATGTAAAACACAACAGGATGTTTTAAGCCAAGGACAGGTGGCAATATATATGCTGTATCAGTGGCACTCATCCAGCCAAGTGGTATTCATTTTAGACTTAATGAATGGAGAAAAATACTATCAGAAAAAGAGCTGTGTACTGAGGTACCCCAACAAAGAGGAGCTCTCAAGAAAAGCAGACTTGAGTAACAAAATCTCAACTGTGACCTATCAAGATAAATAGCAATCAGTTATTCTGAATTATGCATTAGATAACAACCTTCTGGATTACAAAAGCTCACAATGCTCAAACTGGATCCTCTTCCAAGTGATGTCCATAGCTTAGAAATACTAAAGCTATAAATTATTAAAGCCAGTCCCTCTTCCATTAACACCCTATTTTTTTAAAAGCTTCTAGAAATAAGTCATCTTTGTATGACTTAATCAGTACATAACTTTGCATCTCTATCTAGGAACCATATCGATATTGTCAAAGTCCCACAGACTTCAATAGTACACAGCAGTGTCAGATCTACACTATATTCTTCTCTAAAACCCCATACATCTAACCAAGCTTAACATCAGTGTTATCTTTTTGACTTAAAACCCATTCATTTGTCAAACATTCTACTGGCTACAAGAAACAAAAATAAAATAAAAAGCTTACTGAACACTTTTCCCACAAAGAATACTGACATAGTGACACTGACATTGCTAACAATCTATATGACAAAGGCCTCTTCCTACCCAAGAGCAACACAATGATTTGTTAAGAAAAAAACAGAAACACATACAACTACCTTCCCCTCTGAACTTACAGAAATAAATACAAGATCAGCTTCTCTAATGGCATCATCAATACTTGTTGAAAAGAAGAGGTTTCTTCCTCGACAGGATTCTACCACTTCTTTTAACCCTGGCTGAAAAAAGCAGGGAAAAAAAAGGCAATTAAGGTTAACGCAATTAGAAAAACAGTAAGTTACATGCCCAAATAGTATTTCATTCCAGATACAGAAAGACTTTTTTCCTGTCATGTTTTCAGTCTGCCAGATGTAAAGTCACCACCCTTTCTTATTGAAAAGATTCAAAATGCTGTCTCAAAACTATCAGACACACTGAATTGCTATGTGCACAGGTAGGTTTTAGGCTCTAGTTATTTCCATGCTCAATTCTATTACCATGAGCAAAAATTAGAGAAATATCTGTAGAGTGACCTTAAGTTGATGCAAGAAGTCTTACAATATTCCAATGGCTTAAAACAAAAGAGGTGGTCCCAACTGTTTTCCCTCAGCTATGCATTCCATGATTTCCCCAATAGTAGATCTAAAACTAATTCAGCACCAAAAAACCCAAAACCCATATATAAGTCTTACACCAAATTAGCAAGCCCAGATTTAGTGAAAGCAAGGCACCAGAGACAAAAACGACATAAAAATCACTCCCTTTGGCAGCCACCCATCTTTGAAACAGATTTAACTTATGGCACCACATCTTGAAGTATGGAACAATCACAGGCATAATCTGATGGGATTCTTTTCAGAGACACATACTGCGCTGTAACTCTTTTCCCTTAACACCACTGTTCAGACAAGTGGAGCAGGAGACAACACATCCATGAGCAATATTCTATATTAGAGTGATCCACAAAGTGATTTAACTAAGATATAATAGTCATAGATAAAAAAGCCTTTACTTTGTTTGAAAAATAAAGTCATACAGAGTGACCCAGCAATCAAATCTCCAACTTGAGACACACCTATCATAACACAATTTAAGTGCCAGAAAGGCAAAGGTTCACTGGAGGGAGAGGAAAAAGCAGCAGCTTTCTTATGCAAGACATTTTTGCTGTCTCACTTTATATCAAATAACTACTTAAAAGGAAAACAAAGACCAGCACAGACACAATAACACATGCTACAACCCAAATGTTCCAACTGTGGTCTTACTGTGATGCAAACAGAAAGGCAGCCCACTAGACAATTTGTGACACCGGAAAGAAAAAAACAGAAAATATAAAAGGCCTCCCTGTGCAGTGACTCAATTTTGTAAGTGTCTGAACTATTTCTTGGCAGTTTTTGTACATTCTTTATAGGCAAAGGACACCATTCCAGGAAACAGATGTTGTGAATTCTAGAGGAGGTTTTGTTTGTTTAGAAAAAACACCAAACCCATGCTAAGACTAGCTCTATCTCACAGTTTAACACAGCTGGCAACTACGCACTGCACAGCTGCCCGCTTACTCCCTTGTCCCATAACACAAGGGGGGAAGAGAATCAGTAGAGTAAAAGTGAGAAAACTCACGGGTTGACATGAAGACAGTTTAATGAGTAAAGAAACAGCCAGGCACACAAGCAAAACAAGGAATTCATTCAGCACTTTCCATGAGCTGGCAGGTGTTCAGCCATCTCCAGGAAAGCAGGGCTCCATCACACAAAATGGTTACTTGGGAAAACAAATGGCATCACTCCGAATGTTCAGCCATTCCTTCCTCCCACAGCTTTACGGCTTTATGTGCTGAACATGATGTCACATAGTATTATCTCTTTGGTCAGTTACTGCAGGTGTGTCCCCTCCCAGCTTCTTGTGCACCCCTAGCCTACTCACTGGAAACATGATGGGAGGAGCAGAAAAGGCCTTGATTCTGCAAGCACTGATCAGCAATAACTAAAACATCCCTGTCTCATCAGCACTGTTTCCTGTACAGGTCTAAAACACAGCCCCATACTAGCCATTATGAAGAAAATTAACTATCCCAGCCAGAATCAGCACATTAACTCACTCAAAATGTTTCTATATAAAACAAAGTATTTGCTTTCGTGATCTTTACTCATGTCTCACCTGCTAATATGAGCATTACACAATGTTTTCCTTTGAAAATATATGACAAAGGAGGTCTATTCATCTTCACTTAGAGTCACAGTATAGGTTTGGTTTTAAGAGGAAAAAATGCTTTAGTGTTGCAGCAGACAGGATTCAGAAGATTTCCTATAGCAAAACAGTAACTGTTAGTTGCAGGCCATGTGCCCTGTCTTCAGGAGCCAAGTGAAGAGAAGCTGTCACTCCCATTAAAGAACTCAAACCTGTTAAAACTGTATCTCATGAAAAACTGGGGAAGAATGCAACCTATTCTTTAAGGGTGAATAAGAGTGAAAAACAAGTGCCAAGAGAAGCAAAATAGAAAAATGCTTTATATATCTTCAAAGAAAGTAATTCTGTAATGAAGGAGCAACTGTGCGATACATTCAAAAATTTATCTAGCCTAGAATTCCCAGACCAGACTGGAGGTTTATGGTACAAGTGAATCAGGAACATGATTGCCCCTCTCTTACAACATGGTTAAAATGAGCAGCACAGATTAGATTTTGGCAGCATTCAGAATGGGAATAAAACTTACCACTCAATATTATGCACTCATATTGTACTACATCACTGCAGATATCTATAACTGAGTAAGAGGACTATGTTATGATTAAATCGGGTCCTAAAAGAAAGTTAGCACAATTCACTATATATACACAACTACATTTTTCATTACTAGGCTCTTCATATACAATCCTTAAATACCTGGTGCATCAGACACATTATTTCAAAAATCTGGTTTAATGAGCAATAGTAAAAAGCAGCTGTTCCAGAATACTCTGTTGGAAGGACATCACTGTGATATACTTCAGCAGTCGCCCATGTGGACATGCCATGTGGTGGGAGGGAAGCAAAAGTAACACTGGGTGGAGGAAAAGGCAACAGTTAAGAGAAGTTTACCTCATAGATTGGGAGCGTATCTGAATTCCAGGCATTGATTCTGGCCTCATTGACATCCACAACAGTAACTTTGATATTGGGACACATCTGTGCAATAACACTACAGGTCGGCCCACCGACATAACCAGCACCAATGCAGCAAATCTTCTTAATTTCAAACATGATTGCTCTACTAAGACAAGGGGGGAAATCAAAATCAGGAGTTAAAAAGGTAAATACTAGCCAACAATTCAAAAAAAAAAGAAGAAAACTAACAATCTTAGATTTTTAAATGCTGCTACAAAGAGGAGTATTTTCTTAGAGCTGATCTAAAATGAACTGCTGCGACTCTCTCCTGCTCGGGAAGCCTTTGGAGCCAGCCCCACTCCAGGAGCGCCAGTACACACAGACTATTGAGGAAGCGTTTTCTGTGGTCGCTTTGAAGCCTGCCAGCGTAAATACCACCCCCTTAGGCCAAGGAACTGCTGATGCCACGATAGTCTCAGGCACGAGCATAGACCACTGCTGCAGGCAGCACACGGGGTGAGCAACGGGCGCAGCCCCAGGGCTGGCAGAGCCGCTCCAGGCCGCGCTCAGCCGGGACCCTCAGGCCGAGCCCGGCCCCCGCCCTGTTCCTGGAGCCCCTCAGCCGAAAAAGGCGCCGTCAGCGCGGAGGCCGCAGCTCCCGCTTCCTCCTCGGTGGAGTAAGCGGGCTAGGAGCCGACCCGGCTCTCCCCCGGGCGGCTCGGGACGGGGTCGACACTCACAGGCTCCATACCTGGGAGCCGAGCAGAAAGGTTCCCGTCGGCCGCGGCTAAGAACGGTTCCTGGGCCGCAACTCGGCCCCGAGCTATGGGGGATGGCAGCTAGCGGGAAAGGCCACCACCGACCCGGGAAGCCCCCTGAGAAGGCAGCAGAGGGATCCGTGCCCAGCACCAAAGCCGCTACCCAAAGACTTACCGCGGGCGTGGTCTTGCCCCGCCGCCGCAGACTGAGCTGGAGGGCTACGCTGAGGATGCTCAGTGAGCTCAGATCAACGCTCCACTACCAGCAGAGAAGCACCGTCGGCGGCTATTTAAAGGGCCGCCGCGGGGCCGAGGCGGCCACTTCATCCCGGGGACAACGAGCGAGGCCGGCCCCGCCTCGTCCCTTCCCTGGGGGCGGAGGGCGGTGCGAAGCCCGCCCGCCCTACCACCTCCCCGCCCCGCCGGGCAGCCGGCGAATGGGCGCGGGACAGCTCAGGCGCCACCGCCAGCCGCTTAGGCCAAGAGCAGCCGTGTCCCGCCCCCGCCCCTGCCCCTGCACGGGCGGTTCGAGGGCCGCAGGGCCCCTGGGTTCAGCTGGGGCGTCCGCGGTCTGGCCTCGAGTCTGGGTCTGGGTCTGGGTCTGGGTCTGGGTCTGGGTCTGGGCCTCACCGCAGTGGCTTCCTTCAGCCCTGAGGGAGGGAGAGAGGGATGGCGGCCGGCGTCTCTTCGGGCGGGACCGTGCCCCCGGCGGCCCCTTTTCCCATGTGTCGATTTGAGGGGGTTTACACCTCGTTACCCTTGCTTTATTTTTGGGGTGGTTTTTTGCGTCACGGAGTCTGGTCTCGCAATCTCTTTCTGGGAGAGGGTTCTAGGCTGCGGGCTGGCCCACCCGAGGGCAATTGGAAAGTCTCCAGATCGTCTTGTCGCCTGAGACGATAGTGACGGGTCTGCCAGAGTGGGGAGCGAGTGCTCCTCCAGGCCCCACCACAAACACTGCCAGTGGCCCCGGGCAGCTCTTCCTTGGTGTCAGGCCCGGCCTCCCAGGGGAGATCGGTTGCCACGGGTGGGGTAAGCGAGTTCAGCACGGTGCCCCTCTTCTGCCTCGAGGTGTTTTTATAAGAAAAACGAATTTTGGTGGTCAATTACGTGTGGGTCCTTCAGCTATGCTTGCTGTGAAAGGCAAAGATCCATGTTCAATCTCTCTCCTGTAGTGTAGTGCAGTCTTAACACAGCTAAGTGAATGGAAACATATGCAGGTAATGGTGAAATACAATGTTTAAAGTGAAGATTGAAAACATTGCTAGAATAAGGAAATGCAACAAGCTTGCACTCTGTTGCCCTTGTGATATGGACACTGCCCAGGAAACTCTTGCCTGCTTGTATTAAAGTTCTTAAGATACTACTCTTGCCCTTTGTATGAATGTGCTCTGTTATTAGTATACTTCATCTGACTTTGGGAGGAGAAAGATTTTGAGAAATCTGCCATCTTCTCCAATTCATTCAAGGTCACTTACACTGCATCTCCTAGAAGCTGGGAGTTTTGCTGCATCTGCAATACTGCAGTCATTTATGCTTTTAACATACTACAAGCTTGTCCAGTTCCTCCTAGATGGCATCCCTCACTTCTGTTGTGTAAACTACGTCACCCTGCCTTGTGTCATCTGCAAACTGGATGAGGGTGTGCTTGAACCCATTACATTATTGCTAAAGATACTGAAAAGCACCAGTTCCAAGACATAACCCTGAGGGACACCACTTGGTCACTGGTTTCTGCCTGGACATGGAGCCAGTGGCTGCAACTCTCTGGCTGCATCCATTCATCCATCCATCCAATTTCTTATCTAACAAAAAAATAGTACATCCTTCAAACCTGTATCTCTCCAATTTAGAGATAAGGATGTTGTGTGGGACAATGTCACAGGCTTACATAAGTCTAGGTAGAGGACATCAGTTGGTCTTCCCTTGTTAACTGTTGCAGTCATTCCATCATAGATGTTGAAGTATATAAAAAATAAAATGCAATCGTTGCTTCTGTTTTATATTTTACTCTGTTACTATTTTGCTCTGGAGGATCTAATCTTTCCCTAGAAGCAGCTGTGGCCGTTTAAGTGAGTACATACTGTCACTCACTGATCCTTTAGAAATGATACTGTAAAATATGTGTACTTCCACTGAAAGAGCCTAGTGAGTTTGGCAATCTCAGTGCAGGATCCCAGCAGAGTCAGTGTGGTTAGCCAAAGAACTGCCTGGCAAAGATGCAGGGTTCACCATGTTTATTCTGAAGTAAAAACAAGTAATGCCTTGTCTCATTGCTAATTTGCGTGGATGTCTCAATTTTGAACACATCTTTTTTCTTTTCCAGGGAAGCCTAGGCAAAGCAAGTAGAAGCTTGGTGAGCTCTCACTACTGAGTCACCTTCAAAACCCCTGTCTATCTCCTTAGGTCTCAGAATAGCCATAAATGCATATATTTATGCTACTAAGAACTTTACCTGGTCCCTCTGTACTTGCCTGTTGCTATCTTGGCATCCCCTTCATATCCTTTATGTAGTCTCCCAAGGGTGTTGGAATGGTAAGTGTGCTTAGTGTGTGCCTGACAAACACGGACTGGATTTTCTAAACACAGCAGTAGTCACTGTGTGCAAGGCCATGTTTGTGAGAAGGAGTTCCCTTTGCCCATTACTGTGTTAATGGGTGGTTGGTAATTCAGGAGAGTCAGCCAGTACCTCCTAGTTACTATGTTTGCTATGAATGAAGGCAGGAGCTTCAGCACTTGCTTGGCTGAGGGGGTTCAGGCAAACATATCTCAGGAAAGAGCTGTGCATGGAGGGCCATAAAGAAACACAAGGATCTAATTCTCCACCTGCAACTGTGCCAGTCTGCCAAGAAGCTTGAAAGGGAATATATTTTCAGTTCAGTAATCATGGCCCTCACTGGGGAGGAAAAAGGTCTAGATTGTAGTCTATGATTTGAGAGCTGTTTCAGATCACAGAATCACAGAATCTTCATGGCTGGAAATGACCTCTCAGATCACTGAGTCCAACCAAAAATGTTTGAACAGCCGTCAGAGGACGCAAAGGACCTCAGTCTCTTTTCTTAGCAAAGGGCCTGGAAATGTAGACCACACTGTCATACACACACCCCCCACACAGACCCCTGCCAGGGATGTGGATCTCAAATTCTTTCTCACAGAAGAGCGCAACTTTCCCAGGAAGGATGAGGAGGGCTGCTTTTGTTTCCCTATAGCCTATACTGGCAGTGAGGGCACTGTTGGCAGGGGAAAAACACAGGACTCAAAAGTCACTGCAATGAAAAGAACAGGGAGCTTGGGTCTCCCCTCTCATTACAGAATAAATGCTGAATTATTGGGTGGAGTTTTCATTTTTCAGTTCAGGCAAACTCATTGTTTATCAGTACATAGAACTTTTTATAACACTGCACAGAGGCAATAAAGCTTATGTAAGATTTCAGGGTATACCATTAAACCTCCTGAAGCACACTGCTTGGACTGCTACAAAGCAAGATGAGGCTAGTCTGCTGATGGCTATGTTTTTAAAGAGAATTATGAGTTCTGCTCCTTTTTTTTTTTTTTTTGGCTCAATGTAGGCTGTGAATCCTTGCGGGGTCAGTGACTTAAATGACACAAGGAATTGGATTTTAGGTTCACGATTTTCTTTAGCATTGCCAGTTGACTAGATCAGATGGATCTCTCTTCCAGTATATTGGCTACCCCGGACCTCAGTCCGAGAGAGCCTTTCCTTACTACTGCATGTAGAGTCTGTATATCTAACTCAGGGCTATAAATTCCTTTCTGGGAGGCAGTATCTATAAATCAGGTGAGTAAATGAAGTTTTGCAATGCTAATTTCTTGCCTGAACAGAAAAATTCCTTCAAATTAGCAGAATATAACATATAAAAAGAGAAGCTTGATAAATTCAGATTCAATACAGTTGTTTTGTAATAGTGAAGATAAATAACAACTGAAACAATTCAGAGATGGTCCATCTCTGGAAAGTTTTTCTAAAAGGTATTTTCTAGTGCAAAAAATTAAATAATTAATGCAAATCATATGGATGTCAAAAGAAGTGTTTATAGTAGGCCAGTTTGGCTTTATAACTTATGAGCTTAATATATATATTATGCAAGATTTTAACTAACATACCCCCTTAATTGGTTGCTGAAAGGTATCTTAGCAGGGCATCCATTCAGTTATACCACAGCATCAATCAAGGATTGCTGCTCTCCTAACCAACTTCTGTGCGTTGCAGACTGGGTCAGAAATCTCCCTATAGGGTTCATCTCGGTGTTTTTTTCAGGTAAGTTCCTATGTGTGTTATTTTGGAATGAAAATTGAACCAGCTGCTGGTAGGATTTACGAGTCACTGTTCCATTCACCCAGGATTTTACATTTTAAAGATTGTAATTTACATAATAATTTAACTGTAATTTATACTTCCAAGAATACTGCTCCCTTACACATCCTGCTAGTAAGTCATCTGTTCAGATCCTAATATTAAACAGCCTGAACTCTAATCCATGGAAGCATCCATGTCCAAGAAATTGATTATCATAACTCATATACACCTGCTTGAGGAGAATAGGAATTTTCAGAGAGAGTTATATATACACATAGTTTATACATACACTGAGTTTATAACCCAGTCAATAACTTAGTCTTAGGAGGTGAACTCCAAAAGGCATATAAAAACAAAAGTTACTCAAGTTTTGACAATACATTCCCTTAGGTATTTCCTAAAGGTGCATCTTCTGTCTCATTCTAATCGGGCCTGAACTGTTCAGTTGTCTGCTTCATATCTAAACTTGAACTGATACTGAAAATGAGCAATTACTTTGCTATATGCTCTCATAGACCTGGCCCTTGCTCAGGCAAAGGCTAACACCAGCAGGATCAAGCAGCATGCAGTCCAAAGATTTAAGACTTCCTCATTCATAAAGCTTGGCCAAAGAAAGTGCTCACGTCTTTTTAATACAGGGGCTCAATGGCTAGAACATGTACCAGTGTGAGATTGGATTGTCCTCTCTGTGTGGAAAATATTGGAGTGGGCTCAAGTCTGCATCTCTTGCCTTTCCAGAAACCACCAAGCAATGGGCAATCTGAAGGCCAAAGGTGGGTGGAGAGGGCAGTCTTCACCTCTTGTGTACAAGCTGTTCTATTATGGAAGGGAGAAATCATGCTTTATGAAGCACTTGGGCAATGAGGCGAAGCAAGAAAAGAAAAAGCAAGTGAGTGCATGCTTGCATAATCTCCTGTCTCAGGCACAGTCTGAAAATCACTTGGGGTCTCCTGTGGCCCCTGGTGCCATAACTGTGCCGACAGCAGAGGGAGCATTAAACTCATTGCCCACGGTAAAGTGTGGGGAGTGATACCCATGTTCCTAGAATCCTTGTATGGGTAGGATGAGCTCATTAGCCTTCTGGCAGTCATCCTAGGAGAGGGACAACTCTGATTCCAAACCCGGGCAGATGGAGCTCGTTTAGCCCTGGAAGGCCTTCCATCTAAGAGGTTAAACCTCTGTCCTAAGGACTTGGCTGCCAGCGTCCAAGCTTGCTAGGCCCTGGCAGATGAACCTTAGGACTAAAGGGTGGGTCCAGCTCTGCACATGCTGTGTCTCACCTAAAAAAAATCCATTGTGCAGGCTCGAGGGTGCTATCTGCTATCCTCTTTTTATCAGCGCGCTTGGAAAAGGCGCTGATGAGGAGCGTGGATGGAGCCCTCCCTGGATCTTCGTTTGCGAAGCCTAGCCATACATACATACATACAATCTCCTGTCTGCCACCCTGATGTCGGAGATGGGAGGAAAAGCCAGCAAGGAACCCTGGATATGAAAGATATTTTGTATCCTATCTAGGGAATGTTTAATGTCAGACTAATCCCTCACGAGATTCAGCTGATCATTAACTAAAGGCAGCTGTGTTTGTGTAATCAGTTTTTGACACTGACATCTGACACAGATTCAACAACCACTATTGTCTGTCAAGCCTTTCTTTAACTTTTGACACAGCACAAACAGGAGGCAACCCCATGTGTAACAGGGAAATCTGAACTACTGGGCAACAGTCCCAGGCTAAGGCACAAAAGAGCCCAGAAGACTTGCCCACAGATCAGTTGCATCAGTATTTGAATCCATGCTTTGTATTTTACAACACTAAGAGGGAGGAAGGAAGGAAGGAGATGCAGATAAATAGATTACACAAGGGTGCATGGGACTGGGCATGCGTGTTCCTCTGAAAAAGGCTCTAACAGCTGCATGAAACAAGCCACACACCAGTTTTGGACACATGCAGCTGAGTGCACGAGCTGCTATGTGTGCTTAGAGGCAACCATAACAGATAACTGTGCTGAGCCAATGTTACAAGTTATTACAAGAGACATGTATTGCCTGGCAGGTCCCTACTTATGCCCTCTCTTCCCTGCCAGAGCCCTGTGGCTCACCAGAACTTTGACTTTGCTGTTTGGTCTGACAGTTTGCCGAACAGCTCATGATTAACGTAATACATTATTTTTCTTAGTGACAACCAGCATTCCACACTGAATTTATTTGTCCCCAGATGTGTTGAGTTTCTGGTCAGGGTCAACATGCGTGTTGTATAGCACCTAGAACATCTGGACAATATCAGCTGGACTCATGGACAATATTTCAGTATAAATAAATCCCAAGAGCCATGCAGGATTAAAACAAAGTTAAAAAATCAGAGGAAGACCACCCTGAAGACTGATGAGAATGCTCTCTCAAACTCTGTTCTTTTAGTTCCAGTATATGATCTTCCTTTAATTAGGTTATTTAAATCTCTCAGTATACACACAAATTAGTCACACTTCTTCCCAGGCATGATTACATTTGATGGCCTTATCTATTGTTTAGTAAATATCTTTTTTTTGTTTGGTTGGTTGGTTGCAGTTTGGGGTTTGTGTTTTTTTGTTGTTGTTGTTTGGGTTTTGTTTTGTTCTGGGTTTTGGTTTTGTTTTTCCTCTTTTGATGTTCTTCTGGAAACCACACACATAATACCAGACATCAAAGATGTTCCTTCAGAAGCAGTGCTGTGGGCAGCAACATTGTTTTCCTGAATATGGAGCATACTAACTCTCCCAAAAGGAGAGCCATTTCAGGCATGACAGCCATTTCAATAAATCAATAAGGAAGCCTTAAATGCTGCAATCAATGTAATGGAAGCAAGAACAGCCAGATAAGGCACTGCTTTTCATCACAGCCCCACTGGAGAGGAACTGTCTTGTAGCATACTTCTTTGGAGGATTTTACTCAGATGAGTTGTCCCATTGCCCAGTAGTTGTTCACATAAAATAAGGTGAAGATTTGATCCACAAAAGCAAATTTGGCTTAATCTCTTCCCCCTACACATACCGAAGCCCAACAGAAGCATACAGCCAGAGGGGAGATCAGAGACAAGATGCACTTGTGATTCAAATTGCAAGCTAATATTTGATTAAGTGGAAAAACTATTATTTGGATTTTCTATTTCACCTACATGAAACTGAGGATGGAAAACAAGGCTGCATGAAATCACTAGGAGAGGTAAGAAACCAGATTTTGACTCACCATCACCATGAGAGATTTTGGAGTGTTACATGCTCTGTTTGGTGTAGTGTCTAGTCCTGTGGGGCCTTCTGTGGATCATTTTCTTCCTTGCTAAATTCACTTAATTATGTATCATTTAATCTACAAGTTCTGCTCTAAACTGAGCTCCCATACCTTTTACAAGATTTACTTTTTATGTTGAAGCAACGGCTGTGACCTTCAGAATGCTGTACAGTGGTGAGGTTTTTTTTTTTGTTGGTCTACTTAGGAAACCACTTCTTCTCTTACATTTTAAGAGTATTTTTTACAAAGAAGAAATTAATAATCTTCAGTAATTTAAAAACAGGTATAAGCCTGAAAATTACATAGTTACAGAAATTATTTCTCTTTCATCATTTATAGCTTGGAGGACTTATTAACAAAACCCATAAATGCCAAAGACTTCTTTTTTTAAAGCTTGCTGCTTGTGCTCTTTGATTAGAAATTACTGCTGTATTTTCAATGAACATTATAAAATATAATATATAAAATATTTTATATCTTTCCATATAAGAAGAGTGAAACCTTTAAAAAACTGTATATATGTAGTTAATTAATATTTATTGTCATGTATTGAAATACATTTGTTTCAAGCACCCTCTTTGACTAACACTCTTACCTGCAGATGTTAAAAAGATAATGTGGAAGCCAGATCTTTCTAGCTACTATTTTTAACTATAAAGTGCCTGCTATGGGAGTTGGCAATATCAAGTAACATAGATCAGCTATTATTCTTGTATGAAAAAGACAGACCTTCAGCTCATAGATGAGTATAACTCCCTGGAAACCAGCAAGAATTGTGCTGTTCTATAAGTGAGGATGTGGCTCACCATGGGATAGTCTACCTCTTGCCCCACCCTAGGGTCCACTTCTTCTCAGTGAGATGCACCATAGGCTGTTGGCTGGTACCGAACATATTAGAAGGAGGAAAGAATGTAAGTTGTCCATTTTCACAAGGAACCCACGTAATGTTCATGGAATATTTTTCTGCAATCATTTGATGTATTTCTCCCAAACATTCTAGCTAGGATATTATTTTGTTCAGGCTTTGGGGCAGAGTAAGCTTCTCCGCTTACCTGGTGGTCTCAGAACAGCCAGGCCTCATGCAGATCTATTCAACAGTTAATTTAAATTTGTGGCAATTTCCTTCCTGCATCTTTTTTCATAATAGGCATATGCATCCTTGGCAAACATTTTAACAAGTATACTTTTAAGTAAAGTTGAGCTTTAGTCCTCGTCTTTGAGCAAAAGGGTAAATCTTGATAAGAAGGCATTAATGATCTCTGATTAAGATCATACAGTTTCTACTTTTACTCAAATACCTAAAGCATTTGTTTCTAAATTATTATTTTTAAATTACTATTACTAAAAATAAATTCAGATTTTGTTTCTGATTCTCTGGTGTTTATTACCACTATCTCTGGGTAGCTGCATATTATTTTAAACCCTAATGCTTCCCTAGCGTTTTCTTTTTTTCCCTTGGATTAACACAGGAATCCCTAATGTGGGATCTGAGCTGCTGCTGAGGCAGTGCTCAACATGTCATGCTCTGCTGCTGGAGGAAGAAGAGTTCTGCACTCCATGGTAACAGTGAGGAAGCAGCAGGTCTCCACTACCTTTACACGTTGCCTCAGATCCACTAGAGCATCCTTCTTCCTCAGAGCAGTTCTGAGTCCAACAATGCCAAGAACTTCGACCAGAAAACAGAGAGCAAATCTAAAAGTAGTAGGGTTTCATCTAAAACAAAGTAACATAATTGGTGTATTTGGTCTCTGTTGTTACTTTTCGTACAACTGCTAACTTCCTAGGTTGCACAACTACTTTGAAGAGTAAAAGGCAGAGATGTCCATATTGGTCATCAAAGCATCTTAAACAGATTATAATTTGTTCTGATTTGTGTGAGATACATACAGAAGGCAAGTCTCGATTAGAAAGTTAGAATTTATGTTTCAAAAGTTAGAGACGACACACTATTTTTACCAATACTTATTTCTAGATTATTTCAAATTACCTTAGAAATTGATAGGTTGGTGCAGTTCTACATCCTATATAAAGACAAAGACAAAAGGTTACTAATGATTGCTATTTATTTTGTTAAGTCAATAAAAAGTGCATAGTACAAGCCCTTTATCCCAATCCAAGTTCTCAGTAAAAGATTACCAGGAAACTGCAAATGGCACAGATGATCTTTTGTTTGGCATAATTCAGACAGTTTAAACCACCAATTTACATTAGGTACATCACATCATCACTCTTCCTTTTTCAATCATGAATATTACAAGGCTAAGTGATCTGCAGACAACAGATGAATACATATAACTTTTTATTTCAGAGTATAATAATTGTTTTAAGCAGACTCTAAAAATACTATTGTATTAACAATGTTCTAACCTAAGGTATAATTGTAAACTTCCCTCCGTATTTCCCAAGTTGCTAGAACTTGCCTCTCTTACTAATCAAGCTTAAAACCCTCACAAAAGAATTAGTCATATCCTGAAGCTTCGCATACCACTAAACTCTTCCACACTTCTCAAAATTTCCCATCAACATCTGTAACCATGATACAACTATTTCATTGCAAACATCACTAAAGGCCAGATTTCTGCCACCCTTACTAAAGCTGCTGCTAGTACATTATCTCAGAGTAGTCCCACAAACTTCTATGCAACTACTTGATGAGTAAGGCACTATTTAACATGAGTAAGAGTGGCAAAATACAGTCCTACAATTAATTAGTTTTATTTTAATTAAGAGTGGTGATCTGAAGTTTATATCTTGGAGAGAGTATCTGAATTTAAAAGGCATACATTTTGATATGGGACAGTGGCCTGGCTCTTTAGTAAAGCATTTTACAATAAAATACTTCTGACGTTTCTTTTCTTTAACGTAGAAAATTTATAATAGTAATTTACATAAGGAAAACACAGATATACAAAATCACTGGGACAATTACTTAGAGTAATTTCAAGCAAAGACAGTTCATTTAAATGTAGAACATATTTCTCTGAAGAAGAAGTTCATTTGCAAAGACTGTTAGAGCTGGGTGCACTTGGTGAGTTTTATAAATACATACACAGACATTAAACTAAAGCGAGACTGATCCTCACAAGTGAGGAGCATTTGCTGTAAACCTCACCAACTTCCAAGAGGATGAGGAGTGCACTCTGTCTGAAATGAAGCCTGTTTCAGTTTGATTTTTAATCAGTTGGAAGCCTGGTTTATGCGTCCCATAGTTAAGAATCCTGGCCAAAAATCCTTGGAGGAAAGGTCAGTGTAGGAGATTACAGATATTTCCTTGTCGGTTCACCAAAATGATGCTGTATTCCTTGTTCTGTTTGAAGCAGTATCCCAAACATAAATGTGCACAGAAGGAAAAAAGCAAGCACAGTCAGACTGCTTGTCCCAGTGACATCTTTACACAGTGTTTGTGGCCTGTACACCATTAGATGTAATAGGACAAATTCTCTCAGCTTCTCTACTGCAGCTCCATTGCTCTACATGGCACTGCACTGATGTCACTGAGAGCACCTGGCCCAATCTTCTTTTTTTTTTTTTTTTTACACATGCTCCTGTGGTTGGGAGCACATTATTCCGCAGAAATTCAAAGGACAGTTACATCAAATTACAGAAGCCTTTCTTCAGGTCTATGCTGCACCTTTACAAGGAGGCTTAGCTGGCCTGCCATTTACCCTGAGGAGGAAAACCCTGCATCTGTCAACCATGGGATCTGATGTGAGATTTTTGTTAGCGCCCATTGATACAAATCTTTAAGCATCTTAACAGTTAATCCCTTCAGCTCCAGAACTGAAGTCCTTGTAGAGTAAGGCTTTGAATTCCCCTATGTCTGTTCTACTGACCTTTACGGAAAGAAGCTTCATGTTGGTAACATGAAAATGTTCTTTATATTATTCTCATCAATTTTTCAAATTGATCAAGAAAAATATACAGTGTTGCTTTTCTGTACATCTTTAAAATGTTTCTAAATTAATGTACATAAAAAAGTCATTCCCATTTACTACAATGGGGTATATGCACAGGCATGTGCATAGCCACACATACGCACACAAAAACACACCACACACACAAGTATTGGGGTAAAAGACATGCCATATGTAGTCACCTGCAACTTTTTTATTTTACAATTACAACCAGTAGATAAGGGTGAAATATTAAGAATTGCTGATAATATGGAGGTGAAAAAACCCTGAATATCCAGTATACGTTGTATAACAAAAGTTGGTAACACCAGAAGCCTCTTGGTAAGATTTCATCCTGCCCAACATATATTATATCATGGCCAAAAACTTGTTAAGATACCAATTATTAGAAGACTATGCCAGGACAGAAAATTCTACCAAATTATCTAGACTATATTTCTCTTTTCGTAAATTCTGTAAGTAAACAAATCCAGTTTTGGAATATGTTTTTTTACAACATATTGAATAAGATATATAATTTGTTAATGAACAAGACTAAATTAATTTATTTTTTGGTGGTGTAATCTTTTGTGTCAAGTTCCCAACACATATGTCAAAGCTTTGACAGTGGCAATTATCACATTCACTTATGTGTGTGCATACACACACACATAGTGTAATTCTAGTGGACAATATGTGCTTTTGCCAACAACCCTGAAAACTATGTTAGTGGTCCAAAGACCAGACTAAAAGCTGCTCTGAACTCAGGGTAAATATAAAATAATTTCATTTTTTCACCACATAAGTAAGCTAACAGTTGCAATCATAATATAACTTTCAAAAGCATACTGGAGAAAAAATATGGATTGATCTGCAGAAAGGTCAGTAACCTTACATTACTATAGATACACAGGGATTTTCTTTTCCTTTCAATGCATATCAGAAATCACTGCAAAGAAATCAAGATAATTGTAACACAAAGAGACTGAGTGGAATGTCCACAGTAACAGTAACAACCAAAAAACCCCTGCAATGCCTTATCATTATTCAAATTACAATCTACTAGCAATTGTAATAGCATACAAAGCAAAAATTAACTTAAAATTGAAGTTGCTAAAAGCAGTTCATGAAGATAACTGCTGAATTATAATTCTGTTCTATATAAATGAGAAATCAGTACTGAATGGGCTTTAGGAGTAATCTGGTCACTTCATTCATTTGGTCGTGCAAGGTTTCAGCTGCTGAACTTTTCCAATACTGAATGCTCTAATCCACTGGTGGGGCTGGTGGTTCTTGTCCCTAGCGGGAAGAAAGGAGGAAAAGAAAGAAACAGGATTAGAAACAGTGCTTCACATAAGAGAATTTAGCAATAAAAGAACTCAGAAGA
Source organism: Bucco capensis (assembly GCA_013396975.1). Taxonomy (NCBI): domain Eukaryota; kingdom Metazoa; phylum Chordata; class Aves; order Piciformes; family Bucconidae; genus Bucco; species Bucco capensis. The sequence continues at coordinate 40,938 of VWZO01011568.1, read as the reverse complement.
GTTACACTGTGTTTTCTTTAAGATCTTTCAATATCCATTTCAATACTCAGGTAAATGAGCATCAAAGAACAAATTCATTTCCTGCATAGATAGGGATTTTTCCATGATTCCATCTCTAGGATGAAGATTACTTTCTCAGTTTCACACTGTAATTTTGTTTACTGACTTTTCCAAAAGCTGTGATTATGTTCTTTTACATAGAAATCAGAAGGCAGTTCCAACCAGGGATAGCCTGTGTTCAGAGGACATTATGACATACAGTCACCTGTGCCTGCTCCATCCCATGGCAGGCCTCAGCATGGCCTTTGTGATTATACCTTCATGCTGGTTTTACTCATTTTCATTGTTAACGGAGTTCCAAGAAAATACATGAAAAAAAGTAAGGAAAACATAACTGTAAGATAGTCTGTATTAAACCAAAATACATTTAAGCTATTGTAGAGTCTCTCTATGGGACACTTGAAGATGCACTTACATTATGTGGGTTAGTTGGCTTTCCAGCTGTGTTGGATCCTCTCAGATTACTAGGTCTCAGTAAGAACAATACAAGTGCAATCACCACCCAGGCCATCATTATCACAGCAAAGCTGATGCCATTGTCACTGGAGGAATTTGGTCCTGGCACTGCAGACAAGGAAAACTCAAGTTATAGCCTAGAGTGACTGCAGAGTTCTTTCCCCGAAAACGAAAACAAAATAATGCAACGTAAGTCTCAGAAAAAAACCTGAAGTATTTTTCAATTGAGTTTTCTGATTAGTCCTTCCTTTTAGCTTTGAGAAAAGCAGTTCTTGGTTAGTGTTATATTAGTTTTGTATCGCATTTCTTATCCCTCCAAAAAGCAGATCAGATTTCACTAGAATTCTCAGAATTCTCATGAATATTTCTTAGTTCACATTAACTTGATGCAAAACATATTTATGTGGGAAACCCTCCCAGCTCTATGTTGGTGTTTGGTTTTTGCCTCAAATAAAGAAAGGAATAAGACTAAAAAGATGAAAGCTTAGACTCTGTTCTTAGGCTCCACACAGGGAACATGCTAACTCTAGCAAGAAGAGAGCAAACTAATGGTTATGATTTTGTTGGCAACTGTAAGACATTTATTGAGAGTTTGTTCAGACTGGATCAGTGTCAACATGCCAGATCTCCATGACTGATCATCCAGGTCATGTGATACTTCTGATAGCATCAAGGAGAATGTATTTGTCAGGAGAGGAAAAAATGCTGAGGGGATACAAAAAAAAGCGAAGCCCAAAATTACAATATAAATTTTTACACCTAATTGCCATACAAAATGGCTGAGTCATCATAGCATGGTGACCAAATTCCCTCAGACTGGAGATGGCTGATTAGTCTTTTTGGATCAAGAAACTCTTGCAAATACCTTGCACATTTGAAAACAACCTCTGTCCTCTGAAACATAATTTCAGATAATAAAAATGTAACTAATGTTGCTAGCTGAAATGTAAACCAATGAAGAGCTAATTATCTGTGGTACTTATATGGCTCCATTTACATAGTATCTAAAGATATAACATAGAAATCATAGAAAGGTTAGAACTGGAAGGGACCTTTAGAGGTCATCTAATCCAACGACTCTGCTAGATCAGGTTGCTCAGAGCCCTGTCCAACTTGACCTTGAATGTTTCCTGGGATGGGGCATCCATATCTTCATTAATGATCTAAATGATCAGTTAATACAAAGCTACAATGAATAACCTTCAGAAAGAGAAAAGCTGTTCTATTTTATTACTCAAATTGAAAACTTTAACGTCCATAGAAATTCCACAGAGACACTCCAATCTGTCAGATTTTTCAGTTATCTCAACTAACTTGGATCATCTCATTATGCAGTCAAGTCTCGATACAATATCAGTTGGAAGTTGTTCTGATTTAACATTTGCTAGGTAACTTATACCCAGTGAGTGGCTGGAGTAATTTCCTTGAAGGTTAATGCTCATACCAAACCACGATCTTTAACACTGTCATACTAGGCAGCATTTTTAACAGTGGCTCTTCTTTGAAAGTGTTTTCTTCATAGCACAACTAAGACACAGTAAAGGGGTACTGCAGGGAAGTTTACAGCTATGCCATTCACAACACTGCTGTTGTGTGAATAAGACTTCTTGAGTAGGGGCTGTTGGACTGATGTCCTTTACCACCACATGCACTCAAAAATGTCAAAGAAGAAAAAAACCACGTACTATAGAAGTTCATGGTTTTCAAAGCACAAACATCACCATTAACTTGTATAAGCAAATTAAACTGCCATACAGCTCTGGCTTTTATGTCCAAAATACACACATTATTAGACGTATAAACAATTACAAGTGACAACTCTTTTGGAGAACTGAGTGAATAAAAGATGTTGCATATGAGAAGGTATAGTGCAAATCATATGAGAATGCTACAGCCTCCAATTCATTAAATTCTAACAAATAATTGATTCAGAAAGCATATGGAATTGTGCAGCTAGGAGTTTAGACCTGCACCTGTGTTGAGGGAAAATATTCTTGTTATCAACAGGGCTATATCAATATTTTAAATCTTCCATGAGCTTTGTATATGCAATCCAGTAAATTAGCATATCATCGCCGTCGTCGTGGCTAGGCTTCGTGAATGAAGATCCAGGGAGGGCTCCACCCACACTCCCCATCAGCCAAGCGCGCTGATAAAAAGAGGATAGCAGATAGCACCCTCGAGCCTGCACAAGGGATTTTTTTTAGGTGAGACACAGCATGCGCAGAGCTGGACCCACCCTTTAGTCCTAAGGGTCATGCCCGGGTTTGGAATCAGAGTTGTCCCTCTCCTAGGATGACTGCCAGAAGGCTAATGAGCTCATCCTACCCATACAAGGATTATAGGAACATGGGTATCACTGCCCACACTTTCCCGTGGGCAATGAGTTTAATGCTCCCTCTGCTGTCGACACAGTTGTCGCACCAGGGGCCACAGGAGACCCCAAGTGATTTTCAGACTGTGCCTAAAAACTAGCATATAATTTGGCAAGAAAAGAAAAACTCCTTTAGTGGGATTACCAGACAATATTAATAGCCACCCTGAGACTACCTTCAGCAGCATATAAGACAGCGTTAGGTACCCGCTTTGGTGCATATGTTCAGTAGAACATTGAAAATTCACATCACCTGTTAGGCAGCATTCCCCACACAATGCAGAGAAGCAGAGACTAGTCAGACTGAACCATAGTGCACTTATGGTCCACAGTTAAGAGCTGGGCTAAGTAAATGCTGCTAGGTCAGCTGATGCTACAGGTCAAGAATGGGAGTAGAAGGAACCACAGAGGGAAACCACAGGCATTCAAGCAAGACAGTTTCTTACAGCCTGCATTGTAATAGGGTTTAGATGGAACCAAATGTGCTGAAACATGTTCTAAACGAAGTTAAGCAAGACAACAGCTGACTTAACACAACTTGGCCCTGTACAACCTACTCCAATCATGCCAGATACTAAAACAGCCACAATATTGTTTACACTATTCAAGAACTGTTAGACCCACACCTCCCACAAATGACCATGTGTTTTAATAAGGATGTGAGATATTTCAGAATCTGTTACTTCAATCTCCTAACATAAAGAGGATGAGGATAAGCAAAATCTCACATAGCTAGCGTGAATCACACTTTTCAAAGCTTTGCATCACAAATAAAAAGAACAGACAAGAAGCTGTTTCAGCTACTTGAGCAGTAATACGTAGAAGACAACAATCTTTTGTTACAAAGACCTCCATCACTAAGATCACAAAATAATCAGGTAAAATCAGCTTATGGATAAAGAACATACATTCCAAGTAGGATGGAATTTCTATTGATGGGCAGAAAAAAAAAATCTGATTTTTAGGAGTTCACAGGCACAGTTCTTTTACCTACAATTTGTAATTTTGCAGGTAATATAGAAGTAGTTTTTACATTCCTTGAAGAATAAAGGCTATCTTGAAAGAGCATCTGTGGATGATGTTTTCTAATATTTCTAGAAGGATAGAAGATTGTCCTTTTCTAACCTCACAGATGAATGTCTCTGCCACCACCCATTTTGATGGATGAAACCAGTTATTAATCTCCAGTGCTTAGAAGACATCAACTAGTACAGACTGTACCAGTACATATTCCTGTATCACTGAAATACAAGAAATTTACAGTCTTTAAACCTGCTTTTCCACACAGCACTGAATCCAACCCAAGGTCTTTATTTTCAGAATATCTGGCCCCCTGGGCTCAGCATACCTACATAACCACACAATTCTGAATAAAGCCTGAGTACAGTTCTGCCTTCGTGGTTATCTGGAATTTTTTTACACCATGGCTGAACTAATGCAGGAGAAAGCTTTATGAAGAACTGGTCTTGAGATTGTGGGATGAACTTCCATGGGAGCAAATGACTATGGAGTATTCTATCTGTTGTTCCACAGATGAGATACAGTTCTTTGGCTTGCTTTTTCCTATAGAAAGAGACTAGGCCACATAAACTAGTCTTCTCTCAGAAAGAAATGGGAAGGGAAAAAAAAAAGTCTTGAGTGGCAGATGCTTGCCACCTCATTTAATGTTCTGGTAGCAGGCTACTAAAGCTACTAAAAGGATGAGTTTGGTAAAAAGAATTTCTAATGATTAAAGGTCAACCACCTCCTGATTGTGCAACTAAAATCTCAAGAATACAATATTAAAATTAATAAGTGCCCTTGTTAAATGCTCCTTATATGAATGTAGCTCTCCTCTTAAAGTGATATTTTTCATTCAGGGTAAGGTTATACACTAAAGAAAAAGAGGAAAGACTGCACTTCTTTTACTGCAAAAGCATATTTCATGTGGTGTTTTTTGTCTGCCCTCTCATGGTAGAAATATCTCCTTTTGCATCTTCAGCTTTTTACTGTTTAACAACTGCATTGGAAAGGCAAAAGAATACTCTCTGACTTGTGTCGCCTTCTTTTCACAGTGGTTTTGGCCTTGCCTGTTGTGTGAAGGAAAGGCAAAGAGCCTATGGGGCCTTCAGCAGATAATCCCTGCAAGCTGACACTCTCAAAGACAGAGATAAGGAAAATGAAGAAAGCCAAGGAAGGGAGAAGGGAATTACCAGAAAAGGGAGGGAATAGTTGGCAGACATTTCATGCCGTTAGGTTAAGCTGCTGTGACTCCCCTAGATGAGTACAACTCAAGATGAGTCACAGATATGCAATCATTTTAAAATACATCAAAATTTGGAAGTGGAGCAGACAACATTTCACACATTCATCTCTGACCATATTACAAGCTAGCAGAGCACAGAAAATAGTGTTGAAACTACGAATGTGGTAAATTCAGGTCACAACATCTGGGAATTGCTAGAACACAGAGAAAAAAACTAAGGCGGTGGCCTCTCATTTCCTTTGACATGGAAGGCTGACTATGAAGGACCATGAGCCATCGGAGAAGCTCAGTACCAGCTGGGATCCTCCCTGGGCTGAGTGAACCACTGATGTTGCAACTGCCACACACTTCAGAGAAATCCTTCCTGCTCCACTTGCATTAGACAGAATTCAGAAAAGAATTATCACTCATATTTCTCATTTCAAGGGAAACTGTATGATCTTCTGATTTGCTGAGCACAAACAATCCCAGCAGAATATTGGGATATTCATATTCAAAACTTGCAGTCTTTTTTCCCAAGGTACCCACTGAAATGAATGGAACAATCATCAAACTCCAATACATGCTTTACTGCCATAGCAGATATTCTGACAGAATCAGCAGAGGAACAGACATCAAGTAGAGTACCCAAATGCTCTCTGAAGTAGTGCTCATATGCTCCTGTACATAGGAACACAAATCCAAAAGCACTCATCCAGACCCTAGCAGGAAACTCTCTGCAGGCTAGTCACTACAATATAACAGTGCCAACACTCATAAATAAGAAATTGGAGCTAATCACACAAAAATGCAAATGAGGGATCCTTAGTGCTACTGCTTTGATCTGGCTCGAAAAAATCTAAAAAAGATCTGAAATCAAGACTTGAGAAAACAAAGTGTGCTCAGGAAGAATCAGCGCAGGGCATTTCTGAGAACTTCCAGCTGGTAGCAGCAGCATAACACATGACGCTGCTGTGACACTGGCTGAATCACAGCCCTGATGTTTCCCAAAACAAAACCACATACATCTCATCAGTTATTCCACAACCTTGCAACTTAAGAATCTGTGTATGACAACATTCCCAGCTGTGCTTCCAGAAGGAAGATAAAATCCTGGGAATGAGCAAATGGGTGGGAGTGAAAGAAGTGTCTTCATATCGATGTCGTGAAATGAGGAATCAAAGTCAGTAACAGGAAATAGAGCTGTGTAACCTAAGGAAGAGGAGACCCACCGCAAAAATAAGGTCATCACAGTATAGTTCATCACAACAGGATTAAGGAATGGACAGAATACTGGCAGAGAACTGTTATAATCTGTCTCAGGAAACACCTCTAGAGGCTTCTCCAGGCTCAATCTGTTTTTGCCTTTTAGTCCTGGGATCTTATAGAGTCCATGTTGGCTCAAGCACAGAATCATCACAAAATACTGTGACAAACAGGTAGTCAGTGTCACTGCATCAGCAAAATATACCTTTGCTGCAACTGAATTTAAGGCAATATAATAATGTAGGAGATGATTTACTATATAATTTTTGGTTTATTTTTTTAAACAAACCACTGGTTTGGAACAATTGCTGCCAAATTGCTTCCATCTGCACAGTTATCGCAAGGATCTTTTCCAGGATGGAAGGCTATTTGCTGCAAACCATTGACATCACCACTGTACTATAGTTTGATAGCATGAAAGCTATCCCACAAGCTTTGTGCTCACACATAAGAGAACTTACTAATTTATACAGTCTTTAGCCTAAGAGCTTCATAAATATTGATGAGGCAAGACTCCCAAGGCTTGAGTGTGAATGGCCTACCATCACTTCGTTTTGATTGCGGACTAATGCTCAGAAAGCTGCACCACATATCTGTGCCTACTTCTAATATGGAAAATATCGTCTCCTGTCACCTGCCTCTTTCCCTCTCCTACATGTTTGTGATTTTAAAAAAACAACAACCCATACACAGAAGTCTAAGGTACTGGAGACAAAAAAGTCTGCTCTCGAATAGGTGCATTTGGTAGAGGAGGGGTGCTGCAAGCAACAGACACACAATGTAACTTGGAAAGCCAGCAGCACTGTTGTGGCATATGTATGCCCTACTCTTTTTTTCTTTTTCAGGGGTTATCTGGGAAAGCTCATGGCTTTTCCCCTTCAGCCCAACATGGAGATGAATCTGGGACTGTTTCACACTGTGAGTGCACAGGGGAAGTCCAATCTGGATGTCCATATCTAAATAGGTTTTACTGGGGAGTGAAGAGGGAGGAACACAAGAGTGAACAAAAGCATGCCCTCTCCCCAGAATCCTGGAAACCATGGCTGCATTGCTGTTAGACCTGTAGAAGACACAGGTACCAGCAGCTCTTGCGCCCAGGAACATTGCTCAGGTGCTCTCTGCTCCCTCTGAGCACTACAGTAGTCCTGATGCTAGATAATTAAGTGAGTTCATATGCTCAATTGGTAAAGCAATACAGGAAAACCAGATCCACTTCATTTTTAATTGTAAACATTTGGCAATGTTCCCTCTAGACCATGAAAACTGTAAACAGAGAGCCTTGGGGCAAGCTTACATTAGTGCATAAACTCTGCACAGCTATGCTTCCCTGCAGATGCTAGTAACATTTGACTGTCCTAGTAACACTCACTGTTTGGAAGACTTTTTACATGCATTTCACAGCAAATTTCAAGTTAGCATACACATCAGTACTCTGCTTCATTAACTACAGAGAGCTGCCAAGTCGAACAGAAATGCAGTCATGGTATATGTCAACTCATCAGTCAGAGGTGGCAGGGAATCTCCTCTTGAAGTAGAATGTTCACAGTACTGACACTAAGTCGCTCAGCCCCAGCCAAGAACATGTGTATGTGTGTGGGATCTCTGTTGACTATCCAGTCTTCACTGGTTAGGTTGCTATGACTACTGTAAGGAGGACAAATAAAGCTCACTCCACATTTTCTCCACAGGTAAAAACTGAAATCATCCTCTTTGTAGGCTAATGGTAAGTCTGTAATGCTTGGGGCCTTGATCAATGGTCATGCTGGTCTACTGATACTTCCAGCCTGCTCACAATTGCTACTTCCACACAATGCTTCCAGTGCACAAATGTTTATCTGAATCTCAGATTCTCAGAAATTACCTCCCTCACATAATAATTTTAGTACTGTAATACTTGATTTGTTCCTGTAACATTTAATCAACTGCTCTATTTTAAAGAGTAGTCAGACTGTATTTTAATTGCCACTATTTATTTTACTTGAATGCACCTGATCTCAATAGTTACTCACATTCCTGAAGGCATTCTGTGTCTGTGCAGTACGACTGGGATTGTCTCAGCTGAAACAAAGAAAAAGAAAGGTGTGCCAGTTAGCAATGAGACTTGGTCAGCTTTTACTGAAATCATCATGTAGTATAATGCCAGAACACAAGTTCAAGATAAAGAAGATTATAACTGATCCTTTACTGCATCACACTTGGCTATGGCATGTGAAGAATTCCAGGTAGGGAGGTAGTTTCTGAACACTATTTATGTAATGCCTTCAAATCACCTGACTGAAGTGTTACTGTTTCGACACAGGTTGCAGCCATGGAATGACTTTTAAAATTAAAATTAAAAATCCATAGTGATATAGACACTGTTATATACAGATATACTCTACACACATTTTTGGATTTATAAAGGATAGGTGTTACTATTACTATCAAGATCAAGTAACATTAAAATATGCTGTGCTTATACAACAATAAAAAATGAGACTGTGGGTAAGTTATGCATAAAGAAGCTAAACTGAAATTTCATATTTAAACTTAGAACTTACTGCTTTTTCTACCTAAGATATTTTTTTTAAAGAAGATTTTAATATGTATTTATTGTATTTTCTTTTTACTGATGGGTAAAATTTAAAATGCTTTTAGCAATTGTAATGAGCATTCGCATGTATAGACTAGGTAAGCTTGCTAACTGCAAAAGTCAGCACTGGCTAACCTGCAAATCAGCATAAATATTTTACAGATGAGAGAGTCAAAAATTAGAGACAAGTATCACATTTATCAGGCACAGAGAGGTTAAATGGATGTGGTTTAACTTGCTGTATTATGAAAACAGGTTCTATCCTCTGCTTAGGTAAACTAAACAGATTAATAATAAAAGTTTTTAAAAGCACAGAATTGTTACAATGCCTTGGTTAGAACTGCCATTTGCTTTTTGACAGGTTTTCTGTCATAGTAGCATTACAAATCCCAACAATTCTTGCCATAGTAGGCTAATCTGCAATTATCTGTGTAAGTACACAAATGTAAAAAATAAGAAAATATGTTCCTTATGAAAGAAATACATCCATAATTTCCACAAACCAAATTTCCCCTTGTATTGGCATAACTGATTTGCTATATGCAGTCATAATATTATGCAAAGCCTATCCTGTGCCTTCACCTACCTACCAGTGAGACATCCACTGCTATCACACAGAAAAAAAATTAGTGGCTCTAGCTTTGACTGACATGAATATGTTAACCACCAGAGAAGCTTGTTTAACAACAACAGAGAGGTGTTCTGGCTACAGCTAAGCTTTCTTGAAAAGCAGTCCCAGTAGTGACCCTGATCACACCATGCTTTGTCATTCACAATCACTTTGACCATTTCTTCATGAAAAGCCTACAGACTGTCAAGAAATGCCTGCTGATGTAGGCCATTTGATGAAGACACAGTAAGTATTAAATCCCAGAGGTTTTGTGTGTCCAGAGGGGCACTCAGTTACTGAGTTTTATCCTACAGGCATATTTGGTGACCTCTCAAAAGACAGGACACACTCCAAGATCTTAGAATGAAAAGCACTGCTGGAAACAACAAAGAGAAAAATATTATGGTAAGCNTGATTTTCAGACTGTGCCTGGGTAAGCAAGCAGTCTTAAGAAAAATACCATTAAGAGTTGCTCTACAGATCTCTGCTGAAAAATGTTCTTAGATTATATCCAGCCAATATGGAAAAAAGTCTGCTTATGTATAGAGGAACAACGTACAGAGGAACCTTTACAAAGCTGGGAGCCATCTGTACTCTGTCCCATAATGGGGCTGTGCTTTCCAGAGGGCTTGAAAAACAAATATTCCATTTCTTTTATGGGGATTTAAAAACGTAACTGTACAAGGTAGGTCTAGAAACCTCAAACTATGTTGTGAAAACATTTACAACAATTTTTTATGTAATTTGTATGAAACTCTTGTCAATTTAAAAAAAAAATTCATATAATCATACAGATTTAAAGATCCCAGCCAAAAAAACAATTACACTTCGTAGTTTCTGCTACATTCATATCACAGAATCATTAAGGTTGGAAAAGACCTCTAAGATCACCAAGTTCAACTGCCAACCTCTCACCACCATGCCACTAAACCATGTCACCATATCCAGCGATACAGGTTTTTTTTTTTAGTTTCTCAAATACTCCAGGTAATATAAAAAATTCTTATAAAAACTACTTGTGCTGGAGAAGATTTGGTCAGAACAGGACCACCCACAGACTCAAATATAGGTTTTAAGAAGCCATGATAAAAATCACACTCAAACATCTTTTCATGCTCACTTCTCCTCTTGTCTACAAACCCATGTTAAACCTCAGTACCCACAAGAAGAAGCTTTAGGAGGGCTCTGTAAGCCAAGGAGCCAGGTAACAAATCTGTTTTTAACAGGTCAGTGACAGGTTGCATATTGTTCTCTCAGGATGAAACATGGCAGATGACAGAAAATGAGCAGCAGTATAAACAGGTTTTTCTCAATTCATTCAGGTGTACTAGTTCTCAACTCTGTAAGCCAGTACAAATCTGATCCTTTGTGGTCACTCAATTAGTCAAAAGATGAGAAAAGATTCTGGCATACGTATGAAATGCTTATGTAAGCTGAATGGCTGGGAAAGGTAATGCCTATTACTGAAACAAGAATGCTTCTTCCACCAGTTAGTCCTCTCTCGGTAACTACACCCTTAAGGGACATAGCAACTGTTGAAAAGAAAATTGAATATGAGACATTTTAATTGTCAGGTAACTGAAAAAACAGCAATTATCAGGGACTAGAAATAAACAGTCCTTTGTATTCAGATTTTCTGTTCGGATGTGGACTGGGAACACTATAGAGTTGATGAGAAAAATCTGAATAGAGAAGTAATTTGTAGAATGTGTTAACTCTTGCATACTTAAAGGCAGTATTATTAATGGTGGCTTTGGTTTTATTCATATTTCAGGGATCCTTGTGTTCTCAAAAATGTGAACTTAGTGGAAGATTAAGAAGCTGACTGCCTGATCTGATACCTGCTAAAGTCAGCAACAGTCTTTTTTATGTTTTTCAGTATATTCTGAAACAGGCCTTTAAAAAGAGCACAGAAATAAGGTGAGTAGAACATTAGGGCTTATTCCATAAAAGAATGAGAGTGAAAAATGTTACAAAACTAAATATTAATATAAATTATTTTCTTGTATTTAAATGAAGAGGATATCTCTTCATTTAATGTCTCTTCATTGTAACATTCTATTTGTTATCTAAATACACAGGCTTAGTGTATGTGAGCCAAAAAATGAACTAGTTTATCTTTTATTGTCCACAGTGATGTAAACACATTGTAAATAGCACAAAAGCGAAAATGGAGCTTAAAAAGCTCCAAAATTTTCAGTTTTAATACAGTGCAAACTTGCAGGCAATACAAGTAAAACTACTAATTATAAATGCACATTATTTAAAATACAAATGTGAGTTTTATTTCCCTCCAAGAATATTTAAAATCTTGAATTGCTTAAGTCAAAATAATTTAAATTAATAATCCCCAAACCATAAGAATTCTTAGTAAATATGAGTATTTGTTTTCTTGGAACTGGGAGGGACCAGTGGCTGAACTACAGCAAATCAGTGTCCACTTACTGACATACTTTGAATGTCAACTCAACACAGTGCCAAGAAAAGAAGAAAACTAGTTACTTCTAGTGGTAAGCGAGAAAAAGGCTTTTCCTCACTCTTTCTCCATGACAGTCAAATTTTTTGAATCACAAAACCAAAAAGAGCACGTTTCTAATGGCTCCTAGTTCCAATCTGAAATAGCTCTTCATTTTTTTTCTTTTTCCAAAAGACATAGCTTTTAGCCTCAGTTCACACCAACACAACAGTGTTTAGACCCTGCTCCTTTGACACAATAAATACAGTTTGAACATGCCATCTTGTGGATCAACAGCACCCACCCACCAAGCTCACCTGAAACCTGTGTCTTGCTACTACTCTTACAACTGATGCCACATTGTGATAGGAGTTTGCACAGTTTTTAGCAATGAGAGCCACTATTTTTCACGATCCCCAGCTGTGAACAAAACACGAACAGTCACAGGAAAAGGGACACTGCTATTGGCTTCAGGAAGTCACTGTATTAAGTCAAGTCTCTATTTTTTCATGTGGAAACCTACTATGGGCACACAAACATGCCACTGTGTGGTGGAAAGAGGGTGTGAACTTTTACTGCATGTTAACTGCTCCACAAAATCACTGAACTACAAGTGAAATAGTAAGCCCAGTGAAACAGCTTCATCTAGCTAAACAGAGAATTTGTTTTTCCTATGGTGACCTCAGGCACTGGGATCATTTCAGTCTTCCCATGAAGAATGTTAAGCTAATTTGCATTTACCACTCATCACAGATAACTACTGTGGAGAAGGAAATTCAGATTTCTGCCTAGCTTCACAGTTAACTCTTTCTTGTGTCAATTCCCATGCCTCCTTGTCAGAGGAGTTTTCTGAAACTCTTCACAGGAGTTTTCAGAATTTGCTACAGTCTCACACACCCTGGGATTGGTCCTGCAATCTCTGCTCAGACCAATTTTTTTATTTTTTTAATTAAAGTTAATAGTGTCTTGCCTTAAAAAAGATTGAGGTCCTATCCAGTATAAACATTTTTTCTTTTAAAGAGTCTTAGTTAACAGTTTAAAAAAAAAAAAAGACAAAGGATATAAATATCAGGAAGATACCAGTGTTAAGAGAGCTCACCAGTCTGTCATTTTTCAGGAGACATAATGGCATAATCCCTGTCTAAAAGCACTTTCCAACTCTAAGGATAGTGTAATAAAGAGATAATAAAACAAGAAGAAACAAAGAAGAACTAGTAGCAAGAACACAATGTAATAATCATGATGAGATGAAAGTAAATTATTTATGTAGGGATAATTAAAATAATTGCCTTTGAGAGTAACTTTTGAGACAGCTCAAAGCAGAAAAGTTCAGAAAATACATGAATGAAAAAATTAGCAAGTTCATGAGCCAGGTCAGGAAAAGACCTCCATACAAAAAAAAGTGATTGGAGAAAGTCCAGAGGGATGTGTGAAAGAAACAGATAAATTAGGTATAAAGATAAGAAAGCAGAAATGGGTAACAGTGGAAAGGAGAAGGACAGTTAAGTAAGAAAGCATGGATGAATAACTAACAATATAGTCATTTATCCCACAAACAAAAGTAAATTTAAAATGGAATAATAAAGACAGTTATTTATGTCATAACAAGGGCAAAATATCATCCTTTGTGAAAATACTTTTTTGCAATTTAGACCAGTTGTAAGCTCTGCTTTTTTCTCCAACAATGCCAAAGACAACAATTCCATGGCATGCTCCTGATTGCATTCTCATGCTTTTGAGCAACGACATCACTGTTTAAGCTTTCTTGACAGCCATATCTGTTCTGTCTAAAGCACAGAAATTATTTAGTCAACAACATGATAAATAAATTGCTGTGATAGGATAGGCCAGTTCTGAACACAAGCTGGGTTGCAAATTGAATTGCAGCATTGTTTGTTGAGTTCATATATAAAGATGCCAAAAAAGACACCTGTATGTATTACTCTGCTACAAGCTGGCCAAGAGAAGTAAGAGAAAAATAAGGGGGAAAGAAGGGCAGTTATCTCTTAAACTACATTGGATTCTCTTGGAGGAATATAAAAGGAAAAAGTGAACACTACCTTCTCCACTCCTACATCTTCTATGAATGTATGCAGAATTAAAATAAAATAAAATAAATGATTATTCATACAGGAACAGAATAATAGTTTGTGATAAAAATACGGAGTTTGGTCTTGTGAAGTGACAAGTAATTTTCTCTCCTGTGGTAAATGAGAGAGAAGGACGGTTAGTACCTTTCCAAATAATATTCCTAGAATACAAACCAACTCTTAAGACCCGGAACCATCACCCACTTGTGACAGATGGAGAACGTGAACTTTCACACTAAAAGACATGAAATTTTATGGAGGAAGATGCAGTAGATAAAACAAGTCAGAGGGACCACTCTGCAAACAGGAGCCCCGATTTGGGCAAGAACTCATTCTTTCCCTTATTTTCTTGTTTGCCCTGGGATTTCTGTTTCCCATCGGCATCATATAGATACTGCTTTTACACACTTCCCTCACTTTCCTGCAATTGCATGGTACTTCATTTATCATTTTGCAGTCTTTGAGGACCTGGGATATCACTGGCATCCTACTTTTAGTGAAAAGTAGGATTCAAAGCAGAACGAACTAGCAGAACAGTGTGAATCAGGGAAAAGATGAAGCAGTGTAATAGTCAAGGAGCTCACCCTCTGAGTACATGAAATACTAGATAAAAAATGGATGAGATAGAATATTACACAGTATTACTAGAGGGAGCCTGAAAACATTCCCAAACAACATACACAGATCTCCCAAGTGAGAGAGCAAGCATATCTAAATTTTTTTATCAGTTTTTTGATCAGTTTTGATAAAACTTCTACAAAATGATGCTATTAGCAAATGAAAAGGGTATTCCCATGTAGACAGCCTTGGGGAAAAGGCTTAGAACTAGGAGTTCCAACACACAGGTTCAGTTTGCTCTAAATGTTGATTACATCCATCCACACATGGCCTAGGGTTAAAAGCAAAATTTTCTTTTTCCTCAAATGAGATGGCTACAACACAGCTCTGACCATCAAACACAGTTTAGCCATTCATAGTAAGGATTACAGCTATTAATTACTTCTGGAATATCAAGCTGACAGATTTTTTGATGCATAATTTTCCATACAGCTTGCAATATTGTCACACTATGCATGCTTTGAGATAGTCACGGGGTGTGACTGAGATTTTTTTAATATGTATATATTTTTAATATATACTGGTTAAGAAAAAGAAGATTCCAGCATGCTACAAAGCTCAGGAATGAAAAAAGCAAAGTATGACAGGCACCTTCAACTTTCAGTAAAGTCCTGATACCTAACCCCTTATAGGAAAACATGGTCTCAATGGGACATAGAACTGAATGCAGACCACTTTTCAAGGTGCTTTTTTTTT
Source organism: Bucco capensis (assembly GCA_013396975.1). Taxonomy (NCBI): domain Eukaryota; kingdom Metazoa; phylum Chordata; class Aves; order Piciformes; family Bucconidae; genus Bucco; species Bucco capensis. The sequence goes on along the minus strand of VWZO01011568.1, from coordinate 25,517 downwards.
GAATCCACTTATCTGTCTAAAAATAGTCTCCATTTAGACTGCTTGCTCTAGAAGCAGTTTCTAGGTTAAAGATCATTAGTAGTGCATGAATTTTACGATACAGCTTTGGGGCCTCAACCTGTGCAACATCAGCACCTTGAGCACCCAGTGAAGGTAGGGAAATGAAGTCAGTGGAGCAAGGGCACTCAGCTCATACCCTCCCACTCCAACCCTGTGTTTTATTTTTTTGGCCCAGTGCCTAAAGAGGTGCATCAAATCTTTTCCCCTGCATCTCAGACAGTTTATAGCTTCTTTGCCCTAATGAACCACCTAAGTCCAGCTGTAAGGAAAAGGCCATTTTGAACCACCTTAAATGCCAAGAAATTGGGAATTGAAGGCCCAGGTCTGGAAAAAAATGGGACAAGTGAGGGCAAAATGAAATTTCATGCTCTTGGGGTGACTGGCTAAGACAGGCTATAGCATACAAGCAGTAGCAACTGCTACTACAAAGAAATAAATAAAATGCAAATACCGTGGAGCACATGTAAAAAGTCTCCAAGGCAACATCCAAATTTAGAAGGTCACGTTAAATCACCACAAATGTATTCATTATAGTTCTGCTGTGCTCTCAGTATACAGCCACGTCAGTAAGGTAACTTACTTTTTACTAGTGGCCTGAAGGATTATTTAAGTTGGGCTTAGCTGTGCTGACATCTTGAGAGCTTTTCAGCCATTTGCAGCACACAAAGCAGATCTATTTTAGTCATCTGTGTTTATTCTGTGCTGTTTGCACAGTGTCCCTCAGCCACGATTCATGGCTATACCGGATACTATTTCAGACTATGCCAGTTTATAATAGTAAGACTCTAAAAGGACTTGGCCAGGAGGATTATGTGGGAATGTGGTTGACAAAAGAGTGTTTGATCCTTTTGCATCGAAATAGCAAAAGATGTAAATTCTTGAACTACGAAAATTTAGCGACACCTCAACATAGAAGATAATGCAAATAATAAATAATGATTTGCTTTGTGCGCCCTCAAGTTTTGAGACATTCAAAACCTCTGATATAGCAACATTACTTGACATGGGCCATTACATTTCAACAAGCTACGGAAGAATAAAACACAAGGTTGTAATTTCCACAGAGGTTTGTAAGGCCATCATATCTCTACAGTAGAACTGCTGGCAGTCCAACAAAATGGGTCCTTTTCTATTACAGAACTAGAAATGTTTTAGTTAAAGAACATATTGCTCGTTTTCACAGAAACTAGTATGAGAGAATTCTGCGGTCACAGTTTCTGTAAAGCAAATAATACTGTATCAGAAGGGGGAAAAAAAGGGCATTTACATCATACAAAGTTACATGTAAATATAGTATGTGGCTTACTTTTAGATTTCTGGCCACTCTAAGAAGTCATACAGAGGTCTCAGGCTTCTTAGAAGATGTTCTATGTATGATCACCTCCTGCCACCACATACACTGTGTTTTAAGTGTAGTTTACAGACTTGAAAAGATGTAGTCTTGGGCTGATACTCCATGTATCGGCCATGCTTACTCACTGAAGTCCAGAGGAATGACATAGTGCAATCAGATTTTTATTTAAAAAAAAAAGAAATGTAAAAAAAAGTTTTAATGTAACATCATTCTTAATTAGAGACTCACTATCTTCTGCCACAACTAAGACAGGAACCATTTCCTCTGGGTGCCACAGAATGTCCTTTAGGGTAACTCTATTTCAAACAATTGACCCCTTTTCTGTCAGAGTCTCACCCCTTGAAGTGTTTCATGTTATTTGTTATTCTTCATTCTGGAACTCTGGCTCTTCTTGCCAAAATACATTTTGCAGATGGAGGAGATTGAACAGGAGATAAAGCCATACAAGCTAACTGATCTGTCATTGTCTTTTGACAACTCTTGTGTATCTGCAGAGGATGGAAAGTCTTGTGATGTTTTTCTTCTACACTTACTTCCTCTCATGGAAGTTCCCAATTATCTCTTATATTCATAGAGTAAATAGTGAGATCAACATACAATAGTTAAATTGTTGCACTACAACACCAAATCATAACAGATGTTGCCATAGGTATTACATATTAGAAAAATGTATTTATCAAGTCACAGGAAAAAACTTTAGATTTCTATTGTTCCCTAGGAACATTTCAAAATCATAGTATTTGCTTATTATACACATTGGCCATACAACAGAATTTTTATCATGTGCAAAATTTTCATATTTTGATGCCAAAGAGAACACTGAAAAATCCATTTCAGGAAAATGAAAGAACAGTCAGCATAAGAGAATTCAATGTCACTTAAATATGCATAAAAAAATTCTAAGAACGGTGGATATGAACAATATCTCCCAGTTAAACATATTTTTGGCTGCTTATTAGGTTAAAATATCATATATAGTCCATTGTCTAAAAAATCTTCACGGTATTACAAATGAAGAAAAAAGTAACTCAACAAAACAATCCCCTACTTAGTCAAGTAAAAGGAAGGACAGAAAAAATTACTAAGCTACATGGCTTGATTAAGGTCTTTCAAAAACGAACAGCTTTCTTGTTTGTAATTTTCAGTGGTGTTGCTAATAGCAGAAGGGAAAAAGAATTTAAATGACAATAGCTTTTCTTTTTTTTCATTGTGTAAGCATTAATTGTAATGACGAGATGAACTGAAGTCTGCATTTCAAGTACAGATAAAAACATAATGTATTCATCCACAAATTGTACTTTGAATGCCAAATATATTTTCTTAGAATTTCAAAGTAAATACATCAATTAAATTAGAAATTAAAAGTAACATGCTGTGAATTGAAAGGAGAACTTCAGGTTGCAGTCAGACTTTTTGACCTTCCTCTGACCTTGGCATAGCAGTACCATTCAAATTTCCCATACAGTTAACTCTAACAGAAACCCTGTGTATTTGAATATGTATTTTTAACTCCACATGTAATAGCCATAACTGAATACATCATGCCTTCTTCACTAGAAGTCTTAATTCTTATCAGTGTTGTGCTATAAATGTATAAACAAAGTCTGTAAAAAAATAGTTTAGTTTAACCCAAACACAAGTTACTAAAGACTACATCAACTATGGAGGTTTTGCAACAATGTCATTACTGGACTGAAGCATCCTGAAAGTACATTTCCACATTTGGACATCCCTTATAATTACATTGCTATTCTGTGAAATTTGGTCTTAACTCTGAACTTCTCGATTTACAATGCTTGGTTTGAAGATAATTGCAACCACTTTGTTATCCAATTTGCTCCAAAGTCCTGACAAGTATTCCCGGCTATAAGACCATTCAAGTGTGCTCTGGTGTGTTTTTATATCTAGGTTAAAAATAATCAACAATTAAGTGGGTACAGGGAACCATTCTGGGTTTACAGCATGTTTGGATATTTTTTGCCCCTCCAGAGGCTGAACAACTACACATTGCCTAGCAGACTTGTATCATAGTGGTTTAAAAGCAGAGGTTTTGATGGCCCAGCTTTCAGAGATAGCGGGCACCCAGTCTCCATTTAGACTTGTGAAGTTCAGCAACTTTGAGAACTGATGTCTGTAGGTTCTTTTTAAAACAAACAGTAAAAATCCTGTTTGCTTATGTTGTGCAAGATTGAGTGACAGAACAGTAACTTAGAAAGCAAACTCTTACGAGCTTTCTATGCCTTTTTTTTTTTTTTAATGCAGTAACAGAGGTTTAGCAAATCTCCTCCTAAAATCATGCAATGGGTTATTTGAGGACAGTCTGGCTGCTGATTGAGACTTTTCCTTTCTAGGTTCTGCTGAATTATCCCAGCTAGTGATTTGCTCTTATAAATATTAAGGAGCATCTGTTTTGCTTTTTAGGATACATGAAATCTGGCATTTCCCCTTACTCTTCATAGTTTCAAGTGCTAATCAGAATGATCTTTTTGGAAGCAGGACGGGGACACCGAGCAATAATCTCCATTCCCACAACTGCACAGGAACGCTGTTAGATTCGTCTTGGTGACTTGCCCAAGAGCATGTACCTATGATATGCTCTGTTTACACTCAGTGAAGGAACTAGTGTGCCTCCAGATGCTCCATTTGCACCCACCTTACATTGAATGGAGCAGCCCAGGAACAGAAACTCACAGACCTTTGTGGCACTTCTTCTGACTTTGGCCACAACTCATACATATTATTCACCCCTAGAATCCTCCAGCTGTAACATAAAGAGAACTGGTGCCATTCCCTGTCAGCATCTTCTAGCAAAAAAGGAAAAGATAAAAAATGCTGAGGGTCAGAAGTCTGAACTGTACTGGTTCAGATCTGCATCTGACAAGCCTCAGAGGAAAGGGCAGCCGACATGCATCCTCCTTCCTCCCTCCCAACTTCCTGAAGCTTTGTCCTGGGGGCTCCTTTGTCACCACTTTAGTACATGTCCAGAAGTCTCAAGGTCTAGAATCAATACAACTGTGAGATATCGCACAAATGTCACACTGAGGACAGGAGGAATATCCTTCTTGGGAAAGAACACATGTATGAGAATCCACAAGAGGTAGCAGAGAAAGCTCATAATATCTTCAAATTGTGCCTCTGACTGGAAGCATGAGTTAGGATGGCTGGGCTCTGATGTAAAGGCTCCACAGAAGAGATAACTGTTCTTCACAGAAGCCTCGGTCTTCTATGCCTTTATGCCAATAGCACTGACCTTTAAAGAGTGTGTGAGTAGACTGCAGAATGTGAGTACAACCCTGTGCTTGGCAGTTTAAACCCATATCTGGAATATTGCATTCAGTTGCAAGCTCCCCTACACAAGATATATTTACAAACTGAAGTGAATTCAGCAGGGGGTCACAAGGGGCTGAAGCACTTTCCGTATAAGGAGAGGCTGAGGAAGCTGGGCTTGTTTAGCCCAGAGAAGAGATTATTCTGGGTGGATCTAACAGCAACTCCCCAGTACTTACAAGAAGGTTACTGAGAAGACAGAGGCAGGCTCTTCACAGCACTATATGGCAGAGGGTATGATACATTCAACTAAAACAGCAGATGGGAAAAATTCTCTATCGCAAGAACTGTCAAACATTGGAGTAGGTTGCCCCTGAAGGCTGCAGAATTGCTATCCTTGAAGGTTTTCAAAACTGAGCTAGAATAAAAACCTCAAATGACCCTGCTTTGAGCAGGTGTTCAGCCTAGATGACCTCCTGAAATCCCTTCCACCCTGAACAATTCTGGTAATACCAGCAAATGGACATGCATCCCTTTCACTTCTTGCACTACCATCCCCCAAATAAGCCTGTTGTCTGTTCAGCAATAAGAAAGTGAGTCAATGTCTAATGACTTGTCAGTATCAAGAGAGCACTCTTTGGAACTACCAAATGGAAATTATATCATGCCCACAAAGCACATGGAATTGGCTATGCAGACACATTCTATTTGTCTGGTGGCATTCTGGACTTTGGTGCAGCTGTCCACTACACAGATCTGGGCTGTTTGGCAACTCCAGCTTTGATGCTTAGCCCACAGGTCTTGTGGTCTATGAGACGACGAGCACTTGTAATTTCCTTTTGTCCTTGTGTGGGATCATTTTGCCTTCTGATGCAGTCCTCCCACTAAGAGTGCCTGGTTTGGGGCATTTTGTCTCCCAGTGTGGCCTATGAGTTTTTGAGGAGGCATTCTGTGTGGACAGTTCCAGGAGTGCAATGAGAGAATGTGATGGCATAGATTCTGCCATGCTCTGTTACACGTGTGGTGAACTCTGCTTAGTCTGAGCAAAGTAATTCTGGAAAATGGGGTCAGACAAGCTCCCTGAGAGCACATACAGGTACAGCATCTGCTTGGCTTTAGGTTCTTCCCCTAGCACTCAGATGAGATAGTGTAACAATGCACTCCAAGGCCAATAAAGTGTGGACATCCAGGATTTTATATTCAGGGTGAAGCAGAGCTATCTGAGTGCAACCCACACATTTACAAAAACAAGCTATATATAATTCTTGCAAAATGCTGTTTAAAACAAGTTTGTTCTTTTGTGGATGTATGTACATGGAAGTGGTTTTATTTTAAGGGCAAGCATAGATATTGGTTCCTTATTCCCAGACATATGTTCTTTGAGGACTTACATGTTAGCCCTAACTCAAATCATAGACCAGTGGATGCCATATTTTTCTGATAACCTTCCTAAAACACTGATAAGAAACCTCTTGAAGAAGGGCTTGATCCTATAAAGGATGCTCTTCACACATACTGCCTTGAGCAGTTGATGTACTCAGTAATTTAAAAGGACATTAATTTAGGCCATAAAAAAGAAAATGCGATAAAAACAAATTTTTGAAAATCAAAACTACATCAACTGAAGCTCATGTACAATGTGATCTTAAAGAAGTTTAACCAAATTAGAGTTGTAATCAAGTTCCCCTAATTGCTAACAGTTCACAACTGTAGTGTTGTTTTAAAATATATATACTTCTACTTAGAAAAAAAAAAAAAGCACTTTGTAGCTTTTTATTCAATGGACAGTGAAATAAGTTCCACACAGAAGCAATCATTGCTGTTTTACAGGCCACAGTTACAGCAATGTAAAATACCTTGCTTGAAGTTGCTCAACCATATTAATGACAGAGCAAGAAAAAGAACTCAAAATCACGGTATTCTCAACTTCAGAATTTTGCAAAGGTTACTTTTAAAAATTTAGACATTGTTATCTTGTTATATGAGATGGGGAACTTTGTATGTGTGGTACCACCTTGAACTCAAGCAAATTTGCAGAGTAGTTTGTTTTGTTTTATGCAGACTAAAAAAAGGGTTACAAAGGAACATTTCAATAGAAAGACTGTCAATGCTTTCAAAATGCAGCTCTGGAAAATAAAAAGAAGCTATCATTTATATTAACTATTCAAAAGCTCATCAGTAAGTCAGATACATAGATTCTAGCTGTACCGACAACTGAATAAGCATAATCAAAAGCATCAGCAACTGCAGATCTGCAAGAGCTGAAGTAATGTCTGAATATTCATCCTTCAAGATATCCTCATGTCATCCTTACCAGATTAATCAGTCTTCTCATTGCATGTTCATGCGAGCAAATGCATTCACAAGGATCAAATCCACCTTCTGCCATGGTTATCTGTAGAAACCTGAAGTTGTCTGCGAACACCTAAGAAGAATAAGAATAACAATGAACTCTTCTTCAACTGACCTTATTTTCGAGAGACTCACACATCAGTTTCGGTTAATTTAATGCCGGGAGGGGGGTGGGGGTGGGAATAACCCCCAAACCCAAAACAAAGGGTAATCCTATTTTTCCTTTGGTAGCAGGAATGAAGAAGTCTCGTATGCGCAGTTACATATTGATATTGCTGAAAGAAGTGTCTCACACAGGCTTCCTTAGAGAGCCAAATATTTTTTCTGCAAGAATTTGTGTGTCTTCCCTGGGTTTTCCCACATACCACAATGAAATAGATACTAAGAAACAATAACCACAAAGATTAAATTTTTGTCTCTCATCTGGATAGCAGAACTCCTAAGTGTACAAATACAATTTGAGAAGTCAAGGGAACTTGTACTCCTACACTCTAACAAACTATTGGCATTCTCCCTGTGGATCTATGTACAGAAGAATAATTTACAACCCAGTAAGAAATCATCCTTGTTGTATAATAAAAGCAAGCAGCAGGGGTGCAAAAGTGGGTGTACTTGGAAACACTTTAAAAATGGCGCTACAAACACTAATTTTAAATCAAAGAAGTAGGTCATTCTCTTAGCAATACAGAACATTCAAAGAAGCTGTAATGGACATTGTGTGGGATCAATCCCAGGTTATTAAACCACTTACACCACACATGTCAAGTGTATACAAGCATATCATTACTATTTACCAATAGCTTCCTCAGTGACTTAATTGATGGTCAAAGTGGGTAGCAGACTGCAAGGTGTTTCAAATCAGAGACTTTTCTCTTGAATGAAGACTCTTATGATGTATCAGATCAGTTCTGCATAATGGTATTACAAAATGTTTTTGTTAACTTTGCATCACTAAAGCTGGATTCAGATTCATAGAATCATAGAATGGCCAGGTTGGAAGGGATCTTAAAGATCATAGAATCATAGAATCATAGAATGGTTAGGGTTGGANCTCATGTCCAGCTCCTTGTCCACCAGCACCCCCAAGTCCTTTTCTGCATTGACAGATCATCTAGTTCCAACTCCCCTGCCATGGGCAGGGATGCCACACACTAGATCAGGCTGCCCAGGGCCACATCCAGCCTGGCCTTGAACACTGCCAGGGATGGGGCATCCACAACCTCTCTGGGCAACCTGTTCCAGTGCCACCACCCTCCGGGTGAAGAACTTCCTTCTAATCTCCAATCTAAATTTCCCCTCCTTCAGCTTATAACCATACCCCCTTGTCCTATTACAATCTGACCAGCTAAAAAGTTTCTCCCCTTCTATCTTATAATCCCCCTTTAGGTACTGGAAGGCTGCTATAAGATCCCCTCGAAGCCTTCTCTTTTCCAGGCTGGATTACCCCCAACTCCCTCAGCCTGTTCTCATAGGGGAGTTTATCTAATCCTTTAATCATCTTTGTGGCCCTCCTCTGGACTCGTTCCAACAGGTCCACATCTTTTTTATGCGAAGGACTCCAGAACTGGATGCAGTACTCCAGGTGGGGCCTCACGAGGGCAGAGTAGAGAGGCAGAATCACCTCCCTAGACCTGCTAGTCATGCCTCTTCTGATGCAGCCCAGGATGTGGTTGGCTTTCTGGGCTGCAAGTATACATTGCTGGCTCATATCCAGCTTTTCATCAATTGTGTTTGTGTTGCATGTAGTGCATCAGTCAAGCTTAATAAATGCAGCAGCACAGACCAGATACAACCTCTCAAGTTCCTAAAACAAATAGCTTATAAAGGTGCCAGCCATTTCATAAGGGTGTGCTGAATCAAAAGATGTGCTCTTCAGTCATCATCAATAAAAAAATTCTAGCCTCAATCACATATAAGCATTTTAATGTTTTCACCTCACTAGGAAAAAGAGGAATAATCCATGTGACTATAAAATACACTCAACAGAATGTATAGCCACTATAGTTCTTCCCTCTTGAGGGAAGAAAGAGATGGAAAAAAGAAAGTGCATTTCAAAAGTCCCTCCTCTGTCAATGCCTACCTCTGTATTACCTTCTGCCATGGTGGAGAGAGCCAGACAGTAAAAGAAGGCAAGAGATATCTATATCTTCACTATGGAGTCTGAACATCAGTGGTATTAATCTGCTAAGGGCTCCCCTTTTCAAACAGAATACTGAAAAATGAAAAAGATTTTTAAAAAATTGAAGGGATGGAGAAAAGGCTTTTTGCCTAGACACTGAGAAAGAGTAACCTGGCAAAGTAGTGAGAAGATGACCAAAAGATGATGGGATTATGCACTATACAAGTACCTTTGCATAGAAAAATAAACCTGAGTATTAAGAAGTTCTTCAACAAAGAAGTGATCAAGAACCAATGACTGGAAACTGTAATCAAATTCAAAAGAGAGGCAAGGCATACATTTTTACCATTACAGTAACTGGCCAGTGCAAGGAACTGTCCAAGAAGAGGTGGCCTTCCTATCTATCAATGATTCAGATGTGCTTCAGCCAAATACCAAAGTACCCAACTGTAGATACAATGTTCTCCACTATACAGGAGATCATGGCAGATGATCTAATGATTCTTTCTGAGAGTTAATTATAAAGCTACTACACTAAATTTCATGGAATTAACTCAGAACAACTAGAATTGCATGACAGCAATACAAAAAAAATTTGTAATACACAAACTCCCTGGATGATATGCCATATGAAAGAGAATATCCTTTCTAAAAATATTTTAACATACTTCGAATGTATGAATTACTAAGTATCAACTAAGCTCTGCAATCAGATCCTTTAGTTATTAATGTTTTGTGACTCTGTTTAAGATTGGTTCATAAGAGACTCATATTTTCACATATCATGGAGCAGTATTCCTTGGCTCGACCATACACTCTTAAGCAGCCCATTTACATCAAAATCCTGTTCCAGAATTGCAGTGTGCTTCCTGCCTGCCTCCTGGTACTTGCAATTGTCTGATTTCACGTCAGTGGCTAACTTGTTCTACACTGTTCTGACCTCTTTGCTGTGACTCACACCAGCTCTCCACCTTCTGCAAATACAGTTCTTCTACATACAGTCTATCACAGTAAACAGGAGAATATGCTCCATTCTCTTCCTTGTGATCTGGAGAAGGAAAAACAGCTTGTAGGGTGTTGTTTTTTTTTCATTTTTAATTTTTATGTGTATTTTCCTGTTTATCATTACCTTCTTTTTCTTGGAATTTATAGACTAACTTGTAAGACCACAGTAGGTGGTAAGCCTGCACATACTCTGACTGACAGAATTATTTTACTCTATTTTAAATGACTGTATTTTGGTTTGGCCACATTACTGCAAGCACAATATTTCATTCACAAGGTTTACAAACAGCTGGAAGACACCTTTGGCAACCATGCCAAATCTCTCACTGACAACAGCTGAGAAGGTATATATTATGGTCTCTAGACTAAGCAGACTGATAAGAGAGCATAATAAAGAATTCTAAACAGTACTACTGAAATTAAAATACTGTAGTCCGAGTTGGAATTGCTGTAACTTGGGAGGAAAGTGGAGGATGATCTCTGATTATTTAAGACAAAAATAAAAGGCCACCATTACCTTCTGACTTGAGCATCTATTTGAAATTGTAGGCAATGAAGTCATATTGAAAAATACTTCTAGTCTTTCATGATTTAAAAAATAAGCATCCTCAATTATGATAATTATTGCAAATTGTTTCTTATTTTATTATCTTCCCTGATCCCAGCCCTACAGCTATGTGTTATATTTTACACACCCTACTACCAAAAAAGCAATCTTTATGGCTACAATCTAATTGGTTATTTTGCACCTGGAGACTCTTTCATATTTTAACTTATTGCAATGACTATACATTATTTCCCAATTCAGCAACATTTCTCCTGAGTAAATAGCATGCACCTCGTGAGCTCTGGGAGACAGAAATTAAACTCTGCCTCTCTCCACCCTAATCATTGCAAAACTGAATTCCTTTCTAGCACAAAGGCAAAAAAAAGAAGTTTTGTCAATTTTCCATGACATGGAAATGCCATGAAATGATGGATGCCCTCCAGTGTGACTCCAACACAATGCTGATTAGCAAGACTGTATGTCAAAAAGCACATAGCAGTGATCTCTACTCCTTGGTATAAGGGAATGTGTAAAAATATTTATAACTCCAGTATTCAAAGAAACATTCTATAATATCATACATAAATCAGAGTAACTGCAAATTTATTATGGACAAAACCTGGCATCTTCAGTATCAAAACTGTAAGCCTATTAATTCTTATCTTTCTTGGATCCAGGCACTTTAAAACGTACACTATCACAGACACAATACAATGGCTGAAGGTTTCCTCTGCTAAGAACTATTTTTGCTGTATTGATATTTTCTTTAAGATTGAAGGTAAGAAATCCTAGTGAGCAAAATACCTCAGAGTACAGCAGACAGAATCTTTCCACATTACTTTAAAGGGAAACAAAACCCTATTCAGCTCCTTGTTACTGTTTTTCAGCAAACTGAAATAACTCAAAGCACAACTGTCAAATATCTCTAACAAGCCATAGAGTTAATTTTGGTTTTGAGTTCAATTTGAGAGAAGTGTGACTGAACAAATGAAAATATGCATAAAATTTAAAACTAAAAATGTAGAAAGAAAGCAAATGACTTGCTATGCCTCTTCAGGCATTCTGAAAAATAATAAAGGGCTAAAATAGCAAAAGCCGTACACAAAGCATGAACAAAGCATTCACTGCCCCAAAGATAAAATGTTTATTTTTATCTTACTGTCAGAGGCAGAAACCCTCTCTTTTATCCTCTTCCATGATCTCCTAAAGGATCCAGGTTTCTATAAAACCTATTTGTTCTTTTGCCTGTTTACCTGCATCTAGCATCCATGTTTTTCTTACAATACCTGATCCTTTCTGTAATTATTTTCTTCACAGCAAGCCCCAAGTTTGTTTCTTCTGTATAATCTTACCCATCACCAAAGAACCTTCCAGTATCTAAAACATCCTGTACATTGGCCTCACATAGCATAATGTTCTTGCAATCCTGCACATGAAGTCCTGTCCCAGAGAAACTATCAGGCACAGGGGCTTTGTGACCACAGTACCCATTAACCTAGGGGGTGGAAATTTCCTTCAGTTAAAGCAAGAGACTGCTGTGATCAGCTCCTCATAAATCTCCTGATCACTGCGTTTATAGGAGTCTTTCTTCTCCTCCTTGGCTACTCTGTCCCCCTGGGTACCACCAGTGCTCCAGGAGCAACTGGCACCTCAGCTGACTTGTTATTGCTGGGCACTTCAAAATGCCTCTGGTGCAAGTGGCTACCCCAAAACCTGTTTCTAATCCTGCCTCTTCTAGGAACCAGACTCACTGAACCCTGTCTTGTTGCAGAAAGTTCCATGCAACATCGGTAAGGTGTACAGTAAAATCATACATAAAGGTACCTTCAGCAGTGCAATATTGATTACTAGTGACTAACCAACCAAGAGGAGTCTAAACATTCAAATCCAATGAACCCCAGCCAAACTCAGAATTTTCTATGTTTATTCCATAAGGCATTTTCCTGTTGATTCCCATCTTCTGCAATATTTGGACTTCATGCACATCTACTCTCCCACAGAATCCTGCATGTTTTGGTAATCTTTTGATGAACTACCTACATCCAACTCACCAGCCTATTATTTAACTTCCTGTTATTTCTGCTGTACAGCTAAACTGTGTGTGTAAGACAAGCCAAGGAATTTTATCCATTGATTTCTGCATCAAGTTTCTCTTCAGACTGGGGTAGAGCACAGAGGGGAAAATAAATATATACATGGATGTGAAGTTTCTCTCTTAAAAAAACAAACCAAAGAAATGTGTAGACAGGACTGCTGATTTCACTTTTGCAAGTGATTTCAGTTGCTACTACCAGAAACGCATTACATTTTCTATCACCAGAGCAATATAAAGGAGGAATATGGTAGAAATTATAACAGAGCCATTAAGCAAGCAAAGAAAGTGAATAATTAAACACAGCATAAACAGCATAAAACAAGAGGACAATGTAAGAAAACAAATGTGTTTGTGAATGAATAGGAAAGAAAAATCACAAAAGGAATCACAGAAATAGGGAGAAAATAAAGATAAAAATAAGCAGAAATTAAAAATAAATAGATGTTATTCTGACTGAAGTTAACCCGTTAGGCAACAGAGGATAACACTGCATTACATTAAAATTAATCCAGAAGCCAAGGGCCTGACATAAATACCTAGTGGAGGTGTTCTGCATTTTTTATGCAAGTTTTAAATTGTCAGGGTTATAAAACTGGCAAAAAATAAAGCTTGACGATTTCTAAGGAATCTTCCTTTACAAAACAGCTTCCTCTGTTCAAACAAGGCTAAAAAAAGGTTCTGTGAAAAAGAAGGATCTTGTATACAAACCGATACTAATTAAAATATTCCAGTGATCTGTTCTCTTTTATTATTATAATTTAGATAGTTCAAGTAAATATTCCCTCATAGAACTTAAGTCTGAAATACTACAATATTAAACTTGGCTTTATTTATAATGGTAATTTTTAGTCCTTTTTATTAACAATGCATGAGTAGCTCTCTCCCATGATCACTTCCACGCTTACAGCTCCATCCTGTTTCTAATGAAACAAGTACCACCACTCCCATTGGCTTCAGTGGACCAGGATTCAGTAGCTCTGCAAGGTCACAGACCTCTAGAGGACAATTTATGATCTTTTTCTACCAGGCCTCCTCCTAGGCATTACATTGAGTTTTCAGGACAAAAGAAAACCAAGTGGCTGGCTCAGCAGCAAAAGCAAACCAGCAGGATATAAATGTGGCTCCTGCCACAGTGAAGTGTGGCTCCAATTAGAGCTTTCTCCAACTAATTGTCCCAGTTCAGATCATCCATTTAACTTTTCTAGGGAAAAGAGTTGCAATGACTTTGATGGCTGATAAAACACCCAAAGAGGGTTCTTAGAGCAACAATTTCAGAGTATAAAGCAATCCTCTACACTCTCTTTCCTTGTAATTCCAGGGGGCAGGGTGGAAAGCAGCTGATTTTGTACTTGAAAGCACCAGCATGTCTCCCTGGACGTCCAGCTATAGGCTAATGAGTTGGCAAGAGTATTTTCACATTGCAGCTTCTCTCAGGATAATTAACAAGATCCAAAATGAACTTTTGAATGCAGATTAAACTAAACCCAGTTCCTTTCCTCATGGAAAAGTTAGTGCTTAACCCTGCACACAGATATATGCAACTGGTGCTGTTCTTGTTGGTTTCAACAGAGACATCAAGACCAGCAGGAGCTCCACAAGAGAACTGCTCACTCAACCATATCCTGCTCAAGGCATACTAGTGGGTAAACTTGCTACTGTGTCACAAATCATTTGGTATGTAAGTAAATTTTGAATTAATTTTCTAGTGTCATCCTTCTGGTGCTTCTTACAAATGTTAACTTAATATAAAGTAACTCCTTAGAAATAGAAGCAAACCCAAAGAAACTAAGAAATGCTAAGCCTGCTACTGAAAGATACTACAGTGGCATACCGAAATCAGGGAAGGAGGTTTTGAGCACGGGCAGGCTCAGAACTGAAAAGTAAGTGCTAAGGATGTTCCTGATGTTTTTTTCTGATGGTCTCACAAGACTATTGAAGTACTGCTACATCCATTGTCCCCACAGCAGGAGTCCACCACTGTGTGACCAACACAACATTGTGAATGTTGCTGGGCCACTAGCATTTTCACCCCGATGTTGACATTTGGACTTGCTCTGAGTGAGGCAGCAAATTCTTCTGGCGACTGTCAACAGTGTGAGCCCCTAGAGCAGTGAAGCAGGAGACAGAGCATGAAAACTTAAAAGACTTGTAACTATGGTCAAAGCCCTTTCACAGCCAAGCATCACAACTCTTCTCTCACTGAAGGATGTGAAAAAGTTCATACCACTTTAAATGGTGGCAGGACCTAGTAGGAACCTGATAGCACAACTCTTAGAGGACAAGAACCCATACATTGAAACCTCTCACTCTTCCAGTACTGTCTCCCACCTTCCTTTTCATGGCCAGTCCCCAGTATGTGTAAGGCGAGAGAGTCCAGGCTTTAAGGCTATAAGGGTGATGTCAGTGATCAAAATTAAATTCCCCAAGGGAGCTAAATAAGACCCACCAAGATTAAAAAAAAAAAAAGCTATTTATGGATTCCCATGGAGGTGGCTTAATGTTTCTTCTGGGCAAAACACTTGAAAAGGAGCTAATTATGCACATCTTGTCATGGACCAAAAAAGCAGCCCAACTATCTTAGAATTTATTTATCATGATATCGATACAGAATATTATTGTCAAACTCCAGCTGTCAGCATTTGGTCATCCTTTTGTTAAAATGATGGCATTTTTCTGAAAGAAATCTCGGAATATGAAAGCTAATTAAGAGACAATGTCAATAACATAACAGGAAAAAGGTATTATTATTGGACAATATTTAAGTAAATGCTTCAATTTAACATTTATTTCTAGTGTAGGAGACTGTGACAATGGTCCAGGACAACAAAATTATTCCTATTGTACTGAATGACTAATGTCTATTTAATAATTTTGTTTGACATATATTAAAGCAAAAGGGTGGGCTATCCTTTCTAAAATCACTAACACATATTTCAACCAGTATGCAGAGCAAACTGGGAACCCTCTCCTGTAGTCTTTTTTAGCAAGGCAAAAACTCCCATTGACTTTAATGGGATTTTCCACTTAGGTGGTAAGTAGAAGAACCAGCTCCTAAGTAAATTTGCTTACTCTCCTCCTTTCGCTTAGTGTCTCTGGCATTACAGTTTCCCACTGCTTATGTTGACATTCCTCTTCCCACTCTCCACCAACAATAGCCAATCTTCTAAATTCTGCACTCCTGCAGCTGTACAAGTGATGCACTACCACTGGAAGGAACATATACTGACTCTGAAATCCCTGCCAAGAGAACTTCTGCACCAGCACTGAGAGGGCACCCATACTGTGCTACACCAACAAGGGCTACAGGCTTGTGGTGCAATGTTTTGGCAGGCCTGATTCTGAACACGTGCTTATGCAAGAAAGAGGAGCTGGCCTTCCAGTTCTGGAGGGAAATAACAACAAAGGGTACTCTCTGCAGATGGAAAACAGCAGAATTTATCATCTCTCACCAATTTTCCCATGGGAGCAGAACAGGGAAATTGACTTTGCTGTCGGTTACTCAGCCCAAGAGATGTTTTCCACTTAACTTTCAGGCTTCACAACACAAAACTTAGCATTTATTTTAAAAGACTAAGCATGGAAAAAGAGTATGTTCCTGTTACAATCTGTGTAACCTATCCATAAAGTATCTCTTCACTTGTTCCAAGATTTATGAATCAGATTATGATTAGTATGTTTAGATATACCAAAGCAACTTGAGAGCTCAAAAGCGGATCCAACTTTAAAGCTCACCCAGTGAGGCTCAGGACTCAAGCCCACAAGCAAATTACTGTGATGTAACAAGGCCACTGCACAGTAGCTGAGCTGTGACAATGGTCCCTGCACACACTCTTAGCCCATGGGAACAGTGAGCTAACATGATTTTGCTTAGCCCATAAGAGAAAAAAGTTAAGCTTCAGAGCTGCCGCGAGCTAACTGTGAGCACCCAGACAGTTACCACCACTCAGGTGGCCTGTGATAACCCATTATTTTGAAGTAATTATTTGGAGGGTCAATCATTTAGAAATTTTTAGAAATTTCATCTCTTCACAAAAACATTAGAAAATTCTCTTTTGCACTTCCGTACAAAAACATACAGTTTCAAAACAAAACCAAAAGGTTTCCACCATATTGAGCCAGCAAGTGTAGCCCTAAACCATAAGTTATGAAGTTTTTGAGATTCATTTATTAAGAGTACAATTGTTTACATTACAAAATACCTTACTAAATCCTAAAACTGTAAAAATACACTATTCCTTAATGTTACTCCATATCATACAAACATAAAATTATACTGAAATTTTCTGGAATATTTTCATTATTTTTTTTCTCCAGGGATAACATATGTTTCTAATAACTTGCCACTGAGCAAACAGATTTAGCAGAGTAGCAGCATGCTGAGAAAGATAGCAGGATTTTCAATTTTCAGATGAAAGCAGCTGTATTCCCTGGCAGCCCTACTCCTAACCCCTTTAGGCCAGACCAAATTTTATCTGAAGCTAGTGGGTGTCTGTCTTCAACTTCAATTAAGTCAAATCAGGTTTTCTACATACCTGCAGTAAACAATTTGAAGCTTATCAATATTTTTAATCAGTACTTATACCAGAGGGAATCTGTAGCAATTAACAGGATTTCTGGGCTTGGTTATTTACATATGTTTAGCTACGAGACAACCTAGTTTTTACCAAAGAATAATATCCATCTAATTCAGGAGAGTCACAGACTAGTTCCGATTTTCAAAAGAAAAGTGTTATGCAGATTATGTAAGTCTCCCCCGCACCTACTAGCAACAGATTTTCAAATCTGTTACCTTAATTTGCACAAGGAAAATCTATGGTACTATTTCACGAGATCAGGGTTAGTTTGCAACACACACCTCACCTTTGGCTCCACAGTTTTCCATCAGGAAAGAATGTATTTTTCATCTTTAGACACTTCTGTTCTATGTACTAACTTGAAACTGAAGCATCTGACAATCTCCATGGCTCAAGAAAGTTTGTATAAGAATATTTCTATATTTCATGGAGCTCTCTGATAAAAGCTTTATCTAGTATTTTCAAATAAAATTGCTTAATGACAGATGCCATCTAATCAGTCTCACCTAGATATGAAGTGATGAGCCCCTAATGACCCTGTAACCACCTACAAAGGAATTTCTGTTAAACTAAGGCCACTCGCAACAGGAAGCTTTGTTTCACACTTGATTTAGTCCAACTATTTAAAGAGGTACTCCCTAATTACATCTTCAGACAGCTGTTTTTCCCTAAATTAAGTTTTTAATGTATAAAAACTGACACACTATCAAGTTTTCTAAAACTACTGCCTTGCAAAAAATAAAGCTTTTATGATTCACTAACTGGAAATATAGGAACATATACATGTGAGTTTATGAACGAAAAAGACCAAAGCTCTATTACTAGAGTCTATGTTTGACAAAGTTTCAACAAATATAGCATTGCAGCTTCTTATATCACATAAAGGGTTGGTGCTACATTTCTGTACAGCCTTTCTGTTCTTTCTGATAAAAATCTTTTATTTCCTAGGAGAGCTCAGTGCTTTGGGTCTGATATTTGTCTAGCAACTTTATAAAGTAAGAATGAAACTATATTTAGCTCCAGAAAGCCATAGTTTTTTAATGCATGCAAAGCTGCAGAGGAATCAGAACTAATCTTAATGAGGAAATTTTCTATCAAGTGTAATTCTATCTGTTCCCACTCAAATGGGACTAATTTGTTTCATTATCTGTAAAAATACCAGCTAGACTCCTCAACTAAAGCCTTTGAAGCACGTTTCTTCAATTAATAACCATGCAAATGTACAACTACTCAAAGAAACCACAGGCTGCTCCCCAAGCATCTTCAAATCTTTCACAAAAAGTCTTATTGATCATCACTATGGGACTTTCCTGTCTCAGGCCCAGCCAATACCATGAAAAAGGAAATGAGATGGAAAGAGGAGGATTGGACCATATTCCTTCACTAAACTGCTACTAAAGACCAGCAGAAGTAAGACTAACACAGCTAACATAGATTGATCCTTCTTGTATTTCTGACTGTATTCCTTCATAATGAGGAGCTAAGGAGTCTTTCTTTAAATGAGGCTCCTTGGGACTCACAGAATCATAGAATGGCCAGGTTGGAAGGGACCCTAAAGATCATCTAGTTCCAACCTCCCCACAGTGAGCAGGGATGCCAATCACTAGACCAGGTCACCCAGGGCCACATCCAGCCTGGCCTTGAACTGAGGAAGCTAGCTGTTGGTGAAGCTATTTTGGGAAAATAATTCTTTTTTCTTTTTTTTTTTAACCTGAACAAGGACTGCAAGATTTGACTCTGTGGTATGGATCTTCAGCACCTTGCAGAATCAAGTGCCTCATTAACAACTAGATAGATCTTTACATATTAATAAACTGAATCTATACCCTCAGTAGTTAAAACAGAAAGCATGCTTAAAAAAGTGTAAAATCCATGCATGTAAATGCATGCATGCAAAGCATGTAGGTAATAGCATGCACGCAAAGCAAGCTCATGGACTCTCCGATTTGCTTCCCAAGCAGAATATGGGCAGCTGACAACAATTTTTCCATGTATAAATGTATCTGCCAAAATATTTGTGTATTTGTTGTCATGAGTAATTTCATAAATGTTCAAAACAGAGTAAGAATCTGATACTTGGTAATGTCAGGGCACTGTACACCTCCCTTCACACATGCTTATAAGAAGAGAAAAAGGATCTTGCTACTTTCATTGCAGTAGCCCCTGTGAAGACTTGTGATGTTGTTAGGCCAAATTCTGCTATGATGAAGTTAGGCAGAGACAAAATCTGGTATTTAAGAATCCATGTCAAGTATTTAAAATACTTAGGAAGGAAAACCCTGAAATTAATACAGACTGTTTTATTACGTCTCTTATGCAAATAACTTTCACACATCACTAAATCTAAAGTCTAAATATATGAAAGCAGAAAACGAGAAGTTAAGTCAGTTAGAAACCAACTTTCTCCAAAACCAAATACCAACCTTTTGAAAGCAAGTACAAAAGTTACAAAGCAATCAAAACCATTATGTATTTTGAAATTGTTTTTATGTAGACTACTTCTTTAACAAGTCCATTATTCTTATTTTTCCCATAGAATGACAGAAGAGCATGGAATGCAGAACATTGCCCATGTAACTGGCCAATGCACTTCAGACTTAATGGACTTGACTGTGATTTGGGTAAGGTGCTGCAAACACACCACAACACACACAGTATTAAGAATTTCATAGCACTATATTAATTATATTTATTTCTATAATCAGCAAAATAATAATAGAATCATTAAGGTTGGAAAATATCTCTAAGATCATGGAATCCAATCATTAATGTAATGCTAATATCCAGCTAGGCTAAAATAAGATCCACCCAGAGCTACTGAATGGCTGCTACCACCATTTCAGTTCTAAACCAGACCCTCCTGGCTTATGGTCCTGAGTATTTCAGGGACTCTTCTGCCTGCCAGGAAAGCGTAAGTGACAGTACTTTGTGAAATGATCAATAACACATCAAGTATGGTTTTGCACTTGCTTAGCACCTTATACAAAATTATCTTAAACCACTTCAAATATAGAATTCTATACCACCTTAGAGTTAGGCAAAATTTGTAAATCTCTTATTTTACAAAGCAGTGCAAAAAGAACCAAAGAAGTTGGACTCACCCACCTCAGTGGCAGGGGAAGGAACAGTGATCAGGACCAAACCAACTAATGTCCTAACGTTACAATCACTTCTATTTTGCCAACTACTTGTACTATTTCAAGCCACACTGTTTAGTGACTGGGTCACTTTTTAAAATCAATGATGAACAACAACAGCTTGATTTCTTTCATCTCATCAGGTCACAAGAATTTGATGTAATTATCAAGGAATGATTCTCATTGTATATAAGAAGAAATCATATGTAAGACTGATTTTTTTTTCTTTTTGATTCTTTTGAGCTGATGTCTGCTGCTTTTGGAAAGTAACAGAAATGAGTAAAATTGGATAGCACTCTAATAGCTAAGCATGAAAAGACTTCTAAGACATAACCCCCTAACACTCACTGCAGATACATAGCTTTCCCAGTAGGCACACTAATATCATTAACATAATAAGCTATTAAGATGAAGAAAGTTTGATGTCCTCACCTTGATGTTCAGCTAGTATACAACACACACAGTCCCTACATCAACAAATCTATAAGCTAAAGACAATCCTAAGGACTGACTAGACAAACAGGTGTTTGCCAAGAAACAGAAGTTTTTGATATAGGTCATGTGCCATATTCCCATAGGAGCAATGGTTAGCTGAGGCCTCAGAACTGCAACAGAAGGCAGTGGCTGAGCTGCAGGGCAGGACATCAGGGAAACCATGTACAGTGACAGCTGTGGAGGAATGACCATGAACGGTATCTTGTGGTCTCCAAGGCCAATATACCACTTCCCCACTTTTATTTGCTATGAACCACATCTTTGAGCACTTGTATTAAGAATTCCTGTCCAGAATCCTATCTTTAATAAATTAGTGGCAGTGTGACACTATCTTTTTCTTGAGATTATCTTTCAAACGGCGTTGTTCAATTTCTTCCACTTTAGATGCACACACTTTTCCAAAAGCAGGGAGCAGCCTGGGAGTGCACACCCTAGTGTAAGTCTGCCACTTCCAGCTTCTTTAAAGAGATGAAAACTAAACCCTTTTGGCTCAAAGTATCAGACTGAGATCCTTCAGGAAAAAAGGACTGACAGACGAGTGTCACTTTGCACTAAAAACCGCAACAACCACAGAACACCAAATCAGACCAGGTGTAAAAGAGACTCCTCTTTGAAAAAGAGGAGCGCTGCCTAATAACAAGCGCAACGGCTCCGGCTCTCCTGGTGTTTACCTTCCCAGGCACCCGGCAGAGTGTCTGGCACCGAGGAGCTTTCTGTTTTTCAACAAGCTTGAAGTTACCCCTGCAGCCCCCATCGGGGGCTCCCCCGACTCCTCGGCAACCCCTCGGGCCGTGCCGCTGCCGGACAGACCGGCGGGGGGGGGTCCACGGAAACCCGCCCGGCTCTGCCTGGCCGCGGCCGGCCCGCGCCCTCCCCATCCCCGCCGCGGCGCCCCCCTCCCGCTCACCGTGCTCTGGCCACCGTTGCGGGGCTGCGGCGGGCTGCGCGGCTCGGGAGCAAGGAGGCGCGGAGCCAGGGAGCAGAGCGGCCGGGCTGGCAGAGGCGGCCCCGCGGCTCGGACCCGCTGCTTCGGGCAAGCTCACACGTCAGCCCGCGCCACGAGACCCGGATCTGCCGGCTCCCGGCGGCGGCGGGGCCGGGGCGGTGCCGCTCGGCCCCCGCCCCACGCGCACGCCCCTCCGCGGCCCGGCCCAACTGCCAGCCCGGCGTAGGAGTCCGGGGGCAACCGTCCCCGCCTCAGGGCCGTTTGGTGAGCAACTGCGTCTTGGCCTTCGCTGCCCGGCTGAGGCAGGCTTGGGCGCTATGTGGGCGGGAGGGTACGCGGCCGCGGTAGCCCCGCGTGCCCGGCGGGGTCATTTTAGAGCAACGTGTGGGCCTTAAAGCCACAGTAAATCAGCGTTGAGAAGACGCCCGGAGAGTAGCGCCCCTGGGGTGTAGTGTGCATTGGGGTCTGCCTAAGACCTTGCGGTCACGGCTCAGCGCTCCCTTCAGAAATACGGCCACTTTGGTTGCTTGGCCCCCAGCCATTATCTCTGATGTATGAGGGAATTTACAACGTAGTTTCTTACCTAGAATCTAAATCCTGTTTAGGACCTCATGATTCACAATTAAAGCATCCCTCAAAATACATGCTTAGATGCTGTGGAATTAGTTAGAAAGGAAATTTTCAGATCATGGCTTCTTTCTTCATCTGGTTGGGTTTACTTGTGCCTAGCCAAGGAGCTGGAGTGTCATGCTCCCATAGAGAAGAATGGACCACAATCTGTCCTGGGGTCCGTGATACCACAACACTGTGCAATGGGGATTACACAGGGAACAAAATCCTATCCACCAATAAGGGTGGCTTACCTCCTTCAAGACAGAAAACAAAGACAATGCTACAGTTATAGTGAAAAACGAAGGTTGGGTGGAAGTTGTGAGTTCTCACAAGTCAGTACCTCCTTATGACACCAGTGCCTTATACAGTGTGATATAGTCCACTTATGGGGACAGGCTTGGCTGTTCTCATCACTCTTTGCCATTATCATGGGGCTTTCAAGCCTCCTTTCATGCTACAGGTTTTTTTCTGAAAGTTGTTTTCTAGCCTTGGGTGTCAAGCCTGTGTTACTCTGCCAAGTCTTGAGTGCATTGCCATCTGGCAGCCTTGCAGATCCAGCCACCCTCGGTATACAGAGCCACCTCTTCCTGTAAGATGCTGAAGGGCTAACTCTGCTCGCTTAGGGCCAGCCCTGGGCATAACCATTCCACACTGAGAGGCAGCAGACAGGATACCCTTGTATAGCCATGCCACATAGTCCTGACTTGCTGTAGATTTTGCCTCCCCTTTCCCATGTTTTGGCTGTCTCTCTTGTGTTAGCACCCACCTAAACAGTGTCAATACTGAAAAGTGAATTGAGATATTGATGCAAAGACAGGACATCACACAGAACAGCTAAATTATGCAAAGCTTGTGCCATCTTGTCTTCCCCAGTCCAGGAAACTGAACCTCTGTTAAGGCAATTAGGGTGCTAAAATCTATCTTTAATTTGGAAATATGAAACTACATCCCTACAATATTTCCTAAGAGAGCAGGTTTCTTTACAGTCTATCTAGGAGTTAAGAGTACAACAGGAACCGTGAACATCAGCAAACATCAACGTACACTTGTCTTGAATTATACTTTGGCTGTCCTGGCCAAACACAAAGCTATCCAAGATAACAATCTCAGAGCATGGTCATAAGCAGAATGATTGTTAGCTGCATCCTTCCTTCCACCTCTCCCTCAGACATCCTCCTAACCCTTTGTCAAAGAACAAGCCATTCTAGAAGCAAGCAGAAATGGCTTCCTAACACCGTTAAGCAGCCTTTCCTATCCATCTCCCACACCTAGCACACAGGGCTAGTCATTGTTCTAGAAAATGGATCTAAGATCCTGAAATCCCAAAACCAGACACAGGTTACCACTTGTCCTGGCTCAAACAAGAGAAGAGAGCAATGACAACCACACAATAATGGAGAGGAAAGTTAATTCTGTCAAGCTGAGGCAGGAGCACTTGACATTTCTGTTCTCTTGCTTGCAGGTAAAGCCAAACAGCCTGCTTTTTCTAACACAATGGCAAGCTTACTTGGGGTAACTACTGGAACTGAGAAGAGAGTCTCAGAGTGATTGTATTCTTGAAGAACTGATTTTGAACAATCCTAGAACTGGAAGGGCAAGACTAACTGAGCTAGACAGGCAGTCTCAGATGCCTTGTCAGAAGTAATATGAACCTGCAAAGAGTCTATAAAGGAGAGACAGGAGGTGATGGAGATAATGGCTGAGCAATTTACAAGAAAGCAGTATGCAGTGATGGTGGATACAGCTAAAGCTGTGACATCCTCCTCTCTTTGAATCAAACACAGCCTCCTCAAAGCTCAGCATATCATATCTTTCCGGCTCATTTCTCACATCACTCCATCCACGAACCTGCATCATGTCTAGTAATGTCTTGAAATTGGCCATTGATGAGACATGCAAGCAGCACAGTCAGGCTGACCACCCAGACCTCTGGTTGAGATGCAAGCACGCACACCAAACAGCTCCCTGTTACTACTCTTGTTTCTTCCCTCTATGTTGTTACTGCGAAGTTCTGCATATCAGTAAATAGTTTTAGATGACTGGTCTCAGTAAAAAGCTACATTTTTTTTTCAGTATTTTATTCTGCATTATTTGCACTGCCTTCTTGACAGAAAAAAACAGTAATTTTTTTAAATTATTTTTCTTTTCTCAACATATATGTTTCCATTGGCATTCTTGGAAATATGGGAAGCTGATAGGCTGAAGGAAGGACAGATTTGTGAAAGTGTGATCCTCATGAATCAAGCCTCAGCATATGAACTGTAAAGGAAGAGGGGCAGACAATAGGAGCTACAGAAAGTAGAGACCAGGAATAAGAGAAATACCAAATAAGCTTATTGCTTTCAAATCAGAAAATACACATATACATATAAGCTGAAAGTGGCTAGATATTTTGCATAAAACATTCTTCCAGAGCATCCCTCAGAATTTGGCCCTCCTAGTTCCCACGGGCAAATGAACAAGACATAGCAGGCACTATTCTATCTCAGCTTCCTACTCCCAGGCTTCAGCCATCTGCTCCCCTTTACACTCATGAATTTAGCACACAACACAGCAGTATAACAAGATCCTGATGTGGAGGCTGTTTACACACTCAATCTATGAAGTCTCCTTTCTGGCAGTCAGACTATGATGACTTTATGAACAAAGGCATGAGATGTATTCATGACCAGCTAGTAACAATGACACAGTAGTAAATACATTGATTTTGGCATGCTAAGAAGAATTGTGCAGCCCATCGCCAAGTTAAAACCACAAAACCAACTTTGCCTGAGGGGCAGAAGATGGTAATGTTCCTTCCACCAATAATCCTGTGCAATGGAGGATGGTGGGAGTTGAGCAAAATTTACTATGACATTCTCTACATCTGTCATCTGAAAGTAGTGTTGATTGGGCACTTTGTAAAGCAACAGGCAGATGTCACATTCCACATCAGAGTGAGAGAGCATTTGGAA